>JBAMCJ010007226.1:0-109229 GCA_037075205.1 Drosophila prostipennis
TGGCTCCCATCAATGCCCAACATCAGCAACATGTACCACCACCAGCAGCAGCAACAACAACAACAGCAACAGCTGCCCCATGCAGCACGCAACAGCAGCAGCAACCTCTCATGAGCAGCAGTCAGAGCATGCAGAATGTCAACGATTTCACGGGTGGCTTTCAGAATGGCAGTCTGGAGTACAGACGTCAGCTCCATGATCCAGCCGCGCTCTACGAACTCCAGCAGCAACAGCTGCAACAGCAACAGCAACAACAACAGCAGCAGCAACCATCGCCCAATTTTATAGCCCTGCCACCGAAACCGTTAGGCAGCTTACAGTCTCCCAACAAACCAAATGCTCCTCCGAGTACAGCACCCAAACCGCAGCAGCAACATCAGCGATATCTTCTGGCCGAGGACAAGCCTCCACTGCCGCCCACCGCTACACATCCGCTTTTCAAAGCCACGCAGCAGATCGCTCCGGGGATGAATTACGTAGCCAGTACCTTGGATCCACCGAAGGGCAGCTATGTGGCGTCAAACCAAGCGAGCAACCGTACTCTTCACAGCGGAAGCAATCCCTGGGAAAGGGAGGAGCGAGAGAAGGACTTGGAAATGCGACGGGAACACATTCGCCAGTGGCGAGAGCAACAGATCTCAGAGCTCTCCCAGATCATCTCACGATCCGCCATGCAAGAGGAGCAACTGAAAACCTTGATTCTGGAGCGGGACTTCGAGCGAAGAGCACAGGAGCTGCAGGAGCAAGAGGAGCAGGACCAGGAGCAGCAGTACGACAAGGAGAACGTGCAGGAGCTGTTCCGACTGGCAGGCGGCAGTCAGGTCAGTGCCATACAAACACCCATCACGAGTTACCGACAGACGGAGATCAAGCTGGCAGAGATTACGGACAGCAGCAGTCCGGTGGACTCAGTCCCAGCACCACAGCCACCAGCCCCGACTGCCCAATCCGTGAGCAGCAACACTCAGCAGCCGAAGAGCATACTCAAGCACAATCGGTATTCCGAGGGAGGAGTGGGTCCCAGTGGAGCGCCCTCGTCGCCCTCGAAGTCACAGAAATCTGCAAGCTTCGCGGATGAGCGGCATCTGCACACGGAGCATCCCATATCGAACTTGGCGAAAGAGCTTAACCAGCTGACGATGCTTGACAAGGATAATAACAACGAGACCTTGGAGGCCGTGGTGCCTCCACCTCCACCACCAGAGAGGAACAGTTCATACTTAATCATGTCACAGCAAAAACTGCGGGGCAGCACTGGAAACACCACCTCTTCCATGGGTCTACTCAAAACGGCGACTAGTAATCAGGCAGCAGCTGCCGTGGAGATTAAAAAGGCTTCTCTCCTGAACACCACGACCAATAACAACAACAATCTGAGTGGCAGCTTAAACAACAACACGATGCAGGGATCTCCGCTTAGCGCCATGGAACTAAATGCAGCCTATGTTTCGGCTACGGGCAGTGGAATGGTTGGAGGATTGGGCACACCACCTCCCCCGCCGCCATTGATGCAGAGGGATAACAAGCGGGTGAGCTTCCATGATGAGGAGAATAACTTTGTGAGCGGAAATAGCCAGCAACAACAGCTTCAACAGCAATATATCATGGACAACTACGGTATGGAGCATCAGGATTTGGATACCATCAGAGAAGATACGAGTGTAAGTGTCCGTGAGAGAAGTTAAATTATATTTACTAAATCTTATCGGCATTAGCAGCCGAATATGTATTCTGTCCGTTTCAACAGCCTAAAATTTGCTAGTAAGATTAGTAGTTATTAATTCGGATTATTTAATTCTATAGTATCTGCAACACAATCTGGATGCCTCCATGCTGCCATCGATGCCAGCCACTCCCGATGCTGCCCTCTGGAATACCTCAGTGCAATCCACTCCAGGCGTTATTGGAGCACAAGAGGTTTACAGGTATGATACCCAGACACCTGCCATATCACAAATGTCTAACTTATTTAATCCGTGTACACAGAGATCCTCGCACACGTCGTTTGGCGGAAAAGCAGCAGCAGCAACAGCAACAACGCGCTGGCGATGCGGTGCCCGAAAAGCTGTCATTCAAGGAGAAGATGAAAATGTTTGCCCTGGAGTCGGGGGAAGATAACACGCCCAAGGACAAGCTGAAGATTTCGCGAGCCCAGCGAGATATAGATGCGGTGCACTGAGAAGAAGAGATCTTTGCTTAACGCTATGTACATACACACCAGAACCCACAAAGCTTACACTTCAATATATTGGGGGCCAAGTTGTTACGTTAGCTCTACATAACACACACATAGATATATAACATAGATATATAGATCAAGTTACATATACCAGATTGCGATAGAAACAAACAAACCTAACGAATTTGCTAAGCAAGGCAATAACAATCCATAGTTATCGCGTTTCAGAGTTAATTACACAAAACGGTAACTGAATTCAATTAGTGAGAATTGTCAGTGTATATCATTATAGTCTATATATACTTATGTTTATATATACACAACTATAACGAGCCTAGACAGGGCAACGAAAGCAAGGCGAGCCACATTTGTAAAGCGTTTTAAAGATTTAAAATTTAACTTAACCCTACGTTTAACAATTTGTTACATCAGATTACAACATACAATTTATGGTTAAACAACAGTGTAAATGAGAAGAGTTAGTTTAGATATACATACATATATTTACCTGGGAACCGAGCGGAACAAGAAACGTTTATATATATACTATATCCATTAGAGAACTCTAAGCCACAACAACGTTAAAACAAATGGTCCAATTATTCAATTATTAAAGATATATTTACAAACCACGAACGAACGAGTAATGAAATATTTAAAACTTCACATATATATTTTTAATCAATGCAACCTTTTTAAACACGTTTTGAATGCAACAAAGGCAAAACCAAGAGCATATAAAATTTGTTATTCGAATATGCATTCAGAAAGTACCAATTTAAATCAAATAGGATTTCAATACACGAAAAACTAACGGCTTTAAATATAAACAAAAATAAAAGGAAATATCGGCAAGCCGAAGTAAATATATCCTTGCAGTTAACACCGTGTCAGAATTATTACCATTGTCCGATTACTGAAACCGTGTAAACCTTGACAAGTCCTGCTTGTAAACTTCTAACATAAATTATAATACCGTCTGCAAGGGTATAACAAACATGCACAGCCATTTACTGGATGTCATGTATATAAACTCCTTATTATACATAGCATACAATTTATTCGAAAAACCGACCACATAGGTGACAAATTATTTTTGAGCATTCCAAGTATTTAAAATCGAAACTAAATTCTAATTTATAAGACGCGATTTATTTTTAATAAGCGAAAATATTTTTTAAATAAATATTGAAAAATAATAAAACAAAATTATGCAATCGATGTACGAATAACTTCTGTAAAAAGATATGCGAAAATTGTCGTTTAGTTTCACTTTAAGCGCGTTTAGGTTTACATATTACAATTATATATATTATATCAAAATGCAAACAAATTCAGCAACGCAATTGTGCATATTTATGAAAAATAAAAAGTTAATTATATGAAAATCATAAATGAGAATTTAATTTCTTAAACGAATAGTGAATGGACATATTTTTTTCAGTTTTACTGAACGTTTTTATTAAATACTTTGACAACATTTTCTTTGGGAAGCGACAACTGACAGATCTTATTGGCATAATTGCGTTTATTACATCTCATATTGACATTGTACGTTTTTTAACAAAAGTTATTTTTACGGAAACCAGAGTCCGTTAGAACCAGTTTTAAATTTCGCGCCCAGGGAAATTTGAAATGGCAGGGAACAGTCTTGCGCACAAGTCACTTGCTCAGAAACTGTTCCCGGGAATCAACAGGTTCGGGAATTGACCTACCCAAATACATCTTTCATGAGGCTGGCAAAAGGCAAGTCGAGCGGCTGACAAGTTATTGGCCGCTGCCATTGCCAGGGCGGGCTCAAAAATTTAAATCAAAGTTTGCGCAGTGCAAATAATTGCGGAAAAAGTTGAAGAATGCTTTGGTAATTTATGCTCACACTGAAACAAATCGAGTAGGTTTGGGCCGGGCTCGAGCAAAACTTTTGCTTTGATTGCTTAAATATTTGGGCCAATTATATGCCAATTTATTCGACACCCCGGGAAAACTTGTTACGTTACATCCATTGCTGCTTTGACAAGAATAACCCAACAATTGTCAAGTCAGCCACCTGATCCCCAACTCCTTAAAACTGTGCTGCCTCTGCACTTAAAAAAAGCAACACAAAACTTTTTAACGATCTGAACTGGAAATGGTATTTAGAAAAATACTAATATATATGAAATTTAAAGTATTAATCGCAACAATGTTGTCCCTTAATATTTGTAAAAGTACGAACAAATTAATTTAAACTATTATTTTTTAATCAATAGCTCTCTTCACGTTTATTTGTTAGCCATATAATGGAAAAAAACATAAATTTCCTTGTAAGTTTGAATGATTTACGTTTGGATAAAAAGTTAAAAAAAAAAAACACTAAAATATTATGAATATTTTTATTAAAAAAATCAACAAAATAAAGCCAAATATTTTTGAAAAACATCAATTGATCAATGTTTTCACGATGCTTTGGGGGCTAGACTTCCAATCCGTTTTTAAACTTGATTTGCCTAACGTTTGAAATCGATACCTTCTAATCTGCGCTTGTAGTTTCAATGTACAACAAACTTCTGACCAATATTTTCATTCCAGTATGAATTCTTTCCGATTTGCGATTTAAGCCTTCAAATATAAATTAGTTGATATTAATAATAATTTAGCGTTTCTTATAAAGTTATATGATTCGCATGGCTTTTAATTTAAGACTTTCTGTTTCATTGCCCATATATTGCTAGTCCATCATTGTTTATAAGCCATTTTTCCAGTGATGGACCAAGGTTTTGGGCCTAAGACCACACTCGCATTTTCCGCACTTTCCTTAAGGTAGTCGAGACCGGCGGTTTGCAGGCCAAGTTTCCGTGCCTCCCCCAACTGCGGCCGCCCACAATATAATTTAAAAGTCAAGCGGCAAACTTTAACCACTTGCTGCAAACAGGAATCACCGAGGCCTGGACCCAAAATCAGGAGCCTTTGGCTGCCGGCAAGGTGAATTGCCGATATAAAGGCGTGGGTGTTCTTAAAGCGCCTCCGAGGGAAATGTCTTTCGGCGTCGCGTGCGCGGACCAAATTTATTTTTCAACAGTTTGCCATGTGAATTATTAAAATGCGCCAATCTCTTTGATAAAGCTACAACTGCCGGGGGATTGGGCCATAATCAGTTGGCTGAGCGGAATGAACTTTAAGAAATTGTTGACAGTTGCCTGCGAGGCATTCGGATTGCCGGCCGCGGAATTTTTCAATATTCGCGAAAGCTAATCCCCCCAGATTCCCGATCTGCGGCTGTCAATATCCTCCAGCTGGCGGTTGGCACACCGCAAAAGCAACAGGGAAAACTGCAGGAAAACTGCGGGACAGCCGCAGAGCGAAAAGAAAAATATGAACTGTGGGCAAAAGTTTCAGGATGCGGCGGCTATGGCGTATAAATCAAAAAGTGATTAGCCCAGTCCCCGCAGCCCTTCCTTTTCCCAGCCCACAGGTCCTTCCTTTCTCACGCCATCTGTCCAGTTGTAAATTGTCTGTTGAGTGGCCGATGGCGCAGGGCAAGGAGCTCGAGACCAAGACGAAGGTGTGCGAAGATGGAAATGTGGGCCAACTTTTGGCGGGGGAAACTCAAACTTGGCCATAAAACTTTCGCCACATCTTGGCCACGGTTGCTAAGGCGCTCTTCTCTGGTCAGTGGCGGTTTGATAAATGAGCAGCGTAAAGTGCGCGGGCAATCAGAAAAATCGCACAAAATTATAGTTGGCCCGGCCATAAAACAATGGCCACGGCGAAACAATGGCCAAGACAATGGTAGTTTTTCTCAATTCCTCTTTTTTCTTTGGTTTTTTATTTGCCAGCCGGCTTAGTGGCTGTTTTTCTCTTCCCCCACCTTTTCATGAGTTATGACTGGTACTTGTATTTGCATTTTAAAATATAGAGATAATTTTCCGGCAAGAAATTAACAGAGGGGTAGCTGAATCCCATTAAAATAAGTGAGGATTGGGGTTAAGATGCTAAGCTTGGACTACGGAAGGGGTAAGAGGTTTAGGAAGGAACTTGGAGGCGCTACTTATAATTCCGTATCTGGACATTAGCAGGGCCATATAAAATGTAAATCAAAGTGCGACGCCTGACAATAAATGAAAATGATGTCGTTAATGATGATAAAAGGATATACATTTAAATAAAAGAAAGGATTAGAGTTATCTTTGAATAAAATCCGAATTCAGTAGTATTGGAGGAATTTAAAAAAAGTTATTCAATGATCAGGATTACGGTCCGTTGGTCGGTTTGTCCATATGATAGAACATTGGTATGATAGAACGGCCATTTAACAATGAAATCTCACCATAATTACCTTAAATAATTTAAACAATGTATTTAATATACCTATTTAAACAAAAAACCATTTAGTCGTATTTTACATAAGACGCCTCAGGCTTTATTTACTCAAATAACAAATAAATGTTCGTTACTCGGAATTAGATGCTTAGTGTACTTCTTAGTGAACTAGACCTAAATACTAGAGTAAAGTAAAACATTGTTAAGTCTAGAATTTGTATAAAAATGTGGTTTATATTCGGAAAGTTGAGCTTAGACTTTAAGAAGTGTCAGCAGAATAAACCATATCATCGTTTGAGTGTAAGTGCAATTTACCTAGAAATTAAACTAATGTCTTAGACGAACCACACCGATCGGTTACTAATTCCAGCGCTCTCCATGATAGGACTTCCTTCAGCACCACTCATGTCTTGTTCAGGGCCACCAGAAGAAAAATTAGCCACTGGTGGAGACTGCTGTATCCGTGACCCAGTCTATGGAGGCCAGCAGCTGTAGACTTTATGGCAGAGGCGGAGTATTCCCCTGGAATTATAAATTAGTCAGTGACTACTATATGTTGAAATAATTGATAGTTTCTTCTAAATCTAACTATGTTTTAAATGTGGTTTGATTGATCTGTTTAATACTATTTGTATTTTATTAGGAAAATAATATTTCCCAGATTCTTTTTAATAAGTTAAATATTTTATATGCCCAATGGAAAATTTAATGTTGTCACACTTTTTATAAATATTAATGTGTAACAAATGGACGTCACCTACCGCTCAGGACGTGCAATTGCATGGATACCGCCGCACTGTTTTCCGGCTCACATGTGTAGTTGCCGGAGTGAATCTTGCGCACAAGCGGGATGACCAGTGAACCAATCTGTAAAATCGATATTCGTGAGAAATCCTCTTAAGAATTCTAGTGTTGCCCAAATCCGCTCACCGTGTTCCGATTATGCTCGGTGCTGCCGAAGATATTCCTGTCGATTTGCGTGTACCATCCGCTCTGGGCGCCGCTGGCCTCGTTCTCGGCAGTTACTTGTTGGTCGCCACGGTACCAGAATATATATTTGGGGGCCTCCAGGGTGCCACGTACGATGCAGTGCAGCTCCACCTTGCTGCCGGCCTTCACAAAGCGCTGCCGATCACCGATTAGCTCGGTTCGGGGTGCTGTGGGTGTGGATAAAGTGTTAGTAGTCAACGGTTGTGAAATCATGTCCTTTTAAAAGGAAAAAGGAATCTCTATTTGACACCCTGCCTATTTGGACTGTTTTAGAAACTCTATTTCATGTAAAAAGAACTCGACACTTGATGAAAGTGCTTTGAAACTGAACAAGTATACCAGAATAAGCAATTAACTTTTAAAATATTGATATAAAATATTTAAATGAAATAAAATAAAAGGCTAAACAAATGTACACCCAAAAAAAAAATATACTACATTATGTAATATCAATTTTAACTTTGTATGCGGCCCAGAAAATTCGATAATGAGTATTGCATAACCAGAAATTTACATGCGCATATCGATTTTACGACGACATGTTTTTTTTATATTATATGACCAGATGCTTATCTAACTCTTTGCTTAAACTATTACTTAGCAATATTATCATAATACAAAATATTGTATAAAATATGTTAAATACATTTAAACTATAATCCATTTCTTTCGGTGTGGGCCAATTTGTCCGTTAGCAGTCGTTTCACTTACTTATCACAAACAGCTGCACCTTGGCGCTCATTTTGGGCTCCGTTGCCAGCTGGCACTCGTACCAGCCGGCGTCCTCCAGCTTCACATATTTGATTTGCAGCGTCCAGCTGAGGCTGCTGCCGTTGCCCCTCTCCTGACCACCCGCTCCCCCATTGGCGGAGCCGTTTCCCGGGGCAACCGAGGGCGTCACCGAGGATGAAAGCGCTGCCCCCGATACAATTGTCGTCGAGGTGGACGACTGGAGCAGCGATGCGAACCGGGCATCGTTGATGAAGGTTGAGTGATCCACCGCAATGATATGTTCATCCCGTAAACGAATCCAGGAGAGTGGTTTACCGGAGTGCTGGTTGAGCTACAGGAGGAAAAAGTATGGGGACCTTTAGAGCAGCGGTCGGCACACACATACGATGACATTTTGTTTTATATTTGTGTGAGTAATTTGCACCGGGCAGCTCATCGATGTGTGTGTGCAGACCGCTGTTCTACGTTATACGTGAGAGAGCAGCGCGTGGGCAGAGCAAATCCCTATGCTCACTTAATAGGGCTCTGCCGACCGCTGCTTTAGAGCTCTATCGTAATATAAAAAGTAAGATACATTTTTACTAACTTAGATCTAGAAAACAAATAGCAAACGGTAATTTTTCTGGATAAACCAATCCCTTTAATTGGACCACACATTAAATTATTAAAATACCCTTGCAGAACCCACGTAATAAATTATTAAATCTAATATTCAACAGGTTTGAATACCCTTGCAGAATTTCATTCTGAAGATTGCAATGCAATGAAATTATCGGAAAAGATAGGAAGAAAAACGTCAAAAGTGTGGGCGCTACAGCAATTTGATATTTGTGGGCATTAGGAAAAGCACTCAGCAAAAATCTAGTTTTTGTCCATATTTGCTACCGATAAAATCAGTATTTTGTGCAGTACAATGGAAAATTCTGTTGAAATATGGAATGTCATACCACGCTGGCATTGAAACCTAAAAACTTTAATTTTGCACCATTTAAAAATAAATAGTTGAAAAATCTAAAACTAGGTAAAAATAAGTTTTTAAAATATACCCATGATGTAAATGTAAATCATTCGATTAGCTTGTTAGCTGAACAAAATAAATTCCAATCCTAAACAAATATTTCCACTTTGTAGCAATGTTCCCGGACAACGAAGGACTGTCTCTCAATGTGGCCTGCTCACTCGGCGCTTTCAATTACGCCACTCAACTGGATGGCTCCCCATTGTCCCCATTTGACCTATCAGCCCATCAGCCCCCTCATCCTCCTCATCCACCTCATCCACTCACCTTGCAGGGCAGATAGGCGTGCTGGCCAGCTTGGACGGTGGCATTCAGCGGGGGCAGGCTGAGCTGGCGACGTGGCAGGAGCTCCCGCTCCTTGGCCAGCTCCTTTTCGCGCCGCAGCTGCTGGGCCTTTTGTTCGCTGTCGTAGGCGTGCAGACGGGATTGCTCGTTAGGTGGCATCGCACTGCCGGATGGCCTGTTGTCTGCAGGACGCGCAGCTCCAGAGGAGCCATTCCGCTGCAGGTGCGGCAAATCGGCGGGGATGAAGTCCGGAAAGGGCGGCAAATACGTGGGAATCGAGAAGCCCTTTGTCAGCGTAGCAGTGTCGGGCCTGTCGCTCCAAGAGTCCACCACCGTGGTGTCCTCCTCCTCGTCCTGGCCGTCGCTTAGCATCAGGACGGGAGATCCCGTCGATCCCGGTCCCGAGTCCACCGCCATTGTGGTTGTCCCCGTCGCCGGCGAAGCAATTAGCGATGCGTTCTCCATCGGGGTGGCCGTGGCTGCCAGCGCTGCAAAATAGGTCAAGAATGATGAGCAGCACATCAGTTGGCGGACCTTATCGAATTTTTACTGCACAAATAATTATTTCAGGCTTCTGCCAAACTGACAAACAAACGAGGCGCAGCTGTCAGTTGAGGGTTGGGGAAGGTTTTTCACAAACGGCGGCGGATGAAATACCCTATCTGCTACGCATTTCATAGAATTACTTAATTACATTTAAAAATACAAAATATATTTCACTATTATAACTATTATAAAAAATAATAATTTTTGTTACCTCACTTTAATATAAAACATTTTTTTTTTCTTAACCTGCAATAGAGCATGCCAAAACAAATCATAGGGTAATATATTTTTCATTTAGGCTATCGAAAAACTGTTTGTTTACTTCCTACCATAAAATTAAGAGCATTAGCTAAAGCTTTTTGCGTTATAATTGACAAATTGCGAAATATTTTAGAAAATATATGCATTTTGCAGCAGCATTTTGCAATTCATCATGGAAAATGCAAATTTATTTGCTTAGGGCATTTGGTTCGATTGTGTTTCAGGTCAAGTGTTAGGGGGTTTTTGGACGTTGTATTGTTTTTTCCGTGCGCAAACCAATCTCCCAATTGATGTGGGATAATGTCGTGTGAATTTATATTTTGTCACACCAGCTGCAGTTCTTTGTGCACTGGGGAATGGTACTCAAGCGGTAATTATGAAAGGGAAAATTATGAAAACTGAATTCAATT
Source organism: Drosophila prostipennis (assembly GCA_037075205.1). Lineage (NCBI taxonomy): Eukaryota > Metazoa > Arthropoda > Insecta > Diptera > Drosophilidae > Drosophila > Drosophila prostipennis. Next base: position 10,721 of record JBAMCJ010007226.1, read on the forward strand.
TACACAATAATTAGTTGATGGTATGTGAAGAAAATATGGATAGATGATGAACAAAACTAATTATTAGATTAGCTTGACTTCCTCGATTATCTCAATCCGTGCATATTTACTTATTTTAAAAATGTTGACGACAGCTTTACTTGTACAAGTTGTTTTTCATAATTTATAATATAATATTAATTGTGGGTTAAAATGACACTACCCCTAGGATCAAATTTGATGGGTAGGATTATAGTCTAGTCACACTATGTGGGGTAACCTATCGAGTGAGCCAGTTACCCGATTACTCCAAAAAAGTGTTTCCACTGGGTTAACTCCAAATATCGGGTAATGAGAGCTAGTGTTTGTTGTTTTTGTTGTTTATTTTACTAGGGATGGACCTTCAACGATAGGAAATAAATACAAAATAGACCGAAGAATACAAAAAAATACTCAGAAATACCAAAGACCCTAAAAGTACCTCACTTTTGCCCACATCTAGTTGCCTATACACAACCTATGTAAAAAAAACAGGGTTATGTCAATAACCCCATAACTCCATAACTCCACCCTAGTGTAAATAGGCTATTAATGGGTCAATTGATCCTATATTTATCGATAAATCTAATTTGACCTAAATATAAACATATTGATGACAATTTCTTTTTGGACGTAAAACTCGGAGGAATGTTGAGCAATCCTAAGTTCAGTGCATGGGCCATCAAAAGTGGTTATTCTTTCATAATACATTGAATTCTGATGAAAACAATTTATTTTTCAATTTATACAAGACTTAGAAATAATGTCAATGAACATTTTTTATAAAAATGGCAAAATATTTATGTATGTTAGAAAGGGAAGAATACATAATATGAAATTCCCGAAACGGCAGCTGTGCCCGGAAGAGGACGCCCCGTAACAGAGCAATCTTTTCAAGATGTGCCACACACTCCAGAAAGACCGTAACGATTACTCAGCCTGGCACTGGCCGTTTGTTATCACTGCCACGACTGTCAGCCTGGGACGCCGAGAGAAATCACTTTGCTTGTAAGTGGAGTTTGCGGCTTGGAGCAGGAATCTCAGGACATGCTGGTGACCCAGACGGGGACCCGCTGGCTGCGTAGGGCGGAGGATCTGGGGGAGGAGGTCACCCGGCGCTGCCGCCCCGTCCTGCCCTCGGTGGCCCGCTTCTGCCTGGTGGCCACCTTCTTCGAGGACGCCCTGCGCATGTGGTTCCAGTGGGTGGAGCAGCTGGCTTTCCTCCAAGACCACCACCAGTGCTCCGCCGCCCTGGCGGTGGCGATAGTCATGCTGAATCTGGTGGGCCAAGTGGTGGGCTCTGCTTTGGTCATCCTGCATCTGTTTACTAACTTTGCGGTCACCCTGCTGGCCGGACTAGTGCTGCTCCAGGTAAAGGTTAGAGTCCTTCGCTTTCCCAAACTTTAACTTTAGATTTTCATTGTTTTGTCCAAGGTTCACATATATGAAGTGCCCCTGCAACTGAAGCTGCTGCTCCGGAATTTCTCGCTACTTGGGGGCTTACTGCTCCTGCACGTGGAAAACAAGGAGGCGGTGGCCAGTCGGATCTACGGAGCAGGAGCTGGACTGCCCTTCGTTGTGAGCCGGCGATCCCAGCATCTGATGCAGCTCACCGGAAGGATCCTGCTGGCCCTTATGTATCTGACCCTGTTCCAGCAGTACTTCACCATTGCTGCCATGGTCCTGAACTGTATTGGCCTGGTCCTGATGACGTCCATCGTAATGGGCTATCGCACCCGACTGGCTGCTTTGTGTCTTTCGATAATTCTGACCGCTTGGAATGTGACCACAAACGCCTGGTGGGTCGCCGAAGGAGATTCAAGGGATTTGCTCAAGTACAACTGCTTCCACACCTTATCGGTGGTCGGAGGTCTACTGATGGTTGTCGTTCTGGGTCCTGGAAAAGTGTCCCTCGAGCAGTACAAAAAACAATGGTAGTTTAGGTCGACTCTTGTTTTTACAGAAATCGATAGAATATGTTAGTCAAAATTTTCCCATGCGATTAAAAAAAAAAGATGATTGCGAATCTCAGAAAATCTGATACTCATTATTTAAAGACACTTTTGCTAAATATAAACTATCTACTTATTTACCAAAAAATATAATACAAGATCAGATTTCTATAGTTACAAATCTCTTGGTATACGATTAACCGATAAACAGGAGGAGGAGTATTTCCTTCTCGAATATTATTTCTGTTGGTCATGATTGAGTTCTTGTATTTACTGTACTTGGCTTTTAGCTGGCGGACTGGTCACTGTTCCACGTCCTTATTTTGATCCAATCAAGCTCTAAGCTCGCGGCCACATTGCAATTTTATTAGAGCATAAAATCCCGCAGATGGGCCTGGAATTACCGAGTCATGCCGCCCACATTATACATTCAGTGCCCCACAGCACCACCCACCACATATTTCCCGCCCAGCCACCATCGCTGGATTGCCTAGTTTCGGGCGTCGCCTTCCCGTTCCGCTGTCTCGCCTCGGGCGGCAAATTTACGCGCAGCACAACAAATAACAACTAAGTATTTATTATGTAAATAATATTATGCCAAATGCTCACACAGAGCGAACATAAAGTGAGCTAGTCTGTGAGGCGGAGGACTACAGTGGAGTTTCCGCTCAAGTTTACATTTTTATTAAATGCTCCGCTCCGGAACAATTCGCAGAAATAGTTTTCCACTTTCCACTCTTAAGTTGCACAGCTGCAGGCAGTTGCTTCGGCTAAGTAGCCGATGTTGTCGGCTTTAAATAACTTAATTTTTCTGCAAAGTTTCTAGCCATGGTCCGTGTACCACTGCCTAAATAAGATTCGACGTAAGTTTCAACTCGATTATGGGAAGTTAGAGTAGGGTTTGTAATACTTGCAGCTATTAATTGGTAAACTTAATCGTGGGTACTTAATATTATATATTACAGTTTTTTAAGTCCACCGCCAATATGTTTTTATACCCGTTACTCGTAGAGTAAAAGGGTATATTGTATTCGTGCAAAAGTATGTAATAGGTAGAAGGAAGCTTTTCAGACCCTATAAAGTATATATATTCTTGATCAGGATCACTAGCCGAGCCGATCTAGCCATGTCCGTCTGTCCGTCTGTCCGTCTGTCTGTCCGTATGAACGCTGAGATCTCGGAAACTATAAAAGCTAGAAGATTGGCATTTTGTATGTCGATTCTAGGAGTTCCTACGCAGCGCAAGTTTATTTCAAAAAGGTGCCACGCCCCCTCTAACGCCCACAATAGCTTATATACGATTTGAAAAATTTTAATATATCGGAAAAGTAGGAATGCAGTTTTGTTGTGTTTATCAATACCTATGTAGAATGTAGAAGAAATTTTTTAAATCGGACCATTCGTTTAAAACTTATGCCTGATCAAAGTTTTATCTTCATCTCCCTAGCACTCCCTTTAGCTGAGTTACGTTTATTAGATAGTCGGGACACCAACCCGACTACAGCGTTCGCACTCCCTTTAGCTGAGTGACGGGTATTAGATAGTCGGGACACCAACCCGACTATAGCGTTCTCTCTTGTTTTATCTTTAGTTATACAAATCGGACCACTCGTTAAAAAGTTATACCCGATCAAAGTTTTATTTCTCCATCGCACTCCCTTTAGCTGAGTGACGGGTATCAAATAGCCGGGATAGCCACCCGACTGTAGCGTTCTCTCTTGTTTTTTTGTATTTCTCTACTATTTCCTTAGCTTATCTGAGTACCGCGGTGAAAAAGGGCCCCGGCTAAAGGCGTTAGCTACGTATTTGCATCTCGCATCCCCCTAAACTTTAGGGCCTAAAGCAAAGCGAACTTCTTAAAACCAGGGACATCGCCTATAGCATAAAAGAGCCCGTCAAAATCCGTTAAATTTGAATTTTCGGATCGGTTGTTCTCTGTGGGAAGAGGCTATAATTACTGTCGCAAAATTATGACAAAATTCACAGTTTTTAAAGTTTTACACCACTAGGGCGCTGCCAACCGATTTTTTACACAAAAAAAAATCACCTAAATAAGAAGCCCGGATTATTGCCTGCTCCTGTCATTGACGATGACTGGCTTTCATTTTTCATTTTCATTTTGGCTCGACGACGACGAGTACATTCTATCCGATGACTTGCAAGAAAACCAGAAGGTTGCAACCAAGATCCTGCAAGAGGTTGGATGAGCAGTAGAAGAAAAGCTGGTCAACCACTCGGAGTCTCCAAATGAAGGACCAGTACCTGGACCGCGAAGCAGAGATAAAATTCAAGACCGCAGAGTCACTAAGCTGGTCAACAGCACCTGGCACCAAGACAGCTGGTGGAGCCTGAGCCCATTCCTCTACCGACCAAGTAAGTGAGCGAACTTCTGCAACTCATTAGGGAGGCCTGGGATACTGTGATCGCCAATCCAGCGCACGCCGAAACAGGCTCCTCCGCACATCTGTCATTGCTTTGCGCCAGAAGCTGGCCGATGTGTGCCACAAGCTGGTATGGGAAGCTATCCGCGGACATTCGACCAATGAGAGCGTCGTCCTGCTCCGGGAGATCTTCATGGGCATTGAGGACTGTTTGCAATCGGAGGACACGTCTCAATTAGATTTCTAATTAATAATCTAAGAGCTTCGATATCTCCTACGTGCTGAACTAGAATTAGTGGACGGACCGGACGCAATCTCTAGTACCATTTTCCTGCTCAAAGAAAAGGTGATCGGCTCATCTGGTGATAAACTCTGCGAGCATACTGCTAAATACTTAGCATTCACTGGAATTCATTTGTTGAGGCACATTCGGTGCGCTCTCTATCTTAAAGTCGCTATTGTTGAACGACCTGCTTGCGCTTATTCTATGAATCCCCGGGCAACTGGGCCTCTAAAGCGTTCAGGACACGCTAGTTGGGATGCTCTATGGAATCAGGTGGTGGTTTTTTTGCCGATGTGTATAATTGCCATGCACCACTAGACTGCGATGCAGTGTTCTGGCACAGGAATCACTTCCTTGGAGAAGTTGTCTGCCTTTACACGGAGGGAAGCCAGAAGACCTTCAGAACGAAATTTCGAGGGGCTTAAAAATATTGAAGAGACTGCGACCGCTTGTAACCGGTTGGTTTGATCACTGGAAAGGAGAATCGGGTGACGGGGAAGCAGGCCCGGAAACCGAAAGTAGGAACAGAACTGGACGTGGAGATGACAACCACGCAGGAATAAGTAAATAATCCAGGAAAAGACGGTAAGCTCCTTTGACGTTTTCTATTCTTCAACTTAAAGGCGGGGCCACAAGTAACAGTTTTTTTAGTCCTTTAAAATTAAATATATGGAAAAAAATATAACGATTTTTGTAAACACGCAGAAGTGTTTACTATGATGCACTCTATTGATTTATTTTATTGCCTTTATCGTAGGACTTATATATATTTCACAACAAACTACAGTTATTCAAAGATTTTTATAAATCTCACATAGATTAAACAGTTTTTTTGAGACTTTAGAGAGTTTATTTATTTATAACGGTCACCCTCTATTCAGAACTTACGGTGCTGTGCGTGGAGAACTCCTTTCCCCGCTTCATAAGGAAGGAGGGGACCGCCAGTATCTCACTCATCAGTGGCTCGAAGCAGCTCTCGATATTCAATCCGCCGGTAAGAAATAAGCCAACACGAAGACCACACGTGAGTGTCTTTCCTCAATATTTTAAAATCCAACAGGGGCTAGACTTCCAAGTTCCTGACCTACCACAGGATGGCTTTGGGGAGCAGTTTAAGGCCAAGTCGGCTCGAATGCAGGAGGAACCCGAACACCGTCGTGAATTGGCAGTTGTGGAGTAAGTTTCCATCATCTAATCTGTAGACACTCAGTACTAAAATGATGTTTCAATTGCAGGGCTAATCGCAGCATTGACTAACGACGTCCCTTGGAACATATTTCCCAAGCTCCCCATATCAACCCCAAGCCAATCTTCGTCATCGGGTCGCTGGACAAGATGGTTGAGAAGGAGAAAACTAAGCTCACTCCGCTTACCAAGGAGCACATGAAGCGCTATAACGACTTCATACACGGCGATTCACCGGCTGTAAGCAAAAAATTTGGATTAAATGACCTTAAATCCCAATTATTAATAATTACAGGATGTTGTAGTCAAGTTCAACCTCCCCGTTGCCTGATTCTCCTTTCCTGTACCAACCAGTTACAAACTATCGCAGTCTTTTCAATATTTCGAATCCCATTGATATTTCGTTTGGAAGGTCGTCTGGTATCCCTCCGTGTAAAGGGAGACAATTTCTCCAAGGACGTTGATTCCTGTGCCAGTGCATTGCATCGCACTCTAGTGGTGCACAGCCATCATACATATGGGGAACAAACCATAACCTGCTATGATTCCATGGAGCATTCGAACCAGCCCTTTTTGAAGGCTTTAGAGGCCTAGTTGCCCGAGAATTCATTGAACAAGCGCAAGCAGCCGTACCACATCAGCGACTTTTGGATGAAAGCGCACCGAATGCGCCCCAAAAAATGAAAACAACCGATTGCGAAGTATTTTCGCAGAGCATATATGGCCATATGTGCCGATCACCTTTTCTCAGGCGGAACGAGATTGCGTTCGGTGAGATATGGAACTGAGGCGATAATATCGGGTTTCCAAAGCTGTGTCCAATACAGCAGAGCCACTAGTTCTAGTTCAGCACGGAGGGGAGATCCAAGTTCTTGTGGATGCCCAGGAAGATGTCCCTGAGCAGGACGACGCTCCCATTGATAGAATTTCCGCGAATGGCTTCCTCTAAAAGCTTGTGGAGCACATGGGCCAGCTTCTGGCGCAAAGCGGTAGGAGTCGGTTTCGGGGTGCGCTGGGTTGGCGATCAGAGTGTCGCCGCCCTCCCTGATGAGCTGCAGGAGTTCGCTCACTTACTTAATTGATAGAGGAATAGGCTCAATCTCCACCAGCTGTCGTGGTGCCAGGAGCTGTTGACCAGTTTCAGCTTCCGGGTGCAGGTCCTGTTCTTTCTTTTGGAGACCCCGTGTGGTTGACCAGTTAAAAAAAAAACAGTATAAAGCGTCGAGGCGAAAATAATGGTTTTCGTCAGCGGCACTTTAAATTTTTAATAAAAAAATTTTACATACTTATTTTACATTTATTTACTTTATTTAAAAATCCAAAAATTTAAAACGTTGACAGGGGGAGTTAGGATGTCAAACCCCCGTCTCGCATTAATATATATATTAATATATATATTCTTTATCTGCGTCTGTCCGCCTGTCCGTATGAACGCTGAGATCTCGGAAACTACAAAAGCTAGAATGTTGGGATTACCAACACATATTCTTGGGCTTCCTACGCAGCGCAAGTTTACTTCAGCCGAGCGCAACGCTCCCTCTAACGCCCACAATCGCCCATAGTCGCCCACAAACGATCCTAAAATGTGTCTATAAATGCAATTTGTTGTGTTTAGTTATACCCATCGAAATGTAGAAGAAGTTTTTCAAATCGGACCGTTCGTTAAAAAGTTATACCCGATCAAAGTTTTATATCCCCATCTCTTTAGCACTACCTTTAGCTGAGTGACGGGTATCAGATAGCCAGGACACCCACCCGACTATAGCGTTCTCACTTGTTATACCCGTTACTCGTAGAGTAGAAGGGTATATTGTATTCGTCCAAAAGTATGTAACAGCTAGAAGGAAGCGTTTCCGACCCCATAAAGTATATATATTCTTGATCAGAATCACTAGCCGAGTCGATCTAGCCATGTCTGTCTGTCCGTCTGTCTGTCCGTCTGTATGAACGCTGAGATCTCGGAAACTATAAAAGCTAGAGGATTGGTATTTGACATGAAGATTCTTGGAGTTCTTACGCAGCGCAAGTTTATTTCAAGAAGGTGCCACGCCCCCTCTAACGCCCACAATCGCTTATAACGACTTTACAAAATTTAAATATTTCAGAAAAGTACAAATGCAGTTTTATAGTGCTTATCAATATCTATCGAAATGTATAAGAAATTTTTTAAATCGGACCATTCGTTAGTTATTGCTGATCAAAGTTTATAACTCCATCTCCCTCGCACTCCCATTAGCCGAGTGACGGGTATTAGATAGTCGGGACACCAACCCGACTAAAGCGTTCTCTCTTGTTTTATATTTCATATTTATTAAAAAGGGAGAACGCTATATTCGGGTGACCGTTACTCAATGTAGTAAAACATATGGGAGACCCACACGTCAGTGGGTTTGGGTGCAGAAAGTGAACCACATTAGATGGCTTGCCAAATGCTGACCGCAATACATTTTGGTACTAAGTTCTGACTGAGCTAACTGCAGTTAACTACGCTTCTTGACTCCAATTGTTCACCTATTAACAGCAGATTTTAATGGCTTGAAAGCTAGAGCCTCACAGCATAGCCACTGATTTAAACCTAAAATTTCAAATAATGTGGTAAACAAAATTTGTAATATTTGGGACTATGAGCTTTGATTTAAACATATTTAATTCTTATATTATGGCAAAAATAATACTTATTATGTGAAGAAATATTTTATTCTATTTTTATTTGAGCAGAAAAGGATGGTAATTTTAAGGGTTAAACCTTTTGTTACTTACATCTAACCACAGGGTTAAGATTTATGATCTTAGACTAAGTACAGTTCACAACATCTGGAGAAATACATCACTCGGTATCAGGAGTTCCACAACTGACTTAGTAATGGAAGTCCAACAGCTTTAAACTTTATTCCCTTGTTAGATTTTCAATTGTTTTTCTTCCTGCCAGCATATCTACGTAATTAAAAACTATTTGCCCGCAAAAGTTTATAAAAACAGAAACCGACAACAACTGAAAGTACAACAAGTGCAAGAACAACACCGATAAATGAGAGCTACAACGGTTTTGTTGTGCGGTAATTAGTGTAACTGTTCAGTAAACCACATAAACTGATTTCGGTTTTTGGGTTTCTGCCATAGCACTGCCGGCCCATCCTTTCCGGCGCTCGTCACACATTTTGGGCAAATAATTGAAATCATTTAAAGGGACTTGAATTATTACTTTGTTAATGTTATTGTTTGCTGTCGCATTGTTAGAGCAATAAATTTAAAATTTCTACTCAAATGGTTGAGCAATGATTGGTGCAAACTTTTCGGGTTCGGGTTCGGGACACAGAACACGGAATACAGAACGCCCCCAACGCAGAGCAGCAGCCATAACATAATAATTCAAGTGGGGGACCTTCGGCGTGGGGCTACTGGTGGAAACTTTATCTTTGTCGTGGGTTCTGTCAGGGAATTTCGCGTGAATTTCGTATTCATTCGAGTGCAAAGTTGAAAAAGGCCAAACCCAGTCAGAGGGGGCTCGTGTCTAATCGGACTGCCGCCATGAGATGATGCATGGATTATATCGTTTGGAAACTGAACAACCATTGCGACACTGCAGGAATTAAAACCAAATGTTGCGGAGCTTAACATTTCAGGGATTAAGTCTGAACGCTTAACACGATTTCGCCAAAACTTTATTTTAAATTCAACAATCAGCTAAATGTATAGCTATTTTATGTTATGTATGTTTATTAATCATTTAAATTTCCAATAATATTTATTGATTAATATTGTAATACATGTATCTTGTTTTAAACAATTTAACCTCAGACGAGAAAGGCAGCAAGAAAGCTTTAATTACTTAAAATACAAAAAAAGATTTGAGACATAGGGATGAAATGGCTTTATTTTGGCACAAATTCCAAAATTATTTTGTGAAATTTTCAGGATATTTTTTTATCCGTTAATTTAATCTTTTACTATATTAAAAGTATGTTTGTGACATTTGGCAACCATCTAAAGTCAGCTAAAGTTTGAGCTAAATGGGGTGTGCATTAATTTTTCTAGAAAGCGTGTCAAATGTTTAATTGACTATTGTTTAACAAATATTGCGCATTCCTTTCGGTTTAATTGTGGAAATTATTCGTCAAGGTATGTATAATATTGATTAGAAGGCCTACAGTGGAAATGCTTTTTAAGCTGTATTAAATTGTTTTATTGAACCATGTTTTATGCAGAAGCTAACCTATAAATATTTGTGTTTCGTGGAGTAGAACTAGCAAGATTATGCGGGATTGCGAAAAGTGCAAATGTGCTAATAGAGTTAATAACTTTTTTACACACTTGCGCCATTTCGTAATACTTACATAGATTCGGATCAACTCGATATTAGTAGGAGTGAAAAAAAAGTTGTTATTAAAGTTTATGTCCAAAATAAGGCAATTCATCCCAATTTGCAGTGTACTTTAGTAATACACTATTTAGGCCACACTAATTTTAGGAAATAATTGACTAACATTAGGGTATAAAGTAATAGGAATACCTTCACTTCTCCAGCACTGTGCGAGATTGGACACAGCGCCCCAGCTCTGTTAATACCATTTACGATCTTTGCTTTGTGCCATCACCTGTCCTCCTGCCAACCTGTCCAGTCCCCTCAGCTCGCCCAGGTAACACCCAATTACAACTGGTTAACATTGCTTCTGGGATTGGTTAACCCGATTAGCTGGTGCACTGCTGTTCGGACGCCATTAAGTTGGCTCAAACATAAAGTTCGGGAAAACGGGCGGGCGGAGGGTTCGGGGTATGTGTGCACGGGGAGGTTGGTCTAATTAAGCGCCGTTCTGGACAGGCTAACAAGCAAGTTAAACACACACAGAACCATTTAATTCGTTTGCGCGATTTCTTTTATTATTAATTACATGCGGTACACATAAATTTCACTTTACTCCTTGTTTTTGGCAACTTTTTCGTTATTTATGTGCTCTCTGATAAACAAAACTCACCCAACTGGAAAAATGGCGATCCTAAAGCAAATATGGGGCTCACATGGCGAAAGCCTTTCGAGGTTAGATTTGATATGGTTTATATGGTGGGTGCCACTTGAAGTGAATGGGGGCATCTGTCGACTGGAGGTATTTTACGTGGGATTTGTATTCATTAAATTGTGGGAGTGTGCAAATGCGTTTTTGAAGCGTTGGGGGTCTTTAAGAGCTTTCCGCAAGAATTCACAATTAAAATGCAAAATTCCATTATGAAAAATGAAGCGTACGTACGTTTATCCCCTTCTTGATTTAAATTACTATTTTACATTTAAGTGGGCTAGTAAAACTGTAGTTATTTCTAGTTAATTGGATTATCTCACAAAAATTACTCTTCTAATGTAATTTTTCATTGTTTGAGTTCCTTCTTTGTGTAGAAACAAATAACTTATTTTCCGTTCTTATTCATGAATTTTTGTAAAAGGTAATTCGAATTTTTATGCTGATCGTTACACCTCGACACGAGACTTTTTATAGTACTTAAACAGAAAACTCACTCACTCAATGAAATAATTACTCCTGTAAACAATTTTTTAATGAAAAATTGATTCAAAAAATTTAAATTATAAAAAAACCACGAAAATGTGACTACATAATATAAGGACAGGTCTGTAGTTACAATTTAGTTAGGTGTCACTAAACAGACGTCGTGTATAACTTGTACAGATGTTAATCGCCTTTGATTTATTATACAGTTTAAAGGTTTCTCTTGGTGCCCCAGAGCCAGTGTGCGTTAAAGATAAAATGTCACGATTTCTTTCATAAAATTAAATCTGAAAAAAATAATGGAACCTCTGGCTTTTTACGCTCGCCTGACCTAATGTCATTTTAATTTCCCTGTATGTATTCACGCCCGAGGCGCCACCAGATAACCCCTTTTGCATCGTCTTCCAGCGGGGGCGTAAAGTGTCACTGGCTTTGCGGTAGTCTGACAGTTGAAAAATGAAACGCCGGACCGGCCATGATGTGGCCACAAAAACTGGCTCCACATGAGCCGATCCCCTCCCTTCTTGGCGCTGGCGCCTCCTCCTCCGGGGTGTGGACCATTGGTATTTATGTGCCGAAATTAAGCCGAAAGCAGAGGGGTTGGCGGGCTGGTCAAGACCCTGAAGAGACGCCCATTAGACCAGGGCGAAATCATTCGGCCAGAAGCCGCACACGCTTGTCGCATGCTGAAGCGCATTAATTAGAGGGCATAACTTGTCATTTATTGGTTCGCAGCATTCAGCAAATATTAGCAACTACCTACCCCGGTCTCCTCTTGACACCCCAAGCTCAAAACATGCATAATCGAACTGTTCGAATGGTTGTCACACACACTCAGGAAAAGGTACACAGCGAAAAAATACAGTTAGTTATAGAGATTCAGAAATTTATATTCACCAGTATTTTAAAAGTGACTACTTTAAATATTCTCAAAGATGGTTTTCAATTTTTTAATTAATTTTTATTTACAAATTAAAATCTTGAATCTACAATGTATTATGTATTTAAAAAAGGCTTTAGTCTTTGCAATGATTTAAATTTTTACTTACTTAGAAATAGGGGCACCCATAGCTAAATAATCAAAAATCAAAATAAATTCCCTAAGTAATTTTTGAAAAGCGACCATCTAATTTTGATCCATGTAGGGACTTTTTGCATGGGCGTTGGCAGTGGGACTGCGGGGGGTTAGGCCAATGACGCCGGCCAGGGGTTCCGGGCTCGGTGAAGCATTTCTCATTGTTGCGAGAGAAATTCACAAGCCACAACCATTTGCATTCCCCCACACAGTTCTCCCGCTCGCATTCCCCAAAGAAAATCTTCACATGGCCGGAGGCTGTTTGCGAGAACGAGCAGAGAAGTAAAAATGGAATCATAAATTCCAGCTCCTGCATTCCCCATACCATCTCCATCTCCCATCTCCCATCTTCAATTCCATCTCCATCCCAGTGCCCCCCGTCCGGAACCGACCTACATCAGCAGCCGTCGCACATTTTATCAATGGTTGCACGTTTTGTTGTGGTTACCCTTCAAGTCCGACTGGTCACATGGACTCCGCTGAGATCTTGGCCAGGTTCTCCCGATAACAGCCGATTTCTGACGAGGGTAAGGGCCTGTGATGGATTGATGACGGCGTTTTGATTAGATATGCCAGAGAAAATTTACTAAACTGTTTCAGAGTCTTCGGTACTCCTTTTTGTTGAGTTGATTACATTTCTAGTGATCTTATTTAAAACCGCAAACATATGTATACAATTAATCTACAAATAGATCGAAATAATTTTGATATAAAAATTTATATGTTAAATAACAATATTATGACAATTTAATTTTCCCTTTTCTAACTACAATATTTTTTACTCGACAATCGTTTAGTTTAAAAAAATTATTCAAAGTTTTCGTTGAGTTCTCAAAAATATTCTGATACAGAAAAGTCTGCTTTAAACTGTTGTTCTCCTCTGAAAATTTAAATACTTATAAATAAATATTTGTTAAATGAAACTTAATCCCTATTTCGTAAACACTCGATGAATTCCATACTCAGGGAATTTAATTGTCGCATATCGATCTACTTGTTTGAAATACCACAGGCGTACTTCTTCCCTTTTTTGTTTAAGCCAAATGGCGACGCGTCGTTTTGCTCACTTTGACGACAGAGGGCCGACTTCGACTTTTTGCGGTATTCTGCTCTCACACACAGCAATTACACAGCTTAAGTGCAGGAGCGTGGGGGAGTGGCTGAGGGGCGGTGGGCGGTGGGCGTGGCAGGGGAACACGCCCATTTAGCACTCGACTGGCTTCGATTGCTTTAAAGCGCTTCCTCTCCCCCGGTTTTTCACAGCCTTTTGCTTTCGTGTCTCCTGATTGACGACTGTTGTCTTTCGCATTGATGTGACTGCCGTTGTTATTGCTCATAATTTGCACACATGAATAAACAAATACACAACAACATTCACCGCGGGGCGGTTATGTTAGGCTTAATATTGATGTCGGGGGCTCATTACGGGCCTGATGCGAAAACGTGGCCCAAACATCCTCGTGTGTGTCCATTAAGGGACAAATATATATAGTAGCTGGTTACACCACTTGTCCAAAGCCCAATTTATTGTCTCAGTAAATATGCGAGTTAAGTGGGGAGTGTGAAAAGGTATAGTACTATATAAACGGGCATCGGAGGTCTTTTGGGACAATTGTAATAGAGTAATGATTTAAGAAATAATTAAATTACAACTTGATATTGTAATACCCCTAGAAAAAATAACTTAAACATTTTGAAACTTAAAGTAACTTATGATTATAAGTAATGCACTTTATTAAAAATTGAACTCTTTCTATCTCCTTATGAAAACGAAAAAAAAAATGGTTTCGTAACAAAGGAGAGCATTAAAGCAGAAGCTTTATTACTTTAAAGACAAAAGTTTCAACTTTCCTATTATGGATAATACACTCTTCGATTATTTATAAACCATATTAAGTAAGCAGTATATGCCAGCAAGGGAAACTTTTGCGCAAAAACATATTGCTTGCATATGAAAACTTAGACAGAAAGACAATCCAGAGTTAATTAATTATCCCCGCCAGCTATTTATTAGTCTGAAGTATCGTCTTGCCTCCCAAATTGGGTAAGCTGGAATTTATTCAAGGGAGTACAGAGTTCGGGAATTATTTTGTGATTCCTGAGTTGGTGCCTGAAATTTATGGGCTCTCAACGAATTCGGCTAATGGCTGTATTAGCGACGCCAACTCTTTGGCTCCACTTAGCGCAGTTATTTAATTAAAGCTCGGTTCCCCTGCCCTCGGGCCACGCCCATCGCCGGGGTCCCTATTCTTTCCCGTGGCCCATTCCAACGGTTATGTGTTTTGGCCATAAATAAATTAAACGTGACATTTGACCGCCATTTGTCTTGGGAGCCTTTCTATGGTAAATACTTGTATCTCTTATATAAAACATAGTTGAATTCGCCCGGCTGCTGCTTTGTATGCGGTCCATGGTCGTGGCATAATTAACAGAGATGGACATGGGCGTGGCCAGGCTTCTGACCTTGGCTAGTGCGCTGATTGATGGCTTAAGTGTTATTTGAGTGTCTACTTATTCCTGTTCTCGCTTTGTCCTATTGTTTTTCTGTCTGTAATCTGTGGTCTGTGGTCCTGCGCGTTTTTGCCGCTGCCCAATTTAATTATATCACATATGAGTGCGGAAACGGAAACGGAAAAGGAGACGGGGTCATGTGTTGTTAATGATATTGCCTTGGCACTGCCAGCAGTTCAGCTGAGATTGATTAGATATGGCAGCAGCAGGGAGATAAGCACAAAAACGGGATGATAAATATTATTTGGCAATTATTCAGCCGCAAGAACTTTGAGCGCCTTTAAAAGGGGCCCCAGGCCAAAGTTGTGTCAGCAAATATTTGGCCAAAATACCGCCTGCACAGTGCGTAAATAAATAAGTGTGCCCAGAACATTAAAGGCTTGCCAGAGAAGTGAAATCAGTTTAAATCATGTTGAATCGGAAAGCTCTCATAATTTATTCAGTCCCAACTCTCAGAAAATTGCACAGAAATTAGGGGAAAAACCTGCAATTATACCGAACTACGCTTTAGACAATTTGATGAAAGCAATATGCACAGACAGCTCGGACCGGAGGTAATTTCACAGGGGGAGGACAATCACATCACGCATCCGACCTGTTGAACAGGCATCCCACCCACCCGAACTCACACTCCCCCTGCACGCACGAAATTTAATCAACTCGAGATTCAGAAACAGAGACGGCTAACAGGCCCGTTCCAATTAGGCTGGGCCAGAAAATATGCCAGGCATTTTCATAAACTACTCGAAAAACGAAGGCAAATATCAAGCCGGTGCGGAGTCAAAATCTTCACACGCTGCGTATGCGTAATGAGTTTCTGGCACCGAAAAGGGAGATTTCCTTTCGGGTGACAGGTGTGTGACAATCATGGGAGCGCGTGTGTGCGCTCGACTAAATGAAAATTTGCACTGCTCGATTAAATTAACTCGACAAGCTTATAAAAATCGTGCCAACGAGTTGCCAACGACAATGCAGCCAAGCAAATCTCATCATGTAAATTAAATTTGGCAAACGCTTCACTCGACACTTGCACAAAAATGTGCGAAATTGAATTAACTATGCATGCAAAAACAAAAGCTTAGCTCCAAACAGAGCAGCAGGGCACATGAAACATGGAACTCAACTCAACACGGAACCAAACAGTACGGAAAGGAGCGGAGCACGTAGCCAAAAGTTGGACAGGGGTGCAGGGATTCGGTCCTGGGGATATGGGACAGACTCGCATGGTAAACACAAGGTCTCTGGGGCGTTCCTGGAAGCGATTTTCCTGGACTCGTATGCCAAGGGTATCAAGAGATTGCTGGCAGTTGGTTACGCGATTCGGTGGCTTACTGTGTAGTTCAAAGTTGAAACAACGATTCGGATTGATGGAGTGTTTAGGGAGGCTCATAAAGTTCAGATCGATTTGAAAAAGGATGCATTGTACATATGTCGTGGAAAATAAATAAGCCATTTGTATTAAAACAATACTATCAAGTATTCTTGATACTTATGATTCAAGGTACATTTATTATTGGCAGACATCGAATTATATTATGAATAGTATTCTTAGCATTCAAATTCAAGCGAACTTAATTAATACAAATTATTTTTCAAAAAATCAAAATTACTGTAGGCTTAAATCTAACTTTGAACAATTTATCTTTAATCAAAATTCTCTAGGAATCGAATTTAATGATTAGAAAACGTTTATGGATATAATCCGATTATAATTTTTAGGATATAGAAAATCAGGTTTGAGGGTCAATCCATCAACCATCGACCTTTTTCGAAATAAAGAAAATATGAAGTAAACTGAAATTATAAGTTAACTAAATAATTTAAATTCAAATTTAATGAAGTTTTAGAATTTTTGTAGGATTGCTTTTTCTAATGGGTCTAAAATCAAAAAATTAAAAATATTAACGTATGAATCAATAACTTATGATTCATTTCAAAATCCATTTAGCCCACCAAACTGGCGGAAAGGCGGTGAAATCCGTGCGCAGAAGTGCTCGCCGGATTCTCGAATCACCCAAGTAAAAGAAGTTTACACTTACGCGCTCGCATGCCACGAAAGCTGACAGCTGCCAGAAACGCCAACAGTATGCTGGCAGTTCCCGGACTTCTCCCGGCCAGGATGGTGGCCCCTCGTCCTGCGCAGCACTCCTTTTCCCGCCAGGACATTTTATTGGGCGAGGGCATCTGTCGGTTGTCGCACCTGGGCGGAACTTGGATTGGTTTGGGATTTGCTCTCGGATTTCGGGTTTCGTATTTATTTCCTCGCAGCTAGTTAATCCAAGTTTCGCCAGCTCAAGTAGCATGTCATTCTGCTCCTGGTTCGTGCTGTTTGCTCCCGCTCTGTTATTTAATTATTTGCATTGCTTTTATGAAGTCTTCTCGGCTGAATTTGCATACCGCAGTTCCCACAGCGGAGGGGTTGTAGTAGTACGGACGTGACTGTCTTTTTCCGCCTCTGGCCCAGGACTTCTGATTTTATTTCACCGAGTCAGACCGCAGAGAACGTATGTTTTAACTTATTTCTTGCTTTATTTGGCAAAGCCAACCGCAGCAGCCAGGCTAGAAAGGCGAAAATATAAGTTCGGTCCGAGGAAAACGGAAAACAGAAAACCACCAAGGATTCACTGCTGTTAGCATTCTATTTATGTGATAAATGGATATTTATCCGGCTCTGCCTCTGGGCATAAGTTTTGGCCTGGCTTGATTATAAGTCAATAAATTAATGAATTGCATGGCCCCCACTGCCTCCTCCTCCTCCTCCTCTTCCACTCTCCATTAGCTCTACTTCCTCCACTTCTGCTGAGTTTGGCAAATTTTTAATGGCTTGCTCGTTATTTTTTGTTGGCCAAATAGTCGTTTTGCCCCGAAACTGTGTCGGCTCCTCCAAATGAATGCCAGAACCCCATTTATCCGGCTCAGAGCTCGCAGAGCCGGCAAATCGAAGTCCCCAAATAGCAAAAAATGGGAAGTCCTAATGCATTATTGCACTCCATAATATGGGGCGATTAGAAAGATGTCTGCCGATGCGGACCTACGTGTAATTAGGGTAGCTAAGCAACAAATTGATATTTATTTTCCGGGCGAGGAATCCGGTCCATTAGCTTTCGAGATTATCCTAATTCACTTATAGACAGTCGGAGTTTACATGTAGTCATGTGCCAAATAGAAATAATCTCCTCTTGGACCTTTGTTTACCGAAGTATTTATGTTTATTCGCCCAAAAGTATTATGGCTTTGTTTATTAACTTAATATCCTAGTGCTTAAAGTTTGTCCTATATTCTCAAAAAGTAACTTTGATGAAATATACAATTTGGTTTTGCTACCTGTCACAGTCTTGTTATACATCGGAAAATTTAATCTTTAAAAATAAAGGATAAATCTTTCGTAAGAAGTAGACCAATTTAAAGGTTTGCGATTAATACTCTGAGATTAATAAAAAGGAGTATACAAATTAATGTTACACATAGGTGTCAAAAATCATATTTAAACAAATAAAAAAACATATTATTGTACAGTTAAAAAAAAAACATTTTCGTATTTAAAAATGATATGTTCACCTTCCAATCGAATAAAATACTCTTGCCATGACTAGCCCTATTCCCTTCTCTGTTGTTATTTAATGTGGACAAGAACTGTTTTATCTCCTAGAGCTCAGTGTCCTCTTTGTTGCACACCCGATTACTGAATTCCTGGAGAAATACTTCATAGTTGTTGATACATACTTCACTTTTGTCGAGTTTCCCCTCAATTAATAAACGCCACCCACTGTCTGGATATGTGATACTTTTGTTGAATTGCTTTGCGTTGCCAAGCATAAAATCCTTTTCGTTTTCTTTGCTTTCTTGAGTTTTTTTTAGAACTGCTATCCAATATCTTGGCCAAGTCTGGCACCTGTTTCAACACCTTTATTGATTTGCCAGCTTGCCACTGCTTGTTTTTCGCCTTATGCCTTCTAATGATACCAAAGTCCTGGGGGATTGGCGTCTTTGCACATTAATGAGTTTTAAAGTCTATGGGAGAGCACGATTTGCGAGTGCATGGGTAAGTCTGCCTCTAATCAGATTACATTTCCATATATTACATCATATGCTCATCAATATAATCAAATTGAAATAGATGGGGGCCAAACAATAGCACGTGCCCCCTTCAAGGGGGGGGGAGGGGGAGGAGGAGGATTCCGGCCAGGTCACATCTTCTACTCCATTCACATCAGTCAAATCCTTCACGTTCAGGTTCGCCTTCGTTCTTTTTCATTTTTCACGTTTCGTGGATAGACGACGACGCAATCAACGTTTGACGGCGTTTGACTTTCGATCTTGCCTGGCTGCCTCCTTGTGGCCCTGCCTTTGTATCTGTATCCGTTCTAATGCGCAGCAATTTAAAATGTGATTTTCCCTGATTTATAAAAGACACATTGCACTCACAGTCGTATCTCACTGGATTTCACAGCACACTTTCGAAAAACGGGGGGCATTCTTGAGCTCCACTCTTCGGCACTTCACTTTATCGGGCGGCGGGGGCGGACACGCCCACATCCTGGTTGGCACACATTCGCGCAAACAAAGACCGGTCGCCGATGAATCAGAATCCGAACATGAATCAGAAACTGAATCTGAATTTGGAGCTGAATCTGGAGCTGCCAAGTGCATTCAGTTTCGAAGCACCCAAGCAAACGCCCGCGAAATAATTCAAACTTATGATGCCTTCTTTTTCAGGTTTTCGAATAACGCGCTTTTTTCTCGCTCGACGTCCGCCACTGTGCCATGCAAATTTCAAACTGAATGCGGAGCATTTCGCGATTCGCAGTGTGCCTATGCCAAATGGTCCATTTCAATTCGCATGATTATACCCCTTCTGTTTCACGACGTTTCGTCCTTCTCGTTTTGTTCGTTTCATCCCTCGGGGTTCCGATCCCTTGTGTTTCCACTTTCCCCTTCGAGTCCGTTCCAAACTGTCCCCTGTAGTCTTTTCTCAGATTCGTTTCAGTTCGCCAGAACATCCCCTTCGTGTTCCACATTTCGTTCCGTTCCGCTTCCCCGTTTTTAGATGGGGGAGGGTCACGAAGGACAATGGGAAAATTGGAATAGCCGTCTCGCCTCGCTGTTCTCAGTCTGTTGGTAAAGGACTCTGTTAACCGATTCGACTCAACAGGCAGTTAAAACCAGTATTTACTGAGTTCCTATCATTGGCTTAAATATCAACAAGGAATATAAATATTAAATAACACTACAAAAACAATAATAACAATAAGAATAAACGAATTCCTAATTCCGTATTTTATATATTTTATTTAATTAATATATTTTAATAAATTACAATAACGTAACTTAAACTGCTTAATTTAATTTGAAAATGTTTAACTCAATGTAGAAAATATTATAACGATTTTAGTCATATTAACCTTCTTTAAATTATAAATTGAATATTTTATACATTTTGGGTTTTTGAATTTAATACAATTATGTAATAAGAAATTTATTAATTTAAATTCAATTTGCAAATATTTATTTTTCTTGATTTTCCAATGCACACTTCACAGTTCACAGTAAAGTGATAAGTAAAACAAGGTCCCATGTAAATTTAAATGGAAGCGAATGACTTAGAAAATAATTTCATTCAACACGGGATTTCTCAATATGAGTTGATTAAATTTTGTATACATTTAAAAATAAATCTGTGACCTTTCCAAATTAGATTATCTTCAAAAGTTTTTATTAATTACACTAGTTTACAAAAAAAAATCGACGTCACCCTACTTGAAGACAACCTTAATTTTCTGGTAAAGGACATCTCCCTGATTAAGAAATGGGCACTTATAATTTTTTTTATGATGTCAATTTTTTTTGTAAGTGTAAAAAACGTTTTTGGCCCTTTTTTATTTTCTATCTTCTGTTCTGGTAAACCGATTTTGATCATCTTGTAAAAACAAAGGGTAAATAAATTGTGTTTTGATAACAACCCACAAAAAAAATACATTCTTCATCAGCAGCAATGGAAGATTGTTATTTTGATTTGCACAAGTGCAATTCTCAAGGAAGATAAGATTTTAAAGTTATAATACGGAAAGATAAATGCTTATTTTCGATTTTTCAAAACGAAATCTATGTTGCTTTGAAATAACCTATCACTTCGCTTATTCATTTCGCAATCGTTTTGCCGAGTAATCTTCAACTGATATCCTTTGAGCAATCTTGGGCCTGGCTGCATCCGATTCCTTTGCATATTAAATTCGCATTTATTTCCGTCATTCCGCAACTCAATTGTATTGCCGGCCCGAACAAACAAAGCCTTCGCCGCTCACTCCTCAGTTGCAGCAGTTATTATGTTTCGTAGTGTCGGTAGGCAAAAGGTAATAAGAAACAAGTAACGACCAAATAATTGAGTGCATGCTGCACAAAGGATCCTCGCGTTGCGATGGGAAGGATGTTTTTGTGATGCGAATGCCTGCCCCTCGGTTTCCACCTTTCGCCATTGTTTGCCAACGGCCGGGCTGAAAGTGAAATGCATGTTTTATTGGCATCACAAAACAAAGGCAAAATGGCAGACGGAGAAACTTAAGCCAACAAAGAGATTTTGCATACCCTTGCAGAGGGTATCGCCAATCAAGTAGTTTGTCTACGGGTCTTGAGAGCACTACAAAATACGTTCACGAATATGTCTTTTAAGAAATATTCATAATATATGCAACTTTAATAAGAATTTTATTTTTATTTCTAAGATATTACAGAATTTATGCCGATGACAACAATTTTTTTTACAAGAAGCAAAAAATTTAAAAAGAAACTTTAGTTCCATTATTTTTTGGGAAAAAACACATACATTATTTTTGGTAATTTTGTGTTATAAATTCTTTTCTATAAACCAACTCTTTTACAATTGAACTTTGCCTTTAATTATACATGGAATTTTATTTTTATCCCCAAACCGATCCGCACAGCAATAACTCCTTGAAAACGGAAAGGGCATCAAGTGCGAGTCGCAATCAAGAAGTTTTGCCAAAGCGATTTTCATATTACAAGGTAGATACAATGACTCAATGGATGCTTAACCAAGGCACTAGCAGAAGCCATTAAAAAATAAAGCCCTCAAGAGGCAGTAAATCGAGAGGAGCAACTGCTCAGCTACAATTGCAACGCCAGCCGTCTGCCACCACCGGGAGATATATGCACTATATGTCTGGATCAGGTTCTGTTTGATTGTCGGCTGCTTACCCTCAGTCGGTGACTCACTTCTCAACGAACTGTGCCGTCATTAAAAGCAGTTTAAATAGGACGCGTTGCACGCTGCGTATACGCAATGTTCTGAGCCATTGCCTTTTATGATGAGCCATATGAGCGAGTCGATTCCCCCACCCAGTTGCGTCTGTCGCACCTGCACAGTTAAGCCGGCCAAATGGCAGTACATTCCCATTTAATTTAAACAATTGGAGCCGTGCAATTGCCATAACTTTTGATGAGACTGCTGCAAAAATTTTGTATGCAAATTTAATTAAAACTCCTGACTTTGCTCGTAGTTTATCATCAGCAGCAAGGCCGAAGCTCACAGAAAGTTTCGTAAATTCCACATTTACTTGGAAATGCGTATCGATGATTGCTTGACACAACAAAGGATGCGCATTCCGATTGCTGTTCTTGACCCCAAAGGATTGTTGGCAAAACAATTATACGAAATACATTTCTGGCAAAAGGCCCGAAAAATACCTCTTGAAAAGGGCAGAACCTGTGCCTCTGGCTAGCCCAAAGTTCGGGTTAATTGGGAATTTCTTATTCTTTGATCAGAGCGGGCTTGAAATATAGGATAGTCTGACTGTTGCATTTATTCCGCTTGCAAACAAATCTCGAGTGTCGGAAAGTATTTCTCTTCGTTCTGATTCTTCTCGTCGCCAGCAGTTGATAAAAACTTTTTGGTCTATGATTTGGTTTTGTTTTTCTATTCGTTGCTGTTTTTATGTGCATTTTATTTGATTTACTCGCACAGCACGAGCTCTGATTGAACTTTGTTTTCATTTTTCGCCAGGCAGACATGCGTCGAAATATATATGGATGCTGGTGACAGTGCGTGTCAAAATGTTATTAAAAGCAATCCTAAAAAAATATTTGTCTTTTTTTACAAACGGAGATGTAACTATTTAACAAACTGTAAACTCAAATAACAAAATTAAATTGTGATTAGCGGTAATTTCTGCATAGCGTACTTTAATTGGTGTGTTTTTAAGTAAAGTTGCTTAAATAGTTTGGAATTTTAAATCAACAATTTAGACACAATATATATATCCGATAACTATGGGGCTGCCATTTATTTTTACCTAGTTTCCATTAACTTAAACCCATTTTGTAACGCTCCTTATGTCAAGCAGACGCCGTTAAATGTTTGCTCCAAGCGATGCCTTTGCATTTCAAATTTTCATGGCATTTTGCTCTATTTAGGGTTGGCTGGCTGGTTGCAGTGCAAAATGCCGATGCCGCGGCGCTTGCTGAAATGTTGTGCAAACACAATCAAGTGGTAAAATGAGTAGACAATAGCTGGCGAAAGACGGCACAAGGAGCTGCCAGGAGCAGGGGAGGAAGGATCCCGACCGGCTCGGGACTACTTTGGAGCTGTCGATACAGCCGAGGCTCTCCAAACTGTATCCCGAATCCAGCATCCTTTCTCGGTGCTCGAGCTTGTGCTGCGGGCATATAAATTGAATTGTGTGAAAATTTATATTTGTTTTGGCATTTTATGACACACTCCAGAGTGTTGCGGGTGGCCAGATTTCCGATTCCCGTTACCCGTCCCCTTTTTGGCCGGTCTCCTGTTTCGGTTTCTGCTGCCGACTGTATCCGATTTCGAGTGGGCTTTGCTTTGAGCAGCCTCTTAGAATGGGCTCCGAAATTGATTAAAGGTGCGATGCTCGATGCGGAATTTAAACTAGCATACCCCTCCATCCCATTCTTTGATTCTTAGCGCACTCAAAAGAAAAGTAGTAAACGACTTATAAGTTAGAAATATCAGCTTTCATTACATATAATATTTAATTTGTAGGAAATACACAATTCCGCATTAAAAACGATCGTCTCTAAAGGCTTGGACAAAAAAAAAAGAAACCTTACTTTAAGTAAAATGATTATACTTAACTAATTTTTTGTAATTCACTAATTTAATTAATTTACTGTTCTTTTTAAATATTGTATGTATTTTAAATAAATGAATAAATTTAATGAATTATATAAATTATATTAATGAAAACTGCATTTTTGTCTTAATAAAATTTGTAATTTAAAAGTATGAAGCGTTATACCGAGTTTTTCTGTGAGTGCAAATGCCAATCAAATGTTGCGGAAATTGTGGCCGACTCTTAAAGTCTGCTGATTGGGTTGCTCTGTGTCAGGTTTGTTTCAACACAAAAGCCCTTCGAGCCTTGGCTTGGGCTGACTTCGGGATGGGCCGCAATAAATTCGCTTGAGCCACCTCTGGCAACCCATCCCCATTCCCATCTGCTCCTGCCTGGTGATGCTTGAATATTACGGCCATTTGTGGCAGGGCCAGGCACTAAGTGAGTTGTGGCCAAGTGGCGAGTGTCGAGCTGCTAAATCATACATACCGCAGATGAACGAACAGTCAGTTACATGTAACATGTGTGGCAAGTAGGTGAAACCATAACGTATATAATATGTACTAAGCTGTGTTGTTTGGGCTGTGTTTAAAGCATTGGCCTGGCCCCAGTTTACAGGGGCTTTAATATTAATGAGCTGATTATCTATGGCCACCCCCGCCCGAGCCTCGATTGCCGAGGACTCCGGCGTTGGCATGCGTATGAAATCCCCAAATTCAGGGAAATCTGCTCGAATACTCCACAGGGAAGGGACCATTCAAAGGGCTTTGAATGCGCCTGTTTGCATGTCCCACTCGAATAGTTCGTACTAATTATATCCACGCCATTGGAGGCTGCGGAGGAATCCCTGCCTTGTCAAAGCAAAATGTTTAATTGCCCAGCTTGGGGCTCAAAGCTGCAATTAGAGAGCGAGTGAAGCCCCGAAAATGGCATTTTAATGCCGCAGTTCGCGCACGTGTAAATTAATATTAATAAATTCTTTATTTGTTCCGCTGGAATATACGTGGATTAAATAAATAAATTACAAATCGGGTCAATTGCAATTAATTATATTTGAAAATTGCTTTAGTTTTGATTTCGCCGGCAAAAACTATTTACACAGCGCCACCCCCTCTCCCTCCCCGGTTTTCCAGCGGCACTGCGGTGGCTTGTCCAGCTGAAAATTTGCATAAATAAATTATAAACAACAACACGAGAATTGTCCATTATAAATAACGCGAATTGTCCAAGCGAGTGCGCAGAGGGCCAAAGGCGAGCCATGACAATTTGCATATATGTTTTTATAAACACAGGGGCTGCATGTGTATGTTAAATATGTTTACCTACTTTGGATCCAATGGGTTCGTGGCACCCGATGCCCGATGGTCTCCGCTGTTTGCCCGCCGCATAAATAGCGAGCAAATTTGTCGTTATGTCAGTGTCTTTTTTTCGGCAGCTCCCCAAATGATATATTGGCGTAAAGGACAAATAGGCAGCACAAACAGCAGCAGCGCATTTAAAATAAAATATTACACTGCTCAGCATAAGTACATTAAGTGCGAAAATAAAACTATTGGGGAAACTACTTATGTTTGAATTGCAACTTTGCGGCCGCAGATCTGGAATAAAGTGTTGGTATTCTCTTTGTTTTTATTTAAATGTTTGCCATTAATTTGTATGATTACCATAGAGCATTCTAATCAGCTTTCTTTTCTGAAGTTACTTATTCGCGAGGCGTACTAAAGTTTCCAACGCGTTTCCACCTCATTTAAATGTAAATCGAGTTTTCTCGTACCGAACCCTGTTTTCAGGTGTTGATGTGTTTGGTTTTTGTTTATTTTTAAAGGTTATACTGGCTGCATATTGCGGATATCGAACATTTTGGCAGGATAATTTAAGTTGGCAGCAAAAAAGGAATACCATTTCCTATTAATTTTAATTGTTGTGTTAAATTTGTTTATGCAAATGCTTTGACAAATTTTTATAACTTATCTGAAATGTGTCTAAAGATTTTTTCTATATCATCTTTTATTTTTTTGTTAAACAATTTTAACAATAAATATTTCTGAACATTATAAATAATTAGATTATAAAGTATTTTAAGTGCTTTAACAGCTTCAGTTTATTATAAAAACGTGAAATCCCTTACATTTTCCTGGAAATCAGTTGGCCTGCTCACCTGTCTGCCTTTTAAGCCGGACGGCGACTGAGGGTCGAAACCTCTGAACTTCGTGTACAATTAGCAGTTCACTTAATTACTGAAAATGCCCCTGGGTTAATAAGGGTAGTCCACTTTACCTGATAAGTCGTTCGGCGAATCGCCCTATTTATCTTTTATTTTTTTATGGAAAGTGACTCGTGGAACTCATTCGAATTACGCGCAATTTTCCCTCTGCACCGCTTCGATATCCGTGATTTTGGGTCAACAAGGGGCAGCGATAAAAGCGAGAGGGATGTGCTGAAATTAAAAGAAAATTAAACAATTAAATAAGGGAGGCGGAGAAATCATTATAATTGCATACCAAATGGTTGAGTTCGCTGGAAAATACTGATTAAATATTGTATGGAAAAGGGATTAAAACTGCGAGAGTGCGACGCAGAGAATGCAAGGAGCTGCAATAAGTGCTCCGATATGGCATTAATATGAATCATAATTTATTGATTGCGTAATGAAAGTATCGCATTAATGAGACTCCGGCGAGACGCCAAAAAGCAAGCAGCTGACAAAAGAGAATAAAAAACTCCGCAGAGGGGTTTGGCGGTTAATTAAAATCGATATTGGATGTGTTAAAAAATATATTAAATGCTGTTTATCTTTAAAGATGCTCAAATGCTACAGAAAAAAGAGAAACTCAATGGCTTTTTCTTGCCCGCATCTTAATCCAAAACATGGTTTGAGCTAAAATTTCTATCCGTTTTCTAAGTTTAAAACCTGTGTTTAGTTTAACATGAGTAACGATCTTTTAAGATTTTGCTTTATTTGGTGTAAACTTAATTTTACGCCTGTAGGAATTTACAAATCTGAGGTAATTACTCGAAATCTAAATTACCTTTTTGAACTAATGCCAACAAATTTGTGTTTTTTCTTTAATATTTCGCATTTATTTTCTGTTGTCCCTAATAAAGGTACGTAATAAAATTTAAAGTACTTCCGTCTGCGTTGCATATTGAATAGGATTTAAAAATTTTGAAATAGAATATTTGGTGTGTATGGCAAACCTACGCCAACGTTGCTCCCCTTTCCCCCCACTTTCCGGTGGTCCGTACTCAGCGAACTCATTATCATTCTCTCCGGTCGCAGGAATCTCATTGTTTATGCCCAACCAATTTTCTTCGCCCATTAAGAATTTTCCCATTACTCATACGCATCGTGCGCACATCGCCCGTTTCTGGTTGCTGTATTCTTCTGCGTGCCGCAGCTCTTCCGGCGGGGGAAAATCAATGGGACTCGTTAGTGCAGCAGCTCTGCGCTTGCAGTTTTCCGCTCTCCACGGCTGCCTGACAGCCGCCTGTCATCGCCGTCAGCCGTCAACGAGCTCGCGAATTGCAAAAATGTTTTAATGCGCTTATTGACAGCCGCCGATAATGGCGAACAATTTTAAACACTTCAGTTTGAAGTCGCAGCCGAAGACGGGTCCGTGAAGAGGCGATGTCTCTGTCCTCGGAGCTCAATCAGTCGTCCCTTGCACTTTGCACCTGTCCACGCCTCGCTCAGTGGCCCTCGAGAACAAGCGGCCCTTGTCTGTGTTTGCTCTCACCTGGTTTGTTCGGTTGGTTCGGGCCTCAAGCGGACGTGACGACAGTTACTTAAGAGCGATGATGATGTTTGTCCTGCCGGAAACCGAAGGGATTAATCATTTAAGAGGAACTCGATTTGAGTAACTATGCGTTTAATGGATGCCTCAAGGGACAGGCCTTGACCGTGGTAAGTAGTTATGACGTCGTAGGGGTTCCATATGGGGTTTTTAAGCGGGAGAAGTATTTTCATAAGATCCCCTTCCAGAAAAATACTAAAGCAAGACTTCCTTAAATTTTTAGTTAAATTTACCCTGAACATAATTCATCACTTAATTGACCATAATGACATGTTATTTATGGGGTTATTTGACAACCTTTTTCTTGTTGGCAAAGCAAACCACAACTATGCACTTCAAAGTCTGCGAAAAGCCACAACTAATAACATCACATGTTACAACCGCACAGAAAAATCACTCGCTTTTGTGAGTGGCTTTTCACCGAAACATAACGAGGTGAAAGAATGACAGTCCGGGGAATTATTTCTATTGAAGAAGCAGTGTCTTCTCAGCGAATTTAACCTATGAAGAAGTCATTTCTGTAACCGGTATAATGGGTCATAAAATAAGTGCACTATTAATGAAATTGGTTGGCATGGAATTAAGTTAAAGCTCTATTAAAATGTGAGGTGCTATTGACTGTAAACAAAAGGTTTTAAGTCTGAGCTCCAATTTCTGTTTCTGTCAAATTCCTTACACATCTGAGTTTCCAATGTTATGTGTTATCTTATTTGAGCACAAAAGACCTGGGTACCTATAGTTTGCCCCTTTATAAAGCCGATTTACATTAGAGAGTATTTTTAGGTCGGGGCTCTTGACTTATTTGATGTGCTCGGGATTGTGCCAGTCGGCAAGTCGCACCACACTTGACATCACCAACGTCTGACTCCATGTTGACAGTGGTTTTCATGTCGTGTATCTTTATGTCTATTTACTTGTACTTGTCCCCCGCGTCCAAGTATCTTTGTGTCTCCTCGTGCCGGCTGCTACATTACGGTTACGGTTCACAGTTTACTGCCGCTTCTGCTGCTTGACCCACTAAGGCCAGATTACGTGATTTGTCCCCTGCACGCCGGAAGCAGATCCTGGGAAGCGGACTCCGAGGCGGAGATCCAGATGGGGCAGCGATGGCAGCCTCCACGCGGCGATAAGCGGGGCGACGAAAATTTCAAAGGGCATACAAATTTAAATCACGTCACTTAGGACGAGCGATAGGAAGAGGGAAACGATGCCGGCGACAACACAAAAGACGCAGCTACAAGTCCGGACATAATGGGTGCCATGTAAATAGTTGGCCCAGACGGAGGCGCACGGTTTTGGGTCCCGGTCCGCTACCATGTCCGGACTCGGATTCGGGGCACGGACGCTGCACTGGGGAAAAATCTTCATATTAGTTGTACAATCACACAATTATTATACAATAAGAATGTTGAAAAACTATGAGATACGGAAAATTACTAAAAACTATTAAGAATTTAAAATATTTTACCATCTATAGATACTCGTGATCTTAGTCCCTCTTTGATGCAAAAACCAATGAGTTTGGTTATTGTTCTGGAACTAAAATTAATTCCACTTAGAACTATCCTTGCAATCTATGTTCATTGGACATATTACTCTTTGCATCAAATACCTTTTAATTATTATAAATAATAAATATAATAATACATCGTAAGGATTAGCTAAAGAAAATGATTAATTTTTCAAAGTGCTGGCATACTCTTAAAAATCTATAATTAATTGTAGACCTTGGTTCACTTTTACAGATGCAATGAATTCAATATTAATAAAGTATCTACATACATAATCGACAAATGTCAACGATCAAGGAACTAGAACTTCTACAACTTAAAGCGAAATGAGCCTCTAGGACTGCAGTTCCTCCTTCGAGTGTATGCTGTTTTGTGGCTACATGTGGGTCCGTGTGTGTTTGTTAAGCCGCTTTTGAGGCAGGCACTCAGGCACAGGCCCGACCACACACACAGGAGCTTCCCGTAGTCCCATAGTCCGTGGCCCGTAGTCGCAGGACGAATTCACGTGTGCGTTTGTCTCCGCTCCTTTGTGAGCGTGTGAGCGTGAGAGTGTGTGAGCCAGGACGACGGCCATGTTGCTGAGGCGCGGCCAAATGCTTGTTACGCTTTTGAGCCACCGCCTGCGGTTGACAGAGCACGTTGAACCACCCATCCCGTTCGGCTTCGAGCCGTGCACTTAGCCACCCTACCGCCCAACCGCCCACCGAGAAACATCCAAACAGGCAGCCGCTCTGCGGCCTGATGCACATTAAAACGCAATTAAAGTTGCAGGCGTTAATTGTGCCGCCTCCGATGCCTTTTTTGCACTTTTTCTCCCTTTTGCTCCCTTCGCCGTTTTGAGTTAGCTGCCGAAAATTAATTACTTTTGCCCTGTCAAAGTTGACAAAGTCATTGGAAAAGAGCGAGCGCAGATATTGCCCGAGGAAAATGAAACACTCGACTAATACAATCAGGTGTGTTCTGAAAATGGGTTCCTACAAAAGAGATAGGTCTCACTAATACTCTTAGGAAATGTAGTTAATCAGACCCTTTTGATATGGTTGGTATAAAAATCGATAGAACTATCGATACTATCGATGGTTTTAAAATTTAGGAATCATCGATGGCTTGAGCCCACAATCGATACTATCGCTCAAAAAAATGATTTCATTTTTAATTTTTGGGTTATTTTAAGAACAAAAAATGGTTTTTTCAATATAGAGTCCACTATCGATGTTTTAACAATCCTATACTATTGTCCTTAAGATATAGAAATTCATTTACAATTTTATTTTTCCTAAAAAAATAAATATAATAATAATTATAGCTTCTCAACGTCTTTTGTTTTGCTTAGTACCACAATGCAGATGCTTTTCTGTATGGCTTAATGAAATATAATAAGTGAAAAAAACTTTAATTACATCCCGACCTGAAACAATGCGATTTCAAAAGCATTCTTTCGAAACTCGCAACATATTTCAAAAGGGGAGCTCCGCTGCGAGTAAATGGGAATGCTCGCATGTGAATGTCTACTAATGAATCAGGTCCATGAATAAAGCCGCAAGTGAGACTCTTTTTTCGACTTTTGGCGGGGCATAGTGCAGCGCTCTGCGAGGGGGCGGAAAGTAAGTGGGCGTGGCAGGAGGCGTTTGGTGCTAATGGGGTCACACACACAGATATGTATGGAGTCGTCGCTTGGTTTTTCTCGAACTGTTTCTTTCGCCAGTTGCGCAGTTAAATCCTTTTGCTAGGCAACTTTATCTTTCAGCACAGATTCTCAATAGCAGCTGTTGTTCACTTTTTTGCCCCCACTGACGTTGCACGCTGCAAGCGTTGTTTATATCGCAGCTTTTCTTATTCGTTTTCCGTTTTCTATTTTTCCGTCTGCTTTACGTTTTACGCTTCTGCAGCTGTCGGCAGGCTTGGCTTAAGCGCCAGTCGCTGGCGACGTGCCGTTGAAATAATTAAGTTGCCAATTCCGGCTAGCAGAATATCAGCAGCGATTCAGATAGAAATGGAAATGGGACTGGGGAGCGGTAGTGGCTTACACTTAGTGGCATAGTTTTTCAATTAGCCTGTCAGGATGAGCAGCAGGCGCTGTTTTTCCAGTACTCCCCTGCTTTTCGTTTCAACTTGCTCGGAAACTCCGTTTTCTTCCATCTCAGAAGTCAAAGATCAGAGGTAAGCACTAGGCAAAAACTCGAATCCACTTTGTTTGCAGCAATCATCATCAGCGCAATTCCCGCTAAGCTGGGCCGACTTAAAAATTGGGCTTTCCTTTCGCCTTGGCAACATGTCGTTTGCGTAATATCCAGGAATAGCCCCAAGTGCCAGTGCCACAAATAGAAAACAAACATTGAAGCCCACACACGCACACACACACACCACTACACTACCCAGCAAATAGACAGCTTGTCGAACATTTCGGTTGGATGGAAAAGCGAGACATTTCTCGAATATTACGCATACGCACGGCTGGCAGCCACAACACCGCAACTGAGGCGTTCTCTGTGCATTAGATGTCGCCTCCGTTGGCCTGCTTTGCAGTCTGGTGAGCCGAGCAAAAGGAAAAGTGAAAAGCGAAAACTGCTGCAATTTCCACCAGAACGCCCGCCCAGTTGACATTCTTTTGACAAAAGCCTTTGGCCTTGTCTCGAGATGAGATGGCTCGATCATTAGCATCGCAGTCATGGCGGAGTTGCAGCAAATTGCTTTGCCATGCAGCACACACTGTGCCAAATCATCGATACTTTAATTTTTGATTATTCTTCCAAATCGTAAGATGGATCTTTAATGTTTGAATATTTTACCAGAATTTGTAACACTCGAATTCCAAGGTTTCCCCTTACGAAACAATGCCGAAATCTGGCAAACGTTTAGTCAGTTTCCTGAAACTCCCCAAATTTTCCCTGTGTGCTGTGTGTGTTTCCAATTCACGAATCAGACTGAGCAGCGTTTGTTCCTAAAAAGAACCCAAACCCAAAGTGCAACTGGGTCGACCGGGTGCACTGCAATTTGGACAAAGGAAACAGAGGCACTAAGTTGCGGCGACATGTAGCGCTTAAAGTTGTGGCAAGCGAGCGAAACCCAATGAATACCAAATCAATCGATAGTGCGAAATCGAACTCGCTTTTCCTGGCAGCGTCAGCAGGGCAGACATTTTTCTGCTTGGCTGACCCAGAGAGCGGAAAAGCAATTTCGGTCTGGGCCACCTCAAGTAGCTGGAGCATCAGCCCCTTTTCCCGCTTTCCCGCTTTTCCGCCAGGCCAACCGATTTGCAAATTTTACCAACGCATCACTGAGTATTGCTCACAACCAATCGAGGGCATTAGCTGGGGAAAAAAATATAGAACGTCTTAACCAAATACGGGGAAAATGTTCCATTTTTTAGTCAATCAACTAGAAAAAAGTTGCACTCACTCGCTGCGCAAATCCTTTGCGTATGGGTTTCCAAAATGAAATGTTGGATACTGGGCCCAAAGTTTTTACAGCACGGAATTAAGCGATTAGATGGAAGTTTGCCACCCAGTTGGCACGCATAAATTATTCCAAGTTTCCGCTTCTGTCGCCAGCAGATCGGCACACTGCAAAATATAAGAGATTACAATAAAAGCCAGTTAGTAGCCAGTTAAGGTTTTTTACTGTTGGCGAATAAAGAAATAAATAAAAAGAAAGTTCATTGATTCAAGTTTCAGAACACAAAATCTAAGCACCTTCAATTTTCAGAACTTAAAATCTAAACAGCTTAATAAGGCCACCGATATTTCCATTTATTTTGCTCTGAATCGTAATTCCTGACATTTATTATAACCATAGTAGTGACGTCCGATTATATGTTACTGTGTTTATACGATGCCGAATTCACGCTATCATTTCACGCTCTCTTCCGATTCGTGTCTGTATAAACGCCATTTCGTGAATTCGGCAACACACGAAAGTTGACTATGATTTCAGCCTCAAAGCATGAATTGGTGGTGCCCAGCTCTGGTAACTCTGTTAAAAATTACACAGGAACACAAAATTAAACTTTGTGAAATTTCCACGAACCATTTCAAGTTTTCCATGATATTTGGGTGCTCCTGAGTAAGAGTCCCATACAAAATTATTTTCCATCACCTACAGGTTCCGCGGTATAGCTAAGAATACAAAAAACCGATGTTTGCCGACATTTTGAATTACGTGGCCTTTATAATTGGACTTACCCTTATTATTTTCGCTAGGACCTACTCTCAATACATCTCGGCACTACTAAAAAATAGTCCCCAATGTGAACCATTGTCCATGTCTTTGGAATTCGACGCCAAAGTTGAAAATCCCAAAATTTTAAAGATTTTTCTGATAGAAAAACAATTCTGAGAATTAAATCTTAAATGGAACTAATTTTAACTATTCGTTGAATCTATTGTTTATTGTATGCTTTAATTTCGGTTTAAAGCGTTTTCATGAAGATATTTTATTGGATTTCTTATACCAATAAAACCGTTTTTTTTATTTTATTATCTACTCCTATGTGCTGTCAAATTTTGAATAAGTCATGGCAACCTCTAGAACTAAGAAATTAAAAACGTTCACTGAACATACATAGAGAAACATACATGTTTACTCCTATTCTATAGGATGCCTTGACTTATTTGAAATTTGACAGCGCATAGCAGTAGATAATAAAATAAAAAAAACGGTTTTATTGGTATAAGAAATCCAATAAAATATCCTCAGGAAAACGCTTTAAATCGAAATTAAAGCATATAATGAACAATAGATTCAACGAATAGTTAAAATTAGTTCCATTGAAGATTAAATTCTCAGAATTGTTTTTTCATCAGAAAAATTGTGAAAATTTTGGGAGTTTCGACTTTGGCGTCGAATTCCAAAGACATGGGCAATGGTTCACAATACGGACTATTTTTTACGAATGCCGAGATGTATTGAGAGTAGGTTTCAGCGAAAATAATTAAGGTAAGTCCAATTATATTGCCCACGTAATTCAAAATGTCGACCAACATCGGTTTTTTGAATTCTTAGCTATACCGCGGAACCTGTAGGTGATGGAAAATAATTTTGTATGGGACTTTTACTTAGGAGCACCCAAATATCATGGAAAACTTGAAATGGTTCGTGGAAATTTTTGGCTGTGTACCTGTGTTATCAACGTTGCCAGATCGCTAGAAATTAAAGACCTTCATAGGCTATTTCTCTACTCAGAGGTTAAAAATTATCACCTTTTTTTACCGGCATGAATTCTCGGTTGTCGTATAAACAGGGGTTATTTCTAGATCGCGCTTTCAAGAAAGCGTGAATCTCATCGTATAAACATAGTATGTTATTACATTCTTTTTTGTGTAGGACGAAACAAAATTTTGTTTAATATACAATTTTTAGTTCTGGAATATTTTAGTAAAATAAGTTAAATAATTGTACATTTTTTCCACATATAGAATATGTTTCGAACTATATTTCGACATGCTATCCAAGTGGATATCTTATTTTAGCTGCATAAAGATTAATTTTTCGAACTATTTGTAGTCATACATTTTTAAACTGTATTAACTTTTATAAAACAAAAACAAATGCTTAAATGCTTTTTTTACCCGTTCTCGTAGAGTAAAAGGGATGATAACAGGTAGAAAAAAGCGTTTCCGACCCTGTATAAAGTATATATATTCTTGATCAGGATCACTAGCCGAGTCGATCTAGCAATGTCCGTCTGTCCGTCAGTCTGTCTGAATGTCTGTCTGACTGTCTGTCTGTCCGTCCTTATGAACGCTGAGATCTCGGAAACTATAAAAGCTAGAAGATTGACATTTTGCATGCAGATTTTAAGAGTTCCTACGCAGCGCAAGTTTGTTTCAAGAAGGTGCCACGCCCCCTCCAACGCCCACAATCGCTTTACAACGATTTTAAATATTTAAATATTTTGGAAAATTAAAAAATGCAGTTTTATTGTGTTTATCAATACCTATCGAAATGTAGAAGAATTTTTCAAATCGGACCATTCGTTAAAAAGTTATGCCCGATCAAAGTTTATATCTCCATCTTCCTCGCCCTCCCTTTAGCTGAGTAACGGGTATCTAATAGTCGGGACACCCGACTATAGCGTTCTCTCTTGCTTGTATTAGAATACCACATTTAATGTTCAACATACTTGGACTTCTTAGACATGTTTCTACATATTGCAGTGTATTTTAATTAATTACGTATGAGTAATTTGTAAGATAACTTTAAGACCATTTCCTTAGTCTTAAAATACAATGTTTTAGTTTTCCAATTCATTGGTTGCACACCGAAAACCCTACATTTTGGTGAATAAGATTACAATTTTTGGATCACCGTATGTATTTATATTAGAATGCACTTAGTCAATTCCCTGTTTATTTTCCCTGTGTACCACCTTAACTCGCAGCCGTTGCACAATGGATGCGCATTCAACAGCCGTTGCCATCACAGATATGGAACTGGATTTCGCCGAGGATGTGGATGGGCACGGAGACGTCGATTCGGAGGTGGGTCAGAGCGGGGATGTGCGGGCGATGGTGCGGCGCCTACAGGCGGATCACGTGGGGATCCGGCAGCAGCTGACGCTTTTTCAGCGCCGCCTGGTGACTCACCAGTTGGACAGACAAAGACGCCTCTACGAGTGCAGGGAGCGGCTGCATCGACTACTACTAGATTTGCAGGTGAGATACGGACGCAATTGGGGCGTGTAGCTGGGAATTCGGGATCCAACACCTCTAGATACCGAGTTGATGTGACGAACGGCCCCAAATACAAACATCGTGTCAAGGTGGTGACGGAATTGCTTACACATTTGAGCATGTTGTGAGAAGTTAAATATACAAAGCTGATGAATTGAATTTTTCATGATGTTCTGAAATTCGGTTGGGTTAACCTGACGCATCCTGGATTGCGCTGAATAATTTATCGATGAATATTTGTACAACGCGTCGTGAATGTAATTGAATTTTTAAAATGTGGCATTAAGAAATTTAAGCGGATTGAAGGGTCGGCTTTTCCCTTCAACGCAGCAAAAACATATTTATTTATTTCCCGTGCAAGAATATTGTACCTTTCGGAAACCACAAACTTGACATTGAATACTCCTCAGGTTAAGTTGTTAAGTTATTGGATCAGTTAGTTATTATACACGACTTCAGCACTAAGCATTTCCTGATCCGCCATCAATTAATCTAACCAACCAATCCTCCGTGGACAGTTTAGTGGCCATAATTGTTAAATAGACTTGTGCATCATCGATGTTAACCAAATGCCCATTAGACATGCAGGAAATGCCTAAGTGCGTCCATAAGTCATGCGCTTAATTCACACCACATGGCACACATCATATGCCACAGAGCCCCACACTCGACCCCAAACAAACCGAAGCCTCTGGTCCCTCGAACTTCGCCTGGAACTGTTATGCGCTACACTCAGGGAAAAATTCGGGTTTTTCGATGTCAAATCAAGTACGAACGATATCGAAAGTTGGGTAAGCACGAATTTTCTTGATCCAAGAACGAAAATTTCAAACCAAGAACGACTAATTCAAGACCGAAAGTAAGAATTTGAGAACGAACGTTCTTGAAATAAGTACGACATAAGATTGTTTTTATAACAAAAATTCTACATTTAAGAATGAAAAATTCTTAATTTAAGGACTTTTTTACTTCATAGCTTTTACTTAACATCATTAATTATTTCACTTATTTTTACTGTTTAACGTATTTTTAAAGTAATTTAAATTCAGAAAAAACTTTTAGTAATGATTTAAGTGATAGTTAGGAAAACTCTTACCCCGACCTCGGTTTGAACCCGCGACCACCAGCTCTGCAGTCAGACGCCTTTGCCAACTCGACCACGCACGCTTCTTAAAGTGCGTGGACTAAAGAAGGCACAAAAACTCTCCACGGAAGGGCTAGCGTACAACTTCTATTTATTTATTTTCAAAAAATGTATTAAGCTTTTTTAAAACAAAAATAAAAAAAATGTACTGATAATTAAAAAAAAAACAAAAATAAACATTTGTTAAAAGTATTACTATAGGACTTGTCGCGACGA
The DNA here is from genome assembly GCA_037075205.1 of Drosophila prostipennis. Classification (NCBI taxonomy): domain Eukaryota; kingdom Metazoa; phylum Arthropoda; class Insecta; order Diptera; family Drosophilidae; genus Drosophila; species Drosophila prostipennis. The sequence continues at coordinate 48,052 of JBAMCJ010007226.1, forward strand.
GGATTCGATGTCCGTACCTTTATTTACCTTTATTTACAAAATTGCATTGTGCAGGCGCCTCGAACAGCTGCACCACCCTGGGAATTAGCCTTTTTTGATTGAATTTTTATATTTAAGAACGACTAGTTCTTATTTCAAGAACGAAAGTTTTAAAAATTTCAAGTACGATTCGGTATTGGTTTAAGAACGTTCGTTCTCAAATTATTCGTACTACATTTTTCTGGGTGTATGCCTAACTCAATTAATCAGACACCAGTTGAGGTCGAGTGCATCACTTAACTCGAGATTAACCCTTGACTGGCACTGTCCTCCTCCTTGCCATTGCCATCCAATCATTGTGCGGCCCCTGGGTATGAGAATGCAGCCTTTGGGGCACACTCTCATCAGCCACTTACACGGGCCCATTGCTGTTTAGCAACTATTTATGGAGACAAGTAGTTGCCGCTTGCCACTGCCACCTACAACCTGGAAAGTGCACAGCGAAAAACTTGGCTCTTCAGAAGAAGATCCTGCATGGCCCCCTTCCGTTTTCAATCCTTAAAGACATTAAAGCAGTAGGGTTGTTAAAACATCGATAGTATCGATTGTGGGCCCAAACCATCGAGGTCTCCTAAACTTTAAAACCATCGATAGTATCGATAGTGCTATCGATTTTTTTACAAACCCCTATTTAAACCGACTTTACGCTGCTTTTTCTCCCTATGTAGCCGTAGCCATGCACAACTGAACTGCACACGCCGGCATTGTAATGATAGGCCTTCCGGGCTGCGTCGACTGGTGTTTCTGTTCTGTTCAGTTGTGTCCTGGCCTCAAGAGCACTTGCCTGCGGATGACACCTAGCGTGTTATCATTAAATACTTGGAAAGTGAACCGCGGGGCGGTTAGAGAAGGGGGACCCGGCCAGCTGACATCACTTGAGTGGACCATAAACGGCAACAAATGCAAATGCAAATGAAATTATTGCCGCCGCAGCTCCATTTCTCCGAATGACCAACGACCCCGACTCCTCGCTGGAAAACTGTTTGCATATGCAGGGACACTCCCACAGATAGGCCACGCCCCCCGCCCACCGGGACCGCCCATCGAACCGGCGAGCTGCGACCCATAAAGCCATTGGCGACCGACTGCATTTCAGCGATATAAATATTTATATAAGTTAATCGGTTTATGGTGCACGAGTAATTGAATTTCGCGACAGCGCCAGGTGAATGCAACCAGGTAGCATGTAACATGTACTCCCGTTTTCCCTCCGTATTTGGATGTCACGCGGTCAGGCCGATGTTGCAAAACGGGAGCGGGACGCTTTAAACTTGATTTCTTACTCTGTGCATCCGTTTCCGTCCAGGCCCGTTTGTGTATTTCTGGTCTCGGGTATACGGGAATACTTGGATCTCCTGCGCTTCGATTATGCTAGATAGATCATTATGAGATTTAAACATTAAAATTAGGGTTTGTAAAAAATCGATAGCACTATCGATGGTTTTAAAATTCAGCAAACATCGATACTATCGCCCAAAAGAATTATTAAATTGTACATGTCATTTTTGGTATATATTAAGAAAAAAAGTTTTTTAAAACATGTATTTTAGAAACCGACGGTATTTCAATTGTTCAAGTAATCGCAGTGAAATTTAAATAGTTTAATTCCCCATAAGTTTTCTGATACAAGCATAAATTTGCAATTTTTTTCATAAATTGTCTTCATATTTGTAATTTGTTTTTTATTTTCTTTAATTTCCGATAGTATCGACAGTGACACCCATCCATTTTTCTCATACATGACTAACCTAGACGAGTTTTCAGTCAACTAAGTAGATTCTTTAACCCATTTGAGCAGTGAGTAAGTTAGCATGCTTAACAATGATGATCATGGTTAGCTATCAGATAAATTTATTTATCTAATCCCCTCAAAATCTTCAGCTGAAGGCAGTCTTTTCTTTCAAACAAGTACAATAGATCGTGCTTGGAGAAATAGAAAAAAGATAAGTACACACGTGCTGAAAAACCCACATCAAACTTTTGAGGGCTAAGCCAATTAGTTTAATCTCTGGGGCTAAAACGAGTAGAGCATTCTAGCTTACATTTTCGAGTTACCACGAATATCGGGTTAACCCACTCAGGCCCCTCAGTCCCCCAGCCCCCTTACCCCCTTCCCTGTTCGACGGGGAGCATGCTCCAACATGGCGCCAACCGGAAGTGCCAGCCCGTTCAGCAATGGACGCGTTGCCCCGTTTCTATGGCACTTCCGCTTTACTGCACATTAATTGCAATTAAATTTGGCATTACTCCCCTGCTTAAAACCCCTTTACATTTCGTTTTTTCTACTATTTTTCCAACTCTCCGCAGCCCGCACAAATTTAATGATGGCTGCAATTTTTGTGCGCTGCATTTTCCTATTCTTTGCATAATTTAAAGTTGTTTGCTTTGGCTGCCGCTGTTGCATTATGGCCAAGGGGGAGGGAAGTGGGCTTTTGATTTTGCCGCTGCTTCTGCTGCACTGCCTCTGATATTGTTGTTTTCAATTAACTGCGCGTCTAGCTAAATGGCAAGTAAATTAATGTTTATAGTGCATAAATATGCAATTTATACAAGCCCCGCCCCCCTGCCTTCTGGGTGGGCGTGTGTGGTGACGTCATTGCTTTCAGACTTTGATGGCGCCATGTATTGGTTGAATTGAGCGTAAATTTTAATAAGTTATTTGAGTTAGGAGCACAGCCCTTAATGTTTAATGGAGTTTCATACATTTTGGGGTGCTCCCTTTCCAGAGGCTTGTGTCGTAAATTAATCAACTTTAATTGCGGATCCGCTATCGCCAGATCTTGGTATATTTTCAGGCTAACATTTATGGCCGGAGCTGCGTCAACCGGCGGAACAGAAGCCAAGGATCTCAGAGTCACCATCCTGCGGTGGCATTTTACCATCTACTCAACACAGGACAAAATTAAACTAATTTTTCTAATAGTTAAAAACTAGAAAACATTTAAAATATTTATTTTAATACATTTTTTTTGATCTAAATAAGTTGTATTTGTAATAATATACTAAATATATGTTTTATTAGATAAGTACAAACAGATGTTCCAAAGTTGCGTGGTAAAGTAACGTAAAATATATACATATTTCCAACGCAAAATATTATTCATCACCTAATTCTGTAAAATCTACTTATAATCGAAAAACAAAAATGTTTTGGTCTGTGCACAGCTTGTTTTTCTGTTGTGTCGGTGCCAAAACTTTAATTGCCTTTCGGGCCGAAAACTTTAGCAGAATCTGTGCTGCTATGCATTTTGTTAACATTTCCGGTGACTTCTCGCTGGTGACGTCCTGGTTCGACCCCTCCCCGCACTTCCCTGACTTCCCCCCCTTCACACCCATTCACCCCCCTCCCCCCAGCGACTGTTGTTGTCCCCGGTTTGTATGCCCTTTTAATTGCCCATTGAAAGTTGTTCACTTGGTAAAGCGAACTTTCGCCTGCCAAGTTGTTCGGCTGTGAAGTGAAGTGTAAGCAAGGAGCGTGAAACTATGTGTTATGCAATTAAAAGTGCAGGCGGAGGCGTCTAAACCCAATCGATGCGGATATTCAATTGGCCGACGGCAAGCCAATTTTCCGCAACTTATTTAAGGATCAAGTGCTCGGCCGGGAAGCTCTGGTGGGAAAATTGGATGGAAAACTCGGGTGACCGCAGCTGCAGCTGCTCGTAATGAGTTTTCCATGCATGCGGGACTGCCGAGACAGATCCTTCAAGTTAACATTATGTGACAGCTGCAGACAGAAATCATTCCGTCTCCCGCTCCCCCTTATATATATAGTATCCCATCCGTCCCAATGAGGAGGGCCACCAGAACGAAAGTTATTATCATGCATATGGTTATGGGTTGGCCAGGCACCCAAAGTCTACACTAAGCAAACCATATAAACGCGTTTACAGGAATTAGAAAAAACATTGTCCCTTTCATTTCTAAAGCAGATGAAATGATTACTATAATAAACAGAGATTTTTTCTTTATATTATTGTTAAATTTTCTTTTTTTGCAGTTTCTTACCTACATTTTTTCAGGTGTCTTTTTAGTATTTGTGGCGTTCTTCTCCTCACATTGGCTTCTTTGTTTTCCCTACTGCGATGTCTACTGCTCCCGACTGCCGAGGCAGTCACAATATATTTTTCTGATTTTCCACTTGCATTATCTCGTCTAAAAACTGTCTACCATTGAAACATGTGTATTGTGTGCATTGTCTGGACTAAAGGGCATTTTCAGTTTGCCTAGTCGCAGGGGCAACGGGGAAAAGTGCTGGAAATTCAGGCAATATATAAGCATAATTTAAGAGCGAAACCTGGAGAGGAAAACACCACTAGTTGCCATGGAAAGGCATATAAATTATGAGTGCTGGGTCGCCTCACATGACATGCCCGAAGATATGTGGCAAATTTTGCCAAATCTAGTTACGCAGGGCAAAGAATGAAATTTGGTAAACAAATACAAATTTCGAGTCAATTTCTGTTGGCCGAGAACGTGTTATTAGGGGCGCCGGAGCCTGAAATACCCTGGTAGATGCACAAGTAATATATGTAGCAAGTGCTGCTAAGTGCCTGATTTTGATTTACTATCTGTGACCCCAAAATTGCAATTTTTGGGCAGAACTAAAGGGATTTTGTGCTCTCATCAATATGGTATGTATATTTGGCCAAAAGTCAAGCATTTAGATCGAAATCACCTTCTGTTGTTGTCGGCTTATTTAAAGCGTAATATCTGTGTGTGTGCTTAAAATGTTCGTGCAAAGGAAATTTTCTTTTCAAAGAACAAAATAAATTTGTCGGGGAAACAAGAGGGAACGCTTTAGCCGAGTACCTCGACTATCAGATACCCGTTACTTAGTTTAAGGAAAAACGAGGGAAATAAAGATATGCATGTAGCAAAGCAACTGCTTGCACTGCTTGAATTCCATTATTTACTCCAAACTTTTTAATAAATAGTCTGATTTAAAAAAGGTCTTCTACATTTTGATATACATTTAAAAACAGAACAAAATTGCATTAATTTTTGTCCTATCTCTTTAAAGATGTGGGTGCCAGACATCTTTAAAAATTTTAAAGGCTATTTGGGCGTTATAGGGAGCGTGGCATTGTGATGAAACAAACTTGCGCTGCGTGTGAGCCCCAAGAATCTCCATGGTGAATCCTTTTATAGTTTCCGAAATCCCAGCGTTCATACGTGAGTACCTGTTAAATATCTTTGCACGAATATAATATATCCTTTTACTCCGAGTAACGAGTATAAAAATGAATTTTCCTTTTTCGACAACTTAGTCGAATAAAGAAACCATTTACAATAAGCAAATTTGTTATTTACAGTTCAGCAATATGTCCATATTGGTCTGAAAAGCCCAATTAAAAATCTATCACAACTTATTTATTTAAAGAAAACTGTGAAAATATGTTAAATAAGTTTTTCTCTTTGGGAAGTTTTAATTTGTTGAACAACCACATTTAAGGGGGCAAATATGTACTTATAGGACAACAGAAAATTTTTTTCGATTTTTTGTTAATTTTTTGTAACCAATAAGGGATTGTGCTTTGAAACTTTCATGACAAATTCTTTAAGATTTATTCTATCAATTTATGAAACCAACAAAAAATGTTTTTTTTATGTATCTCCCCTCTAAAGGTATTCAAAAACCCAAGAAATAGGTTCCAAAAATCCTCCCTGTAATCAACCGCAACCAATAATAAATTAGGCCAGCCCCAAGATTTCATCTTGACGTGCATCTATCTGCTCGCTCCTCTTCCGCCGCCCTGTTTCCTGACCTTTCTCATTGACTTGTCCCATTAATTAAGTTTGCGTCCCTGTGCTTTCAGATAAGATGCAGTTGCAGCTGCCACCCCCTCTACGCCCCTGGTCCTGGCTCGTGCAATTGACTTAATAATTGGCCCCAAACATTTTAATGAGCGGCATCTTGTCAGCGTCACGTTTTCCGGCACGGAGCCGGAGAGTCAACGCAAAATATTTGCAAGAAACGGCATTGGCATAATTAAGATTATGTTGGCATACGGGCTGCAGCCAGGGGGTATAGAATCGGATGTGGTGTCGGCTGAGTGAAGCGGAAATTTGAATGCCAAGGCGCTGCTAATGTTAATATGATATGCAGCAGGATATATCCACCCGACTGGGCTCCATTAAATTCCCATGCACAAACATTGCGCATACGACATGTGTGTCGGTGTGGCCTGCCAGGTGACAGGTGCCCCCGCGCCCCTCCCTCGCCGCTCGAGTACCTGCGAGCGTGTATTAACACCCAAGTGGGAATGACATCTCCCAGGAGCTCCGCTCCAGGCACGTCTGGCGGCCTTTCACACGCCTGTCAAACGCTCCTCCGTCTTGGATGTCCTTAAGCCCCCCACTCAGTCCCCTCCTGGTGTTCGATGCACCTAACAAAAATATTACCTTAAAATTAGAAAGACGCTTTTACTATAATTTGAAGTTTTCATGAATTAGATTTCCAAGTTTAATCGTTAATTACCTGATGTAAAAAATCTTCAATTTTTTTTTAGGGATTTAAATGTGGCTTCCAATTAAATTTAGATCGTGTGAAATAAATCTTTTTATAACTTCTCAGTTTAAATTTCCTTCTTCTTTTAGAAAATATAGTTTTATTGACTTCGAAATGCAAGCCGAATTTTGTCTTCCAAATTAATAATTTCCCCATTCCCGAAACATTTTCTTTTAGTGAGTTGCTTTTGTGCAGCTGCGGCACGTAATGACATGCGGCTGCCAATGTTGTGGACGCGCATTGAGCGCCTCGCCTCGCCATCGCCATCCCGGCGCAGAGCATCTCCATCTCGAGGGCCTTGCATAATTTATATAACCACGAGAGCCGCCAAAAAACCGCAAATCTCGCAGCGCCTCGTTGCACACACAAGGCGACATCGGTGGCAACAGCAACAGCAACGTCGCAGCACGGCTGCAATGTCAAAGAATGCCTCAGCAATGTGGCAGCTTCGGGGACCGCTTAAAGTAGCCGGTGGTTGCATGTCGACGTATTGATGGTTTTCCCATTTATAACCCGAAACATTTGATAATGGATGGCTGTGGGCTGTCAGCAATTTTGGTCGACTGCCTCGCTTTCAACCGATGCAAATGTATGTGCAGTTTGGTAGAAAGCTTTTGAAATTATATTATTTTGTTCCTCGTATTCATATTTGCAGAAGGACTGTTAACTTAAAAGTTTATGGGAACAAGCAACCATAATTTGTAACTTAAAGGAGGGAACAATTTAGAGTTACATTTTAAATTCAAGCCGACTTTTAACCTAAAACAGACTTAAACCTTAAAATTAACTCATTTGTATGTTCGATATTATACTCCTTTTTATTCATAAAGCGTACTTTACAATATGTATATACAAAACGTAAATGTTACAAAAAAGAATATATTTATAAATAGGAATACTTGCTATATTTATTTAATGGATTGGCTATACCCTTTCATATAGTTGTAAAAAGGCTCAGCACCGCAAGGAAATTAGTTCACCCATTGAAACCCGGTTCTGAAGAATAATTTCATAATTTCCCACTAAGCTATTCTTGTCTACGAATCTTGGTTCCCCTTTAAGTCGCCAAAGGTCTTAGGCACTGAATCCCCCAATTTCTCCCTGACATTGGTGGACAATTTCAACTCATCGGCAATGACAAAGTATTGTCCATAAGGCAGCGAAGCCAGCACTACGTCCTCATTCAATGTAAATTTACTGGGAAATCCTGGAGCTTGTGGCCACTTTGCCAGCTCAGACTCCAAAGACCACCTAGCAGCCAGGTCCTTGTAATATCCCTCCCTCAAGGCATCTACCTTCTCCAGCTTGGCCAAGTGAGCCAAACTCTTTTCGTGATTGCCTGAAACCTCGATGGCGCGCATTAGGAGGGCACTTGTTAGTAGAGTCCACTTGCTGTCTGGTTCAAATTCCAGGAGATCTAGGCAGGATTGAAGCTGCGTTTGCAGCTCCGCCAAGAGTTCCTTGCTACAACTGGCGGCGGCATGAGGTGGCTCAAAGTAAAACGCTCCGTCTTCTGTGCCAGGCAGAGGTAGAAGATTCACCTCCTGTTCGGAAAGTTTAAGGAAGTAGGTTGAGTTTCTTTGGTAATCGAAGGTCTGTTGGCACTTCCAACTGGTTCCACAACTGTCCATCGGCAGCCAGGATTGCATTATCACCGTCTGCCCTCCGCCGAGCAACTCGGTCTTCAGTTGATTTAGGTCTGGGCAGGGCTTATCTAGGGCAAGCACTGCTCCATGGGACTCCAGTCGAAAGGCAGCTATCCTGGGAGCCCGATCCAGATGGGCGCCACTGCCCAGCAGCCATCGCTGGTAGAACCAGGCACTGCTGTCGTTGGGATCCGTAAAGGCGGCCGTCAGCACCATCTCCAGTTCCAGCTGCAGCTTTTCCTCGCTCATGGGCCGATCCCTGCGCTCGTTGGGGTAGAGTTCCGGGAGCAGCAGGCTGCGATGGTGCCAGCTGGAATAGTTGGAGAAGTTCACCTTTATCTTCTCGGTGCAAAAGTCCAGTTCCTGGGCGGCGGGCACCGCGGCCTTTGCAGTCACATAGCGCCTGTAGTCCCAGGTGTGGAAGTTGCGCTCGTCGAACTTGAGGTACTTGTTGCACAGCTGCAGCTCCCGCTGCCAGTCCGCCCGGGGATCCTGCTCCAGGGTCCAGCAGCGGTGGTGCCAGGCGTTGTAGGACTTGGGGTTGACCATCAGGCACTGCTCGGTGAGGTCCAGTTCGCAGGTGAATATGGAACGGTCCTTGTCCGCGGCAAGGGACTCCGTCACTGGGGGCGTGTCACCCTGGGTCTCTTCTTGAGGGCCTTTCTCCTCCATGTCCTCCTCCTCCTCCTCCGCCTTCAGCTTGGACAGCTTATCCAGGACGCACTCGCGGCGAATGTTCCACAGAGTGCTCACGTCCGGATTTCGCTGCAGGATCTGAACCGTCAGCGTGAGCATTTCGTTGTCCAGCTCCCCGGCTTCCCGTTTCTTTTGAATCCTCCCCATGGCGGCCCGATAGGCCCGGACTTTCAGAGCCTGCTCCTTCTTCTTCCGCTCGCGCTCCTCCTCCGTGGTCCTCACTTTCACACGTCCGTGCATGGCCTTTAAATTTAATCAAACTTTGTTTAGATAAACGAAATTATTAGTCAGCAGTGTGACCGCGTAATGAACGATTTTTTATACCGTCCGGCTCCCAAAAATATACCTTTCATTTATTTAAACAATCCAATTATTTTCGTCGAACGGTCATGCTAAAAATATGAGTGGATGTATTCGCTAAGGAAGGAGCGTGTACCGGCTATGACAGGGAGATGTATTCGCTATTTCAAACATTGCGTACACTGACAAAAATTGTTTTGGGTATTCCCTATATGGTTGCATTTCAGTGAGTGATTTTCTCAGCCTACACGATTTTACGTAAGTTTGAGCAAGACAGACATATTTCAGCTGTAATGAACGATTAATGAGCAAAATTGTAAAAACCGAGAGGCTCTTCTCCATACGGTACTACCAGGAGCGATACGTCAATGGGCTACCGCGAAATGGGATCAATAAAAAAATTAATTCCATGAATTTGCAAACCTTTTTCGTCTAATTATGTGCTATAAACAAATAAGAACAATACAAATAATATTTCAGAGGGCTAATTACTGCGTTGCTAACTAAAAATAATTTTATGATAAAGAAAAAGGAAACTTTTCTAAATATCTTTTACAATTACATCTTTACCCAATTGTCTTTTTACGAATAACATTTATAATATTAAAGGTCCTATGTTTCGTTTCTAGCCCTCTATGGTCCCTGTTTTTAACATAATTTATCATTCTTTTATAAAAAGAAATAATTCGTTTTTGAAATTATTTTTAAACATTATATTTATTGTGTATCATTGTCATTATATACAATAGTGTTTAATACGTTTTTGTTTAATTTAACAATTAAAATGTTTTGTAATGTGTCGGAACTCAATCTGGTTCTCAGTTTAGTGTAAACGTAACTTGTGTCGCCGGTACAGAAAATGCTACTTCTGCTATTTTGGACAAAATTGGTTGTTTTTGAGAATTTTGCTTCCAGAATTGTACCACATCGTCGTCAATTTCCATTCTATCCGAATATTGCATATTTTTAATCAAAAGCTCAATTGATTTTGATTGAACAGGACCGTAAACATCACCGCTTTCCTTTAGAATGCTGAAACGGCTCTCAGACGTGCTTGGTGCTTCGTTGTCCGGTTCTTCTTCTATGGCCTCATTGAATTTCAAAAAGTTGTAAATTGAAACTAATTTGTTCTAAATAGAAATATTAATAATTAAAGCAACATCTAAATTAAATCTGAAACTTATTTTTACCTTCACAGTTTTCCGATTAACATCATTGAAAAATGTCGAGCCTTTAAAATGAAATCGAGGATCCATAAAAATGGCAGCTAGGAAAGCATCATTCTCGAAAAGTACCTTTTTTCTTGCCTGCACTGCCGAATGCAGTTGCTGCGCTAACTTATACTTCTTTGAATGTTGGATAAGGTGCGCTTCGCAAAGAATCCATTCACGATAAAAATCTCCCATCACCTTATCCTCTGTTTGAAGCATAGTGGAACATTCAGCTATGTGATGAAAGGAATAGATAAATTCATCGACAAAGTCCAGTTGATAGTGGCTCCCGCTAAAAGTTGAGGCATTTTCTGATTAATTTTGCTAAGAGACTGCAGCATGTTAAATATTATCCAGCACAGGAAGTGTTTCCTGGTGCTTGCGGCACTCTGTACGAATTTTTTTAACAATTTTTCGGTAGTCCTCTAACTCCTGGTTTATGGTTTTAATGACATCCCAAGAAGCCATCTGTAAAATGTGCGCAGCACAGTGGACGACGCTCAGAGAGTTTTTTTATTTAATTAATATACCCTTTTACACTACGAGTAATGGGTATAAATATTGCAAATAATATATATAACTAGCAAGGTGGGCCGCAGCTTCGCCCGCGGAAAATAAGATTGAAAATATGTATGTATGTATTAGAGCCCTGCATGAATGGATTCAATGAATTTTTTTGAATTTTTTATTATATATGAATGAATTAATTAGAATTTTGAGTTTAATAGAATTGAATGAATTTGAATTTTGAGTTTAATAGAATTGAATGAATGAATGGCATGAATTTCGAAATAATTCAAGCGACAATTTCTTTTGAAGAAGAAAGGGACATAATTTTGTGATTAAATCTGCCTGAGTTTTATTTACTATGCAGTTAACATTGATTTGTTAAAAATTTTCCACTTTTTGTTCTCAAAAGAAAGCACAAAAAATATCTGACAAATTCAAAAAATTCATAAAATTTATTCATTCATTCATTCAATTCGAAATGAATTAGAAAAACATTCAATTTATTTCACATAGAATTGAATTAAACAACTCAGAAATTTCATGGCATACTATGATAAAACAAAAATGGAATGATTCACGCAGGGCTCTAGTATGTATGTATGTATGTATGTATGTAGAATAGCTACATATATTGACATACCTTTACCTTTACTACTTATTTAAAATTTTAAAAATTCCCAAGATTAGCCTAAAAGCCGAGAAATCATTTTATAGAACTTTGTTTCTTAGTTTCCACAAAAACAACAGTATTATGTCCTACACTCAAAAAAAAACTTGGTAAAATTAACCAATATAATTGTTAAACCGTTCTCAACCACAAAAATGTTCAATTCTACCAATTAAATAATTACTTTCACAACAACAAATACACACAATTCGCAACAAAAAACGTAAATATTTGTTTATAGTTACGTAACTATCCGTAAACGTAAATTTTACCAATCAAATTTTTTTGTGTATGCAAACTATTTAATAAAAAACAAAAACTTGCAAAAACAACCATTGTCCTTCCATCCAATCCATTCCATCGCATTCCTTTGGACTGTTTGCATAAGTTAAGTTTAAAAGTTAAGTTTTAAAATTGTTATTTTGTTTTCAGTATTTTAGTTTTCATAAATTTTTCACCCCGATTAGAATTATATTATTAATAGCAGGAAGACAGGTGGAGGGGGACGCCGTGAATCAAATTGTTTAAACATTTGCATTTGTTTAAACAATATGAGGCACGTGTAATAAAGAGCGTGAGAATCAATTGGTTTGAATATTTAATGTTCTTTTAATATTATCAATGCGATTTGAATTTTAAATGACAAAAATCGGTTACAAAATGTCTTAAATCTGTTGTGGAAATGTAAATTAAATATTCTTTTAGCAAAAGGATATCAGTATTATCTTGATTTTTTGGATATACATATTTCGTGCGTGTGTGTGTACATAGCAGAGCGAATCATTGTTTATTTTGGTTTTTTACAAATCCAAAGTTTGTAGATAACTCAACATTTGAAAACAAATGAAAAGATTTGCGATATAATCGATTTTTTAACCGCGCATTTTAAATTTTTTGTGACTGGTATTTTCATTTTTTCCCCTGCGCGGTCACACTTAAAATGCTACATACACACATTTACGACTTAATGCAAAGTGCGCCAGCAGAACATACATACAAACATATGTGGAGGCCGTGACGTCACGCATAAGAGAATTGGAAAATATTGGGGACTTGGTTAAGGAGGCTGAATTTCCAAAAAATTTAAATGCAGTTAGTTGCGGCTATGCCATAAGATTATGATCATAATTTTTTTAAACCATTTTAACAACATTTATAACAGAAAAATGGCAAAAGAAAGAATTTAAAAAAAAACGAATCGAATTTTGGGGCACTTTGGGGTCGTTTATTGTTTTAATTTGTACCTCACACACGTCTCCTAATTATTTCAGAATTATGCTGATTTTTCTAGATTTTTATGTCAATCCGCTCTGGTAGGAATTTACCACTGACCCATTTTTTATTCGAAGACTTATATTGATTTAGATTTATATTAGAATTAGTTAATGATATATTCGGAAAATGGATGTTTTACTTCCGAACAAGTATGTTAAGTATTAACATAACAGTGATGTACGAAATCGAAATTATTTCGTACACGTCAGAAGTAAAGTACACGACGTATTGTACATGTCAGAATAAAATACATGTATTTTTCTCGTGTCTTTTATTTAAATAGAATACTTCACATTTTATTTCACACATGTATAATACACAAGGAATAGTATACTGTGCGTTAGATATTTTCATGTACTATACATATGTATAGTTTTCCGAACCCTGCTTTCTAGAAATAACTGCCGTATATTATAAAATTAAATACAATTACATGTACGGCCCAAAACATTTTTAAAGGTATTACAAATGTCTGAGCTCATGGCAGAACACAAAATAATTTTACAGCTTTTTACAGTACTAGTACTGGCACCGAAGCCAACGGACTTGTGGTGATCCCTTCAGTTCCAGAAATCAGTTTCACCCGTGAATCACCGGGTGAATCACTCGTGACATGTCATTTGACACTCGTGACGCACTCGTGACATTCCATAGAGACATTTGTGCGAGATGTCCTACCCCGTACCATAGTGACAGCTCAAATGACAATTTCTTCGAAGTCACCGGTGATATCACCAGTGCCTTATACGAATTTGTCATATGAGACGTCACCACCCTGTGACATGTCTCGCATGATTTCACGAGTGACTTCTTCCAAAATGTCATCAGCAATTTCATCCCAAAAAAAAAAATTACATACAAATGTATATTTTCAATTCATTTAATTAATTTTATTTATTTCAATTTATTTATTTCATTTCATTCATTTATATTTCTTATTTATTGTTTTTTAAATTGTGTTATTTAAATTATTAAGATTATTATTATTATTATTTCTAGATTTTTCTTTTACTAATTTATTTGTAATATTAATGGTGGGTCAACGCTCCTGAAGAAATTAAAAAAAAGTATTACCATTTGTATTTAATATTTTTTTGGAAAATACAAATCACTTTCAAAATTGGTGCAAGTTAAAGTTAAGTCTATCACAATTTCTTAAATTTAAGATAGCACTTACCTGACTTTAATTTATGTACATTAGGGTGGACTTTTATAAGGTCAACTGAGCTCACCATCTTAAATGATAGGTTTCTGTGTCCAAAAAATTTCTGCGAAAACAGAAAAATTTTATATCATCGTTTAGGCGGTGCGCAATGGCCCTAAAGTTTCACTAAAAACTACGTGTTAAATTAGCAATTTACTCCATTCCATTTCTTGTCAGATTTCAAAAGATTTTGAAATAAATTATGGCTAACGAAAGCATTTTTCTAATCGGCAAGCTTAGCCCACAGTCTGGCGATGTAACGACCTTCCCCAGCAAGAGGTCCGTGCTGTCTGCATTGTTTTATGAGACGAGGGTGTTGGGCCGAACCCTGAAGGATAGCGTTCACGGCATCTCGCAAAATTTGGTTGCTACTTGGTCAGGGCAGCATATTCGTGCTAGACCAAATATTGCGCCTTCGTGAGGAATTCTTTGTTCTAAAGAAGAATAGATGCCGACGAGGAGAGCTTTACCGGAAACGTGAATCGTCTTTCGAAAAATCCTTGGATGAGGTGTTTGATATCAAACACGTGACGGAATTTGCACAGGTATCTGAAGAGCTAGGTAATATTACCGATAGCGATTCTACCGACTATGAGCCGGAATGTAAATATCCGTCCAACCATCCAAGGAAACGAAAGTATGAAAAGCCAATCAAGAGCAATCGGAATGCATCCTTCAATGCGTCGAATTTTTGAACCAATAAAGTTTATTTATTTTATTAAATAAATATTGTTTCTTTTTTCCTAATACAAAAAATGTTGCCGACTTTTTTGCCCACAAATCGGCGAGGTGTGTGGCGCTCACAGTTTTAATGGTAGACTAGCAAGGTGGGCCGCAGCTTCGCCCGCGGAAAATAAGATTGAAAATATGTATGTATGTATTAGAGCCCTGCATGAATGGATTCAATGAATTTTTTTGAATTTTTTATTATATATGAATGAATTAATTAGAATTTTGAGTTTAATAGAATTGAATGAATTTGAATTTTGAGTTTAATAGAATTGAATGAATGAATGGCATGAATTTCGAAATAATTCAAGCGACAATTTCTTTTGAAGAAGAAAGGGACATAATTTTGTGATTAAATCTGCCTGAGTTTTATTTACTATGCAGTTAACATTGATTTGTTAAAAATTTTCCACTTTTTGTTCTCAAAAGAAAGCACAAAAAATATCTGACAAATTCAAAAAATTCATAAAATTTATTCATTCATTCATTCAATTCGAAATGAATTAGAAAAACATTCAATTTATTTCACATAGAATTGAATTAAACAACTCAGAAATTTCATGGCATACTATGATAAAACAAAAATGGAATGATTCACGCAGGGCTCTAGTATGTATGTATGTATGTATGTATGTAGAATAGCTACATATATTGACATACCTTTACCTTTACTACTTATTTAAAATTTTAAAAATTCCCAAGATTAGCCTAAAAGCCGAGAAATCATTTTATAGAACTTTGTTTCTTAGTTTCCACAAAAACAACAGTATTATGTCCTACACTCAAAAAAAAACTTGGTAAAATTAACCAATATAATTGTTAAACCGTTCTCAACCACAAAAATGTTCAATTCTACCAATTAAATAATTACTTTCACAACAACAAATACACACAATTCGCAACAAAAAACGTAAATATTTGTTTATAGTTACGTAACTATCCGTAAACGTAAATTTTACCAATCAAATTTTTTTTTGTGTATGCAAACTATTTAATAAAAAACAAAAACTTGCAAAAACAACCATTGTCCTTCCATCCAATCCATTCCATCGCATTCCTTTGGACTGTTTGCATAAGTTAAGTTTAAAAGTTAAGTTTTAAAATTGTTATTTTGTTTTCAGTATTTTAGTTTTCATAAATTTTTCACCCCGATTAGAATTATATTATTAATAGCAGGAAGACAGGTGGAGGGGGACGCCGTGAATCAAATTGTTTAAACATTTGCATTTGTTTAAACAATATGAGGCACGTGTAATAAAGAGCGTGAGAATCAATTGGTTTGAATATTTAATGTTCTTTTAATATTATCAATGCGATTTGAATTTTAAATGACAAAAATCGGTTACAAAATGTCTTAAATCTGTTGTGGAAATGTAAATTAAATATTCTTTTAGCAAAAGGATATCAGTATTATCTTGATTTTTTGGATATACATATTTCGTGCGTGTGTGTGTACATAGCAGAGCGAATCATTGTTTATTTTTGTTTTTTACAAATCCAAAGTTTGTAGATAACTCAACATTTGAAAACAAATGAAAAGATTTGCGATATAATCGATTTTTTAACCGCGCATTTTAAATTTTTTGTGACTGGTATTTTCATTTTTTCCCCTGCGCGGTCACACTTAAAATGCTACATACACACATTTACGACTTAATGCAAAGTGCGCCAGCAGAACATACATACAAACATATGTGGAGGCCGTGACGTCACGCATAAGAGAATTGGAAAATATTGGGGACTTGGTTAAGGAGGCTGAATTTCCAAAAAATTTAAATGCAGTTAGTTGCGGCTATGCCATAAGATTATGATCATAATTTTTTTAAACCATTTTAACAACATTTATAACAGAAAAATGGCAAAAGAAAGAATTTAAAAAAAAACGAATCGAATTTTGGGGCACTTTGGGGTCGTTTATTGTTTTAATTTGTACCTCACACACGTCTCCTAATTATTTCAGAATTATGCTGATTTTTCTAGATTTTTATGTCAATCCGCTCTGGTAGGAATTTACCACTGACCCATTTTTTATTCGAAGACTTATATTGATTTAGATAGCAGGAAGACAGGTGGAGGGGGACGCCGTGAATCAAATTGTTTAAACATTTGCATTTGTTTAAACAATATGAGGCACGTGTAATAAAGAGCGTGAGAATCAATTGGTTTGAATATTTAATGTTCTTTTAATATTATCAATGCGATTTGAATTTTAAATGACAAAAATCGGTTACAAAATGTCTTAAATCTGTTGTGGAAATGTAAATTAAATATTCTTTTAGCAAAAGGATATCAGTATTATCTTGATTTTTTGGATATACATATTTCGTGCGTGTGTGTGTACATAGCAGAGCGAATCATTGTTTATTTTTGTTTTTTACAAATCCAAAGTTTGTAGATAACTCAACATTTGAAAACAAATGAAAAGATTTGCGATATAATCGATTTTTTAACCGCGCATTTTAAATTTTTTGTGACTGGTATTTTCATTTTTTCCCCTGCGCGGTCACACTTAAAATGCTACATACACACATTTACGACTTAATGCAAAGTGCGCCAGCAGAACATACATACAAACATATGTGGAGGCCGTGACGTCACGCATAAGAGAATTGGAAAATATTGGGGACTTGGTTAAGGAGGCTGAATTTCCAAAAAATTTAAATGCAGTTAGTTGCGGCTATGCCATAAGATTATGATCATAATTTTTTTAAACCATTTTAACAACATTTATAACAGAAAAATGGCAAAAGAAAGAATTAAAAAAAAAACGAATCGAATTTTGGGGCACTTTGGGGTCGTTTATTGTTTTAATTTGTACCTCACACACGTCTCCTAATTATTTCAGAATTATGCTGATTTTTCTAGATTTTTATGTCAATCCGCTCTGGTAGGAATTTACCACTGACCCATTTTTTATTCGAAGACTTATATTGATTTAGATAGCAGGAAGACAGGTGGAGGGGGACGCCGTGAATCAAATTGTTTAAACATTTGCATTTGTTTAAACAATATGAGGCACGTGTAATAAAGAGCGTGAGAATCAATTGGTTTGAATATTTAATGTTCTTTTAATATTATCAATGCGATTTGAATTTTAAATGACAAAAATCGGTTACAAAATGTCTTAAATCTGTTGTGGAAATGTAAATTAAATATTCTTTTAGCAAAAGGATATCAGTATTATCTTGATTTTTTGGATATACATATTTCGTGCGTGTGTGTGTACATAGCAGAGCGAATCATTGTTTATTTTTGTTTTTTACAAATCCAAAGTTTGTAGATAACTCAACATTTGAAAACAAATGAAAAGATTTGCGATATAATCGATTTTTTAACCGCGCATTTTAAATTTTTTGTGACTGGTATTTTCATTTTTCCCCTGCGCGGTCACACTTAAAATGCTACATACACACATTTACGACTTAATGCAAAGTGCGCCAGCAGAACATACATACAAACATATGTGGAGGCCGTGACGTCACGCATAAGAGAATTGGAAAATATTGGGGACTTGGTTAAGGAGGCTGAATTTCCAAAAAATTTAAATGCAGTTAGTTGCGGCTATGCCATAAGATTATGATCATAATTTTTTTAAACCATTTTAACAACATTTATAACAGAAAAATGGCAAAAGAAAGAATTAAAAAAAAAACGAATCGAATTTTGGGGCACTTTGGGGTCGTTTATTGTTTTAATTTGTACCTCACACACGTCTCCTAATTATTTCAGAATTATGCTGATTTTTCTAGATTTTTATGTCAATCCGCTCTGGTAGGAATTTACCACTGACCCATTTTTTATTCGAAGACTTATATTGATTTAGATAGCAGGAAGACAGGTGGAGGGGGACGCCGTGAATCAAATTGTTTAAACATTTGCATTTGTTTAAACAATATGAGGCACGTGTAATAAAGAGCGTGAGAATCAATTGGTTTGAATATTTAATGTTCTTTTAATATTATCAATGCGATTTGAATTTTAAATGACAAAAATCGGTTACAAAATGTCTTAAATCTGTTGTGGAAATGTAAATTAAATATTCTTTTAGCAAAAGGATATCAGTATTATCTTGATTTTTTGGATATACATATTTCGTGCGTGTGTGTGTACATAGCAGAGCGAATCATTGTTTATTTTTGTTTTTTACAAATCCAAAGTTTGTAGATAACTCAACATTTGAAAACAAATGAAAAGATTTGCGATATAATCGATTTTTTAACCGCGCATTTTAAATTTTTTGTGACTGGTATTTTCATTTTTTCCCCTGCGCGGTCACACTTAAAATGCTACATACACACATTTACGACTTAATGCAAAGTGCGCCAGCAGAACATACATACAAACATATGTGGAGGCCGTGACGTCACGCATAAGAGAATTGGAAAATATTGGGGACTTGGTTAAGGAGGCTGAATTTCCAAAAAATTTAAATGCAGTTAGTTGCGGCTATGCCATAAGATTATGATCATAATTTTTTTAAACCATTTTAACAACATTTATAACAGAAAAATGGCAAAAGAAAGAATTTAAAAAAAAACGAATCGAATTTTGGGGCACTTTGGGGTCGTTTATTGTTTTAATTTGTACCTCACACACGTCTCCTAATTATTTCAGAATTATGCTGATTTTTCTAGATTTTTATGTCAATCCGCTCTGGTAGGAATTTACCACTGACCCATTTTTTATTCGAAGACTTATATTGATTTAGATAGCAGGAAGACAGGTGGAGGGGGACGCCGTGAATCAAATTGTTTAAACATTTGCATTTGTTTAAACAATATGAGGCACGTGTAATAAAGAGCGTGAGAATCAATTGGTTTGAATATTTAATGTTCTTTTAATATTATCAATGCGATTTGAATTTTAAATGACAAAAATCGGTTACAAAATGTCTTAAATCTGTTGTGGAAATGTAAATTAAATATTCTTTTAGCAAAAGGATATCAGTATTATCTTGATTTTTTGGATATACATATTTCGTGCGTGTGTGTGTACATAGCAGAGCGAATCATTGTTTATTTTGGTTTTTTACAAATCCAAAGTTTGTAGATAACTCAACATTTGAAAACAAATGAAAAGATTTGCGATATAATCGATTTTTTAACCGCGCATTTTAAATTTTTTGTGACTGGTATTTTCATTTTTCCCCTGCGCGGTCACACTTAAAATGCTACATACACACATTTACGACTTAATGCAAAGTGCGCCAGCAGAACATACATACAAACATATGTGGAGGCCGTGACGTCACGCATAAGAGAATTGGAAAATATTGGGGACTTGGTTAAGGAGGCTGAATTTCCAAAAAATTTAAATGCAGTTAGTTGCGGCTATGCCATAAGATTATGATCATAATTTTTTTAAACCATTTTAACAACATTTATAACAGAAAAATGGCAAAAGAAAGAATTAAAAAAAAACGAATCGAATTTTGGGGCACTTTGGGGTCGTTTATTGTTTTAATTTGTACCTCACACACGTCTCCTAATTATTTCAGAATTATGCTGATTTTTCTAGATTTTTATGTCAATCCGCTCTGGTAGGAATTTACCACTGACCCATTTTTTATTCGAAGACTTATATTGATTTAGATAGCAGGAAGACAGGTGGAGGGGGACGCCGTGAATCAAATTGTTTAAACATTTGCATTTGTTTAAACAATATGAGGCACGTGTAATAAAGAGCGTGAGAATCAATTGGTTTGAATATTTAATGTTCTTTTAATATTATCAATGCGATTTGAATTTTAAATGACAAAAATCGGTTACAAAATGTCTTAAATCTGTTGTGGAAATGTAAATTAAATATTCTTTTAGCAAAAGGATATCAGTATTATCTTGATTTTTTGGATATACATATTTCGTGCGTGTGTGTGTACATAGCAGAGCGAATCATTGTTTATTTTTGTTTTTTACAAATCCAAAGTTTGTAGATAACTCAACATTTGAAAACAAATGAAAAGATTTGCGATATAATCGATTTTTTAACCGCGCATTTTAAATTTTTTGTGACTGGTATTTTCATTTTTCCCCTGCGCGGTCACACTTAAAATGCTACATACACACATTTACGACTTAATGCAAAGTGCGCCAGCAGAACATACATACAAACATATGTGGAGGCCGTGACGTCACGCATAAGAGAATTGGAAAATATTGGGGACTTGGTTAAGGAGGCTGAATTTCCAAAAAATTTAAATGCAGTTAGTTGCGGCTATGCCATAAGATTATGATCATAATTTTTTAAACCATTTTAACAACATTTATAACAGAAAAATGGCAAAAGAAAGAATTTAAAAAAAAACGAATCGAATTTTGGGGCACTTTGGGGTCGTTTATTGTTTTAATTTGTACCTCACACACGTCTCCTAATTATTTCAGAATTATGCTGATTTTTCTAGATTTTTATGTCAATCCGCTCTGGTAGGAATTTACCACTGACCCATTTTTTATTCGAAGACTTATATTGATTTAGATAGCAGGAAGACAGGTGGAGGGGGACGCCGTGAATCAAATTGTTTAAACATTTGCATTTGTTTAAACAATATGAGGCACGTGTAATAAAGAGCGTGAGAATCAATTGGTTTGAATATTTAATGTTCTTTTAATATTATCAATGCGATTTGAATTTTAAATGACAAAAATCGGTTACAAAATGTCTTAAATCTGTTGTGGAAATGTAAATTAAATATTCTTTTAGCAAAAGGATATCAGTATTATCTTGATTTTTTGGATATACATATTTCGTGCGTGTGTGTGTACATAGCAGAGCGAATCATTGTTTATTTTTGTTTTTTACAAATCCAAAGTTTGTAGATAACTCAACATTTGAAAACAAATGAAAAGATTTGCGATATAATCGATTTTTTAACCGCGCATTTTAAATTTTTTGTGACTGGTATTTTCATTTTTTCCCCTGCGCGGTCACACTTAAAATGCTACATACACACATTTACGACTTAATGCAAAGTGCGCCAGCAGAACATACATACAAACATATGTGGAGGCCGTGACGTCACGCATAAGAGAATTGGAAAATATTGGGGACTTGGTTAAGGAGGCTGAATTTCCAAAAAATTTAAATGCAGTTAGTTGCGGCTATGCCATAAGATTATGATCATAATTTTTTTAAACCATTTTAACAACATTTATAACAGAAAAATGGCAAAAGAAAGAATTAAAAAAAAAACGAATCGAATTTTGGGGCACTTTGGGGTCGTTTATTGTTTTAATTTGTACCTCACACACGTCTCCTAATTATTTCAGAATTATGCTGATTTTTCTAGATTTTTATGTCAATCCGCTCTGGTAGGAATTTACCACTGACCCATTTTTTATTCGAAGACTTATATTGATTTAGATAAAGGATTTTAGCCCCAATAATTTTTAAAGATTTTGCATTAATATCTTAAAAAAATAATTTACGATATGCACTTTTATTTTAAATATTCAGCTTTCGGGGATTTTGTAAACTACCGCAGAGCTGTGAGAGTCTACGGCATCTAGATAAACATAAAATATGCGTAATAAACTTTAAAGCCATTGCGCACTGCCTAAAACCAATTTTGTTTAACTTTTTCTTTCTGTTATGTATTAAGGGAACTTAAAGGCAATTTATAAAAAGCTGAGAGTATGACCTTAAAAATTTCATACAAAATAAGTCCACCCTAATGTACATATGTATATATCACTTGTCACAAAATATTTAATTAACCACGCAAAACACTCCTTCTCTCAGAAAACCTTTGAAAATAATGCGATGCACCAAGACTTCTTCTTACCCCTTTACCCGATTTCTTTTGTTTCATCCTCGCTGTTGGCGCGTGCCAATGCTCCTATACCCTTTCTAAAGCGGTATATATCCGACTAAATAATTTGTAGTTGTTCAGTAAAAACGCAATTTCTTAAAACTGTTACTGTTATAATATTTAAATAAATATTAATGGACCATTTTTTTTAACTAAACTAAAAAACGAACTTATAAAATCAAGTTAAATAAAAAATGTATTGTTTAAGTAAATTAAAATTTTATGAATAAACAATTTAAGTTTATAACAGGAAATTATTTTGTTTATTTATTAAGGGCATACACATGTCGCTGCTTCACGAAAATTATTCCAGCCAAATGTTGGTCGCTAGCTGAACATAACGGTTAAGCGCAAAAGAGAACGACGGACCGGCCGAAATTTTTCTCTGCTACCGCCGAGTGCATGCAGATTATAAGACCGAAAAAAAAGAGCAATATATGAATATCGGCTTCCCTTTCGTCCGCAGTCTTCTACGCTGCGCCGACTTCTCTGCAGCGGCCGTTCGTTTGGCCTAATGAATTTATAATGTGTCACCACTCCAGAACTGAAGGGATGCTGCTGATGGTGGTGGTGCAAGTGGTGATGACTGGTTGAATTAATAAAATAAAGTTATTACCAAGAGCTTTTTTATATTTTTTATTATAATATATTAAATTGACAGTTTTTCTAGCATAGCACTTAAAATAAATCCCCTTACCACCATTTCATTTTCTTCTACATCTAATTCCGTTTTTAACCTACCCTCCAACTTCTTTCCCATATTTTCCAACACATCGTTGTTCGCGAATGTTAACTTTAAGGGGCCTTCTTGGATTTTAAAAAATCGTTCTATTAATTCTTTTACAGCACCTAATTCGCCAGAATAAATGTTTTTAATTTGAAAATTTTGTGATAAACCTTCTCTTATTATGAATTCATCTTTTTTTAATTCCAGATGCGCTAACTGCCCTCTCCAAGTATTTTTTAAGAATACCTTCTTAAGGTACACTCTCCTTAATATCCAATCTGTTATTAGATGGGTCTTTGCAAATATGTTATGTAAATGCGTTGGATCCCATAATAGGGGAAGTCCTAAATGTCTAAGGTTACTGTTCACGTTACACGCGTCAGCGATCATTGCCATGGCGTATTTAAGTAAGCCTTTTTCACGCAAATTGCAATGAACACGCTGTTCGTATCCAGAGTTCGCTCGGTCGAAAACTAATTTTTAACTTACATAATGTAGACGAACCGATGATAAGAACCATCCAGGCTCACCATCATCACGCATAAAAACCGGTGCTTTTTTCCTAATTGTATCGCATCTGTACAAAGAACATAGGGCGACTTGTTCTCCTCAAAGCGTCTAAACATTTCCAGTTTATTCCCCGTATTGATCATTTTTTTTGCATAAACTAATGCCCGACTTTTCTGGGGTCCATTAAAAATTTCTAAATTCAGAAGCTCCATTATTATTAATTATCAAACAAAGTAATTGGCGATGTCAAGATATAAACCCATATCCTCGTACACCCATCAAAAATTGCATAATTCATAAAGTCTAGTACTCAGTACGACGAAAACTGCTAGCTAAGCTTAGGAGTAAGCGAGAGGGAAATAGGTAGCTAACGCCTTTAGCTGGGAGTTTTTCCCACCGCGGTACTCAGTTGAGCTAAGGAAATGGTAAGGAAATACCAAAATAATACCAGATTTAGCGGATGAATTCTGATGAACGCCTTTAGCCACGGCCCAAAGAATAGGAAATTTTGGCTGTGTTTGTGCAGAAGCGGTGTGCCAATAACAAATTATAAATGGAAGAAAAATCCGAAAAACCAATGGAAAACTCCTTGTAGGAGTTGCGGCAATACATATCGCCATGCCAACAGCAAATTTAAAGCTTGCGACCCAGGTCGGCTCAACATTTTGTAATATTTTAAAATTGGCGCCAGTTGATGTTTGCTGATTGTCAACAAACCCAGTAAGACCATGCTGCATGCATTGCGGATGAACTGCGAAAACCTCGCCCACACTAAAAGATTAATATTTGTCGAGTAGTAAAACTCTTAGGGCCGTTTTCTCGTCCGTACTTCAATTTGCCTGCCGGGACAACGGAGCGTTAAACAAGAAATTGTTTACTCGTCCTTATGTTACGCAGGTAGCTACAAATTTTGTCGGGGTACTTCTTCCACCCTTTCAAATTTGTGCAGGTGGTTTTGTGCGGACATTTGCAAGTGTTGCCAGACATTCGAGCGTTGTCAATCTGGCTCCACTCTTCATTCGAAAACAGCTGATTCAATTACAGTTTATTCTAAAAATGAATTTCCGAGCGATTTATCTTTAAACTCTATGGGGATATCGTCGAATTGTCTGAAATGCGAACTTATCTACACAAATATCAAGGCCAAAGAAATTACTTTGAACATTACAGTGATGAAGAATTTGTTAAAAGGTTTCGCTTGTGTAAAAACTCGGCTCTATTTGTTTTGCAAAAAATTGTTTTGCGACCTGAATCTAAAGTAAAGAAGTAAGTGCATTCATTTGGTTTAACTCCATATAATCAAAAACCATTATTACAGGGAAACGACAATACAGCCATGGGTTAAGCTTCTAATAGCACTTAGATTCTATGCAAGCGGCAGTTTTCTTATAACTGTTCTACAAGAATTGTCTCCTGCTTATCGGTATAATTTTTACCGCGAGTTTTTTTTCTGCCGACCTTGGTTTATTAGTTTGAAATTTTGTTTATATTATCAGCTGTGGTACTGTTTATGGTATTTTTCGATAGTTTTTCGACAAATTTTTGACAATTAGTTAACTCTTCTGTTGTGGGGCTGCCACCTTGTCTCAAATTAGTTCGCCTTTTATTTGGAGTTTTAAATGACGGACGAGAAAACTAAACCCGATTTACCGCCTGGATAAATTTTTCCTTTCATTAGCTAAATTCTACTTTGCAGGACGGACTGAGTACTAGGCTTAAGGAAGGAAATTATTAAAAGTACATTACGGTGTTCGAGCAAACCGAAAATTTAAGTATCTTAACATTTTAATTTTGTATCTTTATTATTTATTGTTTTGGCTTCCTAACGCTACAAGTTGTATAACTTATAAATTACTGCGCTAGTCTTTTGGATGCAACTATTTTACATTTTTGGTATGATGAATCTTACCATGGAATGAAAGGTAATTGCATTATTATATTATTACTTTACGTTTTTATTTAAAACGTATGCTTCTCTTCTGCACTCGTACAAGCTGAATACTCCAACAGCTGTCGGATAAAACTTTGTTCCATATTGAAGAAATATTATGCCATTGTTTCCTGCTTCAATCCATTTTGTGATACCGCTCTCCAGACCCGTTTTCCACGTTAAACCTGCTATTTCCAAAGTGTCACTACCGGCACTGAAGGTTGTTAGATGTGACACGGCAAAGAACCGTCTAGCCATTATATGCAGACTGTTCAACTCATTGGCATTCATATCGTGCCACACCGAATATTCCGCGTCGTTTTCCCTGATGAAGGCGTTGAATTCTTCATCCAATCCTTGGGCCGTAAATGTTTTTGAGTACGCCCTTTTGAGGATAATACCTGTGATATTACGGGGCTGGACTTTTCTCAAATGGGTGAGGTCCCAAAGCCGTGGAATGTCCTCAAATTCCTCGAGGATAGATGCATCATTCATGGCGTTACCATCGCTAATGATAGCCAATAACTTTGGCAACAAATGTTTGTCCCTTAGGTGAATTAAAATTTCATTAAGAAGGTTGGACAATCTGTCGGCGGTGTTATTAGTCACCACATCAACCACCAGGACCTGGAAATAAAGTCCATCTGCGGCCTGAGTGGCAAACGGAATTGCCTTGAAATTAATTTCAGTTCCCGGAATCTAAATTCAAAAATATAATAAAAAAAAAATAACAATATAAAAGAATTTTGAAAAATGCTGTACATTTGACTAAATAAAAAAATCCCCAATTGCTTTAATCGTAGTTTCAAATTTAAAAATAAATCGTTCGAACTTTCAACCAATTTTGAGAAAATTGTCAAAGAGGAATACAAGAAAAAACATTTAGCTATAATAGCCAAACTAGCGGGTTTTTGTTATAGTATTCTATCTGTATTTATTTATGTACCAATAAAGACCCAAAGACCCAAAAACCAGATATATTATAATATAACTTTTGTTACCCTTGCAGAGGGTAATAAAGATTTGATCATGTCCGAATGGCTCCCATGGGAACATATATAGCAATTTCGACCCTTACCACTGGCATGAATATCTCATCGTATTGCAGATAAAACGGGTTATTCCATCCGTCCAAAAGGTCCATCAAATTAACGCAGGATGCTGTGTCGTTCTGGACGTACTCTACAAACTCGGACGTCCTCTGCAGCAGCGTTTGTCCTCCCGGCATGCGAATATCGTATAGCCAATCTATTTGCATAAGAATTTGTTATTCATGGCGGAATTTGTTATTCAATATCGCGCTTTAGATAAAATTATCTCTTTTTGTTATTCCGTTAAATCTATTTTGGTGTGGCGGTAAATTATTAGAAAAGATTAGCTTTTAAAATACCAAAAAATACTCGAAATAGGTACCGCTCGCACTTTTTTACCGCGGAAGTGGCGGACAAAACAAACCCGTAAAAGTTTCATTATTAATAAAATGGGTAAAACGAAGTATACGCTGAAAAAGGATGGGATAAAATTAAAAGTGCATTCAAATGAAAATAATGAGTTTGGCCAAATGCTCCTTCTCTTTGGTAAGTTCAAATTGTAAATGTAAATTGTAAATATTAAAGATTTTGTTCTTTAGCACCCGCACACAAAAAAAAAAACTATGTAAAATTAACATAGAAAAATAGTAGTTCACTATTTTCTGAATTTTTCATGTATTTTGTTGTTTTATTTTTTTGTTCATTGAATAGTATTTAACAATTAAAATAGTGAAAAACCTATTTACGAAATTTTCATGTATTTTGTTGTTTTCTTCATTTGGAAAATTAATAGTAACGTCTTAATTAATATCGTAGCAAAACTATTTTATTTGTTTGCGTGTATTTTGTTGTTTTATTTTTTGGGGCATCGAATAGTGACACCACAATTAATATCGTAACAAAACTATTTTTTTCCTTCATGTATTTTGTTGTTTTAAAAATACAATTATAAATTGTAGGTCAACTATTTTTCTGGACTTAGGGTGGTTAGAGTATCCGACTCATAATCTCTGGGTCGTGAGTTCAAATCCTGCTTTTGCAGATGATGTTTTTCCTTTTTTTTTTTTTTAAATGTTGATTTCAAGTCAAAAGATTTTCCTCTACGAAAATCATTCTTCTGTGGCCTACTGGTTAGAGTGCTCGACTCCGACGATTGCGGCCCCGGTTCGATTCCCAGCGGAGGCAAGAAACCTGATTTGTAAGTTTAAGTATCTGTGAAATGTAAGTGTCTATAAATAACAAACAATATACATTAATATAACAAGTTAAATTAAAAATAAAAATAGTTAAAAAAATAAATTTAAAAAAACTACAATATTTTTCGGGTAAAATACTATTTTGTAGGTCATCTACTATTTTTTAGGTAATCTACTATTTTTTGGGTCATTTTCTATTATTTATGGGTTGGGGCAGTTTTCACTATTAAATCGTTGATTTTACATAGTTTTTTTTTTTGTGTGCGAGCAAAAGAAGAGAAAGATAGATGAGAAGGCATTTTCTCTGCCAGTGGAGAAGGAGAATTTGGACAAGGAGATTTATCAGGTGGAGGTCGAGCAGCAGGTTGAGGACTCTCGAAACATTCCTCCTACGGATTTTGAGATTCAGGAAGTTGAGCAGGACCAGGAGAAGGAGGACGAGAAGAAGGAGAATGAAGAGGATATTTCTAGGCGACTATATAAAGAGAGAGCAGCGCGGGAGCTGCAAGCTGAAACACCAGTGGCTGTGGTGTCCCAGAAGTGCGGAATCAGCTCGAGCAGCCTCTACCGAATGAAAAAGAAACCATATGAGGCGCTGAGGAAGTGCGAACTTTGTAACTTTAACACAGGGTGCAAAAGAATTTTGAATTCGCACATTCGGGAGCACATCCGACCACCCACTAAATACGCGCGACTCGCTGTAGAGCAGCTGCGAAAGAAAAGTAAGTATACAGCTTAAAACAAGAGAGAACGCTATAGTCGGGTTGGTGTCCCGACTATCTAATACCCGTCACTCGGCTAAAGGGAGTGCGAGGGAGATATAAACTTTGGTCAGCAATAACTTTTTAACGAATGGTCCGATTTAAAAAATTTCTTCTACATTTCGATAGGTATTGATAAACCCAACAAAACTGCATTTTTACATTTCCGAAAAATTAAAATTTTTAAAATCCTATATTAGCTATTGAGGGCGTTAGAGGGGGCGTGGCACCTTCTTGAAATAAACTTGCGCTGCGTAGGAACTCCAAGAATCTTCATGCAAAATTCCAATCCTCTAGCTTTTATAGTTTCCGAGATCTCAGCGTTCATACGGACGGACAGACAGACGGACATGGCTATATCGACTCGGCTAGTGACCCTGACCAAGAATATATATACTTTATAGGGTCGGAAACGCTTCCTTCTCCCTGTTACATACTTTTGCACGAATACAATATACCCTTTTACTCTACGAGTAACGGGTATAAATATGCTTACAACAAGATAAAGTTACATTTTCTTTTCAGATACCAAATTGTTTGATCTCTTCCAAGACTGATAGTTTTATTTATTTAGTTATTCAATCCGGACCTTAATTATTAGTTATTTTTTATTTAAATTTTATGTACTTGTAGTTTTTATAAACGACCCAAAAGCCATGTGGACATCGGCGCAAATGAATCGCAAGAATATGGCATCTTGTGCTGCTGACCCACGTTAACCCCTCAATGATTTTTCTCTTCTTCTTCATAGCCGGCATCTCCTCTGGCAAAAAATTAGTATATTTTTCACGACAGTGTGCAACTTTTTGCAAAGGTGGCATGCATTTCGATAATAAAAAAGTAAAAAAATATACATACCAAAAAGTGCGCGCGCAATTTAAAAAAAGATATTTTTCTCTTCCAGCTCCAGCCGGAGCAAAAGGATAGAATGAAGAGAACGATGCTGTCAATGAATCGTAAATTTGAAACTCGCATTTTCAAATAAATAACATTGTGCGACATTTTTATGGTTTTTAAATGTAACTGCATTTTGGATATCAAAATATTATTGCTATGTTTGTTTTTGTATTTTAGTGCCTACAGTTTTATATTCACTGTTTTAACCAATGTTAATAACTTGTTGTACCTTTCAATGTCTTTACCTAAAATAATGTTGAGGACGCGTACCTGAAACTTGAACCGGCCTAAGATATATTGCATTTATAAATAACAAAGCATGCAAATAACTGTTGACCGTTTTTTTCCTTACGCTCTACTCCCGAGAACAACCGAAAAATAGCATGCCCCTTCGTTCTCTCTCTGCGCAGCAGACTTCGTTTCCTTTCGTTTTGGTTTTCTGTTGAGCCCTTAACGTTGAGCTGTTCGTGAGACGCTCTGTTACGAACATCGTTCAATGAGAGATAAGAATGTCGCTCGCACAGGGAGACTTATTAAAAGACCGATTGACTGAAAAAGTCATCGCAAAAAGTCTTTTTTCCCGAATACAACTATACGAGGTAGTCCCGTCGGCTGCCTGATGCTTCGGCTTTTAATCTGTTGACGTGCTTGCGCGATATCTCCCTTTCACTCGCACGTACTATCAGTGTAGCTAACAGTTCACTACCGACGGGACTGCCTTGTAAAATTGAACTATGCACACACACAGGCGCAAAAGACTTTTTGAATCGTCGCGACGCGTCGTTCAGAGCAATCGGTCTGTAAGCGAGCCGAGCAAAAGAAAGCCGAAAAAACTGCTCGTCGGCTGAGTGCGAGCAAAATTTTTGTACGAGCAATTCAATCGGTTGCTCTCTGATTTATTGCTCAAAGTCTTAAAGATAAACAGTTATTTGGGGACCTCACGAATCGGTCAACAGTTATTTGCGAGCTATGATAAATAATTTTTTACACCAAATCTTCAAATCGCTATGGTATCCGAATGTGGTTTAAATCGGTTTGATGATTACATTCAGTTTTTGAAAATCAAACTGCGTTTACATTTTCCGTGTTGCACTGTGTTATCAACCAATTTATCTTTTTTAACTTCCATACAGTCCATACAGTTCCCATACAGTCCATCCGTGTGAAACGGTTGGGATTTTTGACGAATGTGAAACTCGTGTTCCCACAGAACTCCATCCACCATCTACCATCCGATAACAGCTGACTTAAGAGCAGTTGCTCAACTCAACATTGACGAAGGGGGATTTTAACTCGGCAAAACTGGCGGAAAATTGCGTTTTCCTAAACTTATTGTAGAATAATATAATAAAAAGCATATGATAATATTTTAAAACATATCTGAGCTTTTATAACACATTCTATAACGAGTATGCATACATATTACTGACTGGGGGAGAGCCTAACCTCCCGTTCCCCACACTCCGCTCTTACTACGCCTCTGTCTAGCCAATATTAATGTGTAAAAGTTGTAAACAAAACCAAATTTGTGCTGTTTTGGTAATTTATACCAACTTTTGAGCTTTATAGGAGTACATAGTACACTTTTAATTAATATTTGTTAGTATTTACGAATTGCAGAACATATTCTGAGACTTCGCTGCAAACATTGATGTTTTCGTTTGCAGAACAGTTTAAATTTTGGCCCACACATAGCAACTTGTTGGCGATTGCCTTTCCGCTCATAACAAACTACAAATAATTCAACAAAAGCCAAAAAACAATTAATTTGAGCATTATTTATTTTTTCCCGCCATTGATTTGATTTGTTCTCGTAGTCAACGTTCCATTTTTCACAGTCAAGAGGAAGAATTCAGAGTTGCACCGAAAAAACATCGCCTAACTATCGCATAAAAGAGCCCGTCAAAGTCCGTTAGAATTGGATGGCGGACTAACTGGGAAATTTTCGGAACGGCAAAACCTTACGGACCATCCGTTCAACGGATGGTAGATGGTGGATGGAGCTCTGTGGGAAGACCCTATTACATTAAAATTTATGAGTAAGTAAATCGAATCGTATTTTTTAACGGCCTTTAACGGCTGAAATCAAGCTATAGTAGAGACTCGAACAGGGTTCGGAAAGAAATAAAACTCGTGTGGCAACCCTTTAATTTTTTAAATCGAAAATCAGAGTTTTCACGCCGGAAATGGCGGGCTATCGGAGTATCGATATCCCAGATAATTCTCGATTTTCAATTATCGGCGGGTGTCCCTGCTAGCGATGGTCTTGCTAACTATTTGCGATCAAGCAAATATCTAAACCGTTCAACTGTTTTCGGAATTTAATTTTACAAGTGAGAAGATGGAAGCGATTGACAATCGGTAAGTTTCGGCTTAAATATATCATAAAGGTCGGGGCAGCGTCCTATTAAGTAAGCAAAGGGAATTGTTCTGGCTATTCCTCTGCCAGCTCATGTATAACGTAAGGGCTTTAAGCCGGACTTAGCAAATACACAATCCTAAGCAGCGAGTACACGCACCTCGAACAGCGAATACACCCTCCTATTTGCACCCAAATATCTTTTAAGGGTGAGGGTGACACTGAACCGGCGGTTACAAATTGGAAATTAAATATTTTTCGGAGTTTCAAGTTTTAACGTTACCGCTGTTACCAAATACCCGTTACACAGCTTAATGAGTGTGAGAGAGATGGTGACAAAGCAGGCATTCTCTGGATGTGGCGCAATCTAGCGGAAAATGCATTAATTGCTCATAACTTTTAATGAGTGGTCCGATTAATAAAATTGGTTTAACATTTTGCTAGATATTACTAAACTAAACAAAATTGCAAGTACACTTTTACAAATTTGCCCCACATATCACCCACGTGGATCCGCGAATGGTCAATACAGAGTTTACTACACCTGCAGGGTGTGTAAAATGGATGTTAAAAGTTGTCTTCGCCTTTTGTGCAGAAATATTTCGTGACCGAGATTCTGATGCTAACTACAAATTACTTGCGTGCCTAAAAAAATGTGTATACCCTTGTAGAGGGTATTATAATTTCAGTCAGAAGTTTGTAACGCAGTGAAGGAGACGTTTCCAAACACATCTCGATCAGCACTAATAGCTGAGTCCATTTAGTCCATGTCCGTCTGTCCGTTTCTATGCGAACTAACTTTCTTAAAAGTCTTATTTGAATTGCAGGTTGTACATACATATGTATGTCGGAACGAGCCGGATCGGACCACTACATCTTATGGAATAATCAAAAAAATAATTGAAAAAACATTGTAACTTTGTAGGAAGTAGGCGTTTTGATTTTTGACAATTTAAAAACCAAAATAACATATCTGAATAGCTTATATACGATTTTAAAAATTTAAAATTTAAAATTTTTAAAATTTAGGGGTGGTTGATATTTCCTGGGAACTGGACTCAACACATAAACACACACACGAACATCATTTCAGATAATTTATTTGTTGAATTGTCGGCGCTATATCGGACGATGCCGTGGGGGCAGGAGGCAGCAGACTTGTATAACCGCCGGTTATAACTGAAAAATCATCTTTGTAATCGAATTTAGGAGAAATATATAAGGAGAAAAAACAACTTACTTGAGAAAAACATTAGGTGTCACTACGCGGGATCGAACCCACGGCCTGTCGAGCTGGAGTCTATCGCTCTAGCGCTGCACCACAGTCACATCGCGCTAAGCAACGTACAAACACTGTACACATCTTATTATCTTGCGGTCTAAGTTATACAAACAAAAACTTGTATTTTTTTGCTGATGGCTGGGATACTTCGGGCCGTTCCTTCGCATGCTTAACATAAATTAGTCTTTAAACTCAGAATTTCCATATTTATTTAAGGTTTAAAGACTACTTTAAATTTAACATGCGGACGAAAAAACTTAACTAGTAATAAAAACTCTAATAACAAAAAAAAAGTGTTGACCCACACAGGAATCGAACCCACGACCTGTATTTTCAAACAGCAAATCTGAAAGTGCGAGTGCTTAGACCGCTGGGCTACCCGTTTTCAAACTTTTGGTGCGATTTTTAAGGCGATTCGCCCGTGAAGTTAGGTAGATTTTCTAACTCACTTGTTTTGACCTGTCAACTACACACACATGTTCATAACATGTTTTACATGTATGTATGTATCCATTAAAATTCGTTGGAATCTTGGTAGTATTTAGGGTAATTTTTTGTGCTTTTTTGTTCAACGTTTTAGGGCGATTTCGCCCTAAAAAGAAGGAATTACTTGTGGAGTCGACTCATAAAAATTCGCCCTAAAATAGAGGACAAATTTGCCTTTTTGAAAAAACTAACCCTAAAAAATATTTTCCATGGCGATTTTTCGTATATTTAGGGCTAGCCACTTGTATAATAAGAAAATTTTTCGTAGTTTTAGGGCGACTTTTCTAGTATTTAGGTAAAAATTTCTATGAGTGTATAAAAGCTAAGTAGAACGTTGGGATTAACCACATATATTTCCGGGCTTCCTATTTATATTTCCAGCGCAAGTTTGATTTAGCCACAACGACCGCCTTAAACGATTTTAAAAGGTGTCTGGCGCCCACACCTTTACAAATTTCGGAAAGGAAAATGTGTTTATCAATACCTAAAATACCTGAAATTTTTCAAAAAGGACCATTCTTTAAAAAGTAAAATCTCCATCTGCCTCGAACTGCCTTTAGCTGGGTAATGGGTATCTGATAGTCGGGGCACCCGTTCTCTCTTGATTTTGTTCTATTATGATGCGGATCCAGAATATAGATTAGGGCGGTTCAACGTAATACATCCATATGTATGTTTTTATAAATTCCAGCTGATCCATTATTTTTTTGCGAGTCGCTTTTGATATCTTTTGTTTGCTAAACTGACACCGGTCTGGTTGTTCTGGCCAGTGCTTTGGGTGTCACACACGAGATGAAACCTATCAACCCCGGCTGATCAGAACTCCGTCCTTCGCTTTAAATTGCCGCTTTTGTTTGGCGTTGTCATAAAAATTGAAATCTCGCTTCATTGCCGGTCCTTTTGTGATTGACGCTGCAACTTCAATTTACTTAGGGAGTCGTTTGAGTGATGTTCTGAGGGTGCTGCGAGTATTTCCACCTAAGCTGCTCGGCCTGCAGACAGCCCCTGTGTACCGCACATCCTGACCTGTTGGCCAGATTAGGACCCAACCCGAGCCCGAACCCGTAGCCGAATCCGAATCCGATAGGACCCCACACAAAAGAGGCATTTGAGACGCGCAAAATCAGTCATAATATTTCAAATTTCATAAATTGATGCGTATCACATTAGAAGCGACAGCAGGGGCCGCAGTCTAACGGTAACGATGCCAGGACCACCTACGCCCCATCCTTCTTTCCAATCCTTGGCTGTGAATCCACCCTCGGGAACTGACTTTGATAAACGCGTTTTTGGCGGGGGGGAGGCGACACGCCCACATTTCAACGCGCAAATTTGCTGTTAAATAAAAAACAATCTCTGAGAATAAAGGAAAATATAAACGAACATTTTTTTATGCACGGTGGAAATATGATTACAAATTTTAAAAAGATTTCCTTGAAAATAGTTTCATACGGTCTTTAGAGTGAACTCAATTTCTAAAGTGTTGAGATTTAAGTTACCAGGAATAGTGAGAGGTAGATTTATTATCAGCCGATGGTCTCTTAAGTTTGCTGTGCACTGTAATAAGTGAAACCGGAATTAATAAAAATTTAAAATGCGGTTACCAATTGAGTTAACAAAAATACTCTTTAAATAAAATTTGTATACAAAAACTCTCCAAATTTGTGGAGCAGTGTTTATCTCTACATTGGTGGGCGGCCATGTACATTTCTTTGATTTTGCTGCACGATTGATTTTCCCGCTCCAAGAAATCGCCGTCGCCTTATCCTTAGCAGTCCTTTTCATTCGCACCTGCTGCCGCCTAAATTGTTCCCCGACGAGTTGGCCCGACTCCTGTCTATCCCTGGAACTCCATTTATAGGATATCCCTCCACGGGTCCAGCCGTCGTTCACTTTATTTCGTTCCCTTTGCAAGGCCATAAAACAATAAAGGAGATTTTTGTATTTGTATTCCTACTTCGAGTCACTCTCGCTGGAGAAATGCTTTTCTAATTAAATTTTATGACTTGCCCGATGAAGTTTCTGCTGGCTCTTCGTGATTGGGATTGAACTATTGATTGGTCACGAATGGGAGATTGCCCCGGGCGTCTGGATAAGGCTCTTGCTGGGGATGATCCTTTGAAGGAGATAGGAAGGAAGGTCTCTAATGACGGATGCACTTAAAATTATTCTTTATCAGTGGACATTCAAATCTGAGACGAAGATATAATAGACTTTCATGTTGGAATTAAATTTATGCGGTATCATATCGAATCAGTTGATTGTGCACTATGGGAAACAGATTTAAATAAAAATTGCCTCAAAACATTTGGGGGTGAAAGGCCCAATTTCCTTCTATAAACATTCTTGTTATAAATTTAAAAAAAAGGCCACTGTAAGAAGTTTACAGAAATTTTTTTTATTTTATGTTATTAAACTGGTTTGTCTTTATTTTAGGGAATCTTATTAAAAAATCGTTGGTATTTAGTAAAGACACAATGTGAATTTTGAAATAAGTTATATAATTAGCTTTTTAGTTACTTGAATACTGCTGAAAACACTTTCTTAAAACTAATAACCGATTTTTAATCATTTTTATTCTAATAAAATGATTAAGTCAATCGTAAGTG
This sequence comes from Drosophila prostipennis, assembly GCA_037075205.1. NCBI lineage: Eukaryota > Metazoa > Arthropoda > Insecta > Diptera > Drosophilidae > Drosophila > Drosophila prostipennis. The sequence continues at coordinate 84,432 of JBAMCJ010007226.1, forward strand.
AACTTTTGAACTTGTAGCTGAGCCCAATGCTACCAAAATAAAATACAAATTGAATTGAATTGAAATATCATACATATCTAAGTAAACGACATTAATGTAATTTCTGTAATTGCTCATTAAGCTAGTAATAATATCTAAAAGTAATCAACTTCGAAATATAATATTTGAGAGAATAGAAAGTCTACATTAAATTCCCTCAGATTAATTTGCTCTGCATGAAACGCCATTAACTTGTACACTTTCATTTCCACGTGCTGCCGAACTTCAAGTGTTACCATCAAATTGGTAATCCAAGTAGACCCCAGTGAAATTCAGTGGTTTCTCCTTGGCCAACCTCTCTGCCCATCCCCTTCAATTTCATCCATTCCATTGAGTTGGCTGCCAGGCAAATTTCAGCGATTTCCCGAGCACTTCGCTGCCACGCTGAAAATTGACACCTAATGCCCACGCAGGAGGAAAACTCTCGCATTCAGTGGCCCATCCTCTTGGTGGGCTTCCACTCCCACTCTCTTCCCCCTTATCCCTTATCCACGTAGCTTCGTACACCAGGAAAAACAAAACAAATTTTTTGCAACCACTGAATTTAAAATATTTGAAAAAGTTCAAATAACCAAACGTAGCCCTTTCCAAGTAGAGCTTGAAAATTATCGATATCTTCGATATTTTGACAATATCGATTCGATAATATCGATGTTTGGAAGGGAAACGAACCACAAATTAAATATCGAGATCTAGCAAACTGTCGATATTTTTTCAAGCTCCAAGTTCGTCGATTTAAATGCTCTGATTATGTAAAAATGCCAACGATTCTTCTGAAGTCTTTATATTTAGCTGAGTGTATCTGAGCAAGGGCTAAGCGAATGCGCAAGCAATTGACGTAAATAAGAAGCAGCCTGGGTAACGTCAGCGCCATGATGACGACGCCTGTAACCGGAGATGGCCGAGGGATGAGGACCGTGGTGCGGCTTTTACATATAGATATACGTATAAATATATAGCATACGTATGCCTTGGCCACAGCTTGAGCTTTGAAATTGGAAAAAGTTATGCAAATCTGCTGACGACAGGACGGGAAACGAGCTCACTGCGAAGCACAAGAAGTGAATTAGTTTTTATTTTCAGACTCCCTTTTCTTTTTTTCCCGTTTTTGCGTGCAATTTACGTGCGGCAGTGAGTGTGTGTGGGCAGGACTCTGGCAGGATCCTGTCCAACTGTCGATGCTATGTGTGCGCAATTATAATAATTGCAATAATAATAACAGCAGCCTCTACGCAACTTTTGTTGAGATGCAACGTGACAGGGGCAGTTCCTTGAAAAAGGACCAGTGCACTGAGAAAAGTGAATTACAAATGGCCGGTAACAGTTTGTGTTTCAGGATCTCAAGACATAAATGCATTAATTTCAACACACGATTTAGAAAATTAACATTTCTGGCGCCTAAAATTCGTAGTAATAATATTCTTAATTTATTAGAAATGTAATGTAATTATACATACATTTTTCAATCCCTAGATCTGCTTTCGCTCAGTGCAGTGGGATTGCCGAGTTCCGGGCAGCATTTGTGTGCGTAAATCGCTCCGTTGTTTACCGAGGGCATTAAAGGCTTTCCTGCCGCACGGCTCAGGCTCAAGGCTCTGGACTCAGGGCTCACACAACGTGCCTAAATAAATAACCAGGATACGGCTGGGCCCGAAAGAATAGCAGCCCGACTGTGGCTCAGACTCAGTCGCAAGGATTTAAATTCCCCGTTCGGCGTTGTCCTAATTACAATTGCCAACGCTTCGCTGGCTCTGACAGCACTTACCACCCCACAGGATCGGGGAATCCCCGCTCGCCTTAACGTGCTTAATGCCAATTAAGCGTTGGCCAAACACCCTTCCCATTCCATTCCCATTCCCCATCCCTTCCACTCCACGACCCCTTTGTCAATGTCACCCTCTGCTATTTACATTCCGCTTTTGATATTTCGCTTTCCATTGATTTTATTTTTAATATTTTTGATTCTTGCTGGATTACTGTTGGCCCAAGTTCTCCGATGTCCCATAATCTGCACCCTGTGTCTATCTCTAAGCGCCTCGCATTTCCGTTGGCAATGTGAATAGGTCTAGTTAATTGGATTTCTGCCAATGTGTGGGTCAGTGGTATTTTTGTACCGTGTACTTGTAAAGTGAGAGGGTATATTGGGCTTAAGAGCATACGAAATATTTAATTTTTTGATTAGGGAAGAGTCTGATGCAAGTTGATCCACTCTGTCTTACAGTTTCCGCTTTCCGAACTCCAATCAATTTGAACAGTGAATATTTTAAGGGACAGATATTTCAAACCCTAAGCTTCTCTGACCCAAGTAAAAAATGCCTTATCGATTTGAAAAAAGAAACAAAAAAATAATTTTTTTCGAAACTAATCCCGGGTATTGTATCGTCGAACACTTGACTACAGAATTATTACTTGTTTTGTTTGATGCGGGACTTAGTTGCCTTGACGATCGTTTTCTAGGTATCCAATTTATTTTGTCAAAATATGCAAGTAATTGAAATGCGATAATGATGTATAAAACGCATGGGAAACTTTTCGGATGACATCGCAGTATTACATTTATTACATCGAGGTGGTAGTTGATTTCTTCTTTCTTTAAGCGAGTTGCTGAATAGTAACTGTTTGACGAAAATCAAATATAGGTGGCACAAACAAGAAATTACTTAATAAATATAAAATGGAATTAAGGACTCTTGAGAACAGACTAAGCCAAAGAGGTATTTTATCTTAAATGTTTTATATTGAATGAGTGGATAACATCTAATGTAATATCTCAAGTTAGATTTAGTAAATAGAGCTGAGGAGACGTACACAAGGATTCATTCTATTTGCGATAAAAAAGCGAGGCACATTTTATGACGATTTATAACTTTTTTATGTAAAGGAAAATCAACTAATTTATCAACAATTTAATAGTTTTATTTTACTAATAAATAACAAATGATATTTTATTTTTGTTTCTCAACTTTACCGATTAGCATGTAACTAACTGAGCCAATAGACAAACAGATCGTAATAGAAGTATATCTTGATTGAAATTCTATTCAATTCGCTCCTATTTAGGTTTGCAGAATCAACATCAATGTCGAACCAACTATAGACATTATCGATTTTACATCAATTAGTTTTCGAGTCGAAGAACAAATGTTTTTCTCATCCAATCGACATTAAAGTACCTTGGGAACGGTTAACATTTGCTGCCTTTCCTGCTACCAAAACAGTGGATCGCACGTTACTTTAACGTTCTGCTAATTGATCTGGTCCCAGAATTAATCGCAGTCTGGAGCCACGGCTACCAATCCCCCCTCTTAATCTCGCTCCCCTGGTGCATCCATTGACTGATTAAACTGCCGTGCGTTGCCCTGCCATCTGCAACAACTGGACAGCATATGCTGGAAACCCGAGACAAAAGCCCAGTCAAGTCAGCAGGTTATGAAAAATATGAAAACAAAAAAGTGTACAAAGGCAAAAATGAGGTAAAAAGAAGCGATGCCAAGCCGCCAGCCAAAGATCAAATGGCGCAAATCTTGCAGATACAAAGATACTTTTCGACTGCGGTTTTGCGGATTGGGCTGGGCCTCGGACTCGGCTTCAGCTGGATGGGATGCTCGAATGGTTTGTGCCGGGTAACTAACCGCAGCAAGGGGTCGGACCAGCGCTTCAGCCAAGTTCAAATTTTTAACCGCACTATGGCAACGGTATACGGCACATAATTTGAACTTAAAAGCTGCCTAACAACTGGTTAGAGGGATGGACTGGAAGGGGGAGAGGACAGCCAGGGGTTGCCTTTCGCAAAGAATAATAATAGTATGAAATTATAAATGGTTTGCTCTGGGTCGGGTATTCTGATCCCCAGTCTTTTGGGCATGTTCTCCAAACTGTCCCTGGTTACTTGCCAGCTCTCTGTCTCTCCGGCTTCTTTCTTCCCTTTGTTTGCTTCATGATACGGCTTTTCTAGCTACACGTTTGTGTTTTGCCAAGTTTGCACTGGGAAAAATGTTAGGTAATAATGTCTCGAAAGAGCGCAGGAAGGATCCACGATTTCTTGGAAACAAAACTAAGTTTTTCCAACTCAGGTCTATTTAAATTATTGAAGAATGAGTTATGGTATGGTAAAAATGGTATCTCGATAACCGACTTAATTTCCCTATTACTAAAAGTGTTATTTCCCGACCAAAGTAATCTTAAAGAATGTTTTTATTGATCTTTGAATATTAAATGATACTTTAGAAATATGATATTAATATATATTGATGTTTTTTATTTCTTCAATGACATTCAAGATGATTAGATACAAAAATCGAATTTAAATATATTCTATTCCGTAAATAATAAATTAATTTACTCATTTTCAAATAACTTGGATTGTTCCGAAATCGTATAAGTCAAGAGCCATTTCTATCTGATTCCCCGGTATTTTCTCCCAGTGTAATTCAGATGGGTGAGTTCCTTGCCCCTGGCCACGCAACTCGACGTCCTCTCCTTGAGCATGTCGATGATTATTATGTATGCTTAAATTCTATGCACGTACCGGCAGTGAAGCTTATCTGTATCGAATATGATTAAGTGCGCTGCGCTGCTCTCCCCCTCGATATGCGACTGGAGTCGCAGGCCTCGAACTCGTCTAGGCAGGGACCAGAACCAGAAAAAATCAAAAACCCAGAGCTGGCCCAGTCGGAGGCATACACCCGGGCCAAGGCCCCGTCAGACCTGAACGTGCAACATTGAAAAGGGCACAAAGGAGCGGAGCGAGCGCAGCGCTTAAGTAAACACAAACAATTGCAGGCAGCATCGGCACCAGCATCCAGTATTCAACGTCCAACATTCGGTATTCAACTCCAGCACATAGCCTCGGATTCCGAATCCGCCTGGCAGGCATCCAGCCTCACCCGGCAAATCCTCGCAGTCATCTTCCATTTCAGCCTCAGACGGCGGCGGTCCATTTGGCATTTGCATTTTCTGGATAATTCATTAAATGCAGAGCTGCTTCTTGGCTGCCTCCTTTTTTACTTTTCAAATTGAATAACACACAAAGCGAAATTTGCATTTCTTTTGAATCAAATGGAAGCGAGGCTTCCTAGTATTGTAAATACTTCTGGGGAATTTCAACAATTGCTTTCATTCATGGTTATAAAAGGCAGTTGCTCGCGGGCACCTATGTGTTTGCATTTGAATATTCAAATTATGTTTATTGATTTTCATCTACGCTGGAAAGTCACAAATGGGTCTGCATATGAGAATTAATTTTAATACATTTAAATGTTTTAAATAGGAAATCCGATTGATACGCTCTGTTAAGTGTCGTTTTGTCGGAAGGGTTAAGATAAACCTTATTAAATCAGTGAGTCATAAATAATTTATTCTTTTTTTTTTTAGGAATTTATAAAGTTAAATCTTATTCCATTACAAATTACAAGTTCAAGCAATCAGCATCTTTATCATCTGAACATTCACTTACACACTGTTATTTTAAACTGACCTTAAGCTCAAAATATTTGTATTAAAAATTGGGCACTGAGTTAACTTAAAAATATTTTTAATTTAACCACAAATTTAACACTTTTGAAATTTTAAAAATATTTAAATTTTGCAAATATTTTTTAAGAAACAGTTTTATAGTTTGATACAGTTTCAGGTCAGAATATTTGTCTTAACTTAAATCTAGAACTATGCTAACAGCTTCATAATTCAAGTCCCTTAGTAATTATCGTATTTTGTTTAGCCACAAAATCTTTATTCATTACAAAACTCATTTGGCGACAGCAGCAGGCGCAAGTCGAAATTAGCATTTTGCGAGATGCTTCGAAACGTTTTACGACAATTTGTAATCGAACTAATTAGTATGCAGGTATCGCAAATGCGGACCATAAATCTGAGTGGTCGAGGCTGGGAGATAAATAAGAACGAAACATGTTTGCTAATCCCCCCATTTGAGTGGCGCAATATTCCATTTAATTATATTGATGTGATCTCTGAATTTATGCGATCCGCCGTGTGCTGCATTCGATTGGAAATGTGTTTTAATTCGGCTTTCGAGCGGGTTCAAAAGCCAGCTGATATCAGACCTGGCTGAGTGGAGTTCTCTGTGATCTTGGGTCTCGAGTAGTCTCGAAGTCATTCCCAGCATGTGCAAATACGCTCCGCTCTTATGGCTAAGCTTCCCATGATTTATTTGATTTATAGCAATTGCTTTTTATATTGCTTGTTGTTCTGTTCAGCCTTTCTCAATTCAGATTCCGATTCCGATTCCTTGGGCACTTGAGCTTCTTTTCTTCTTTTTCATTTTCATTTTTATTTTTTGTGTGCGCCTCTTGAGAAGGCCGCATTAAAATTCAACTCGTACTCAAGTCGTGAAATGCTCCATACTTGAGATACTTTTGTACCCGTTGTATTTGTATTTGCATTTACATTTTGGAGACACTCGACTATGAGCAATTTTCTAAAGGGTTTCCCTCGGTTCCGCTGCCCTTCCATTAGGGGTTGTTCCTCCGGAGGCGAAGTGCATATATTAAATTGCTTTCGTATGGCGCATTAATGAATCCGGGGGAAGGTCGGGTCTGTCAACCTGTCATTAAGCAACCAGATACCTCGTACCCTGCACCAGATACACACTCGTAGAGATACATCCATCCATGCCATCCGCTCATCCTAACTGTGAAAAGGTGCAAACATCCTGAACTCTCGGCTGAATGCAAAAAATTGCAAATAAACGGGGAACCCTCTGCCCGAGATCCTAAGAAATTCACACGATGCCGTAGTCCTTGTGGACGAACAATGGCCGGGGCAACAAAACGGTAAATGTGTGTCGGGCCAGATAAAAACCAGATCCCTTCGAAACTCGGCTGCTGTGCAAACAATTAAAGTGACGACGATGACTGAGGGGCGGACATTATTGCAAGGTGCAGCTTGCATCTCCTCGTCGCCGTGGCACTTCCGCTGAAAAATACGGGGAGATACAGACTCAGATACACGGGAAAGAAAATCTCAAGTGATTTCTGACGCTAGGATCCTGAAGAGTATACAGTTTTTAGAGCAGCTGTAGCTTTGAAGAAACTAATTCAAACACTTGGCTTAAGAAGTGGATGGTGGTTTATAAATTTTTATTAATACTTTTTCTATAATCTTTGTTTTTACATAGTAATAATTTTACAAAAGATAACTTCCTCGTTTATTGATTTTTTGTTGATTGGGTCTTAGGGATTCTTTATAACAGTGTACATCTACAGCAGTAGAAGATACATATGCGGACGTTCAAGTGCCGAAAATAAAACGCAGACCGAGATTCCTCCTTTGATGTGTGTGCACTGGAATATTATTATGATTGATGGGCGCGAAAGGAAAACGAAACCAGAACAGCAGGCGCACAAAAAACGGAGCAGAATAAACCCATATAGAATGGTCTGGCATCACATGTTATAAATTATGTTTACTCGAAATGAGGCATCGGAATTAGTGGGGATTGTTCCATCTACAAGGACTGCGACTGGGTTCTGAAAAACTCTTTCTCGCCCATTGTGCATTGTTCACTCCGCTCCTTTTTCCGCATATTCCTCCACTTTTTCGTTCCGACCGTCATGCGTATAGAATTTCATTTGATTGAGCGCTTAATCAAGCAAACATTAATGTGCACTTATTAATAATAAGTGTTCGGGCACCATTTTCGTTTATCGTTTATCTGCTCAGTCGTGGCTGAATGAAGCCCGCGGATGCTGCGACTCCCGGATTGCTGGTCACGATGATAATGACTGGGCAAAGGATCGATCGGTGGTTGAAAATTAAAAAAAAACAAGAGACCGTAGTCCAGAAATTGTGGGTGTGGGTCTCAGCTTCTATTCTTTTTTATAGGTAGAAAATAGTATTGCTATATCAATCGTTGTACAAACTATTGTAAGCGAAAACCGGAATGAGTTAACAAAAATGAATCTTTTGAAATTGAACTTGTAAATCGTCTGGTCTCTTTGATAAGTTATTTAATCTACATTAACCAAGATTTGTTAATCATAACAATGAATTCTATTATTCTAGTTGGTTAAAGGGGAATATAAATAAGTAAAATACAAAAAAAAAAACATGTATAGTAGGGGCATAGAGAATATTTTTCAGTAGCTTTAAAAAGGTCAAATTTTAAAAACTTTTAAATGTTGGCAAGTAAATAATTATATTATTATTAAATGTCAAAAAATAATATTAATAATATTATACTACGTTCATAACTAAGCATAATTTCCATAATTTCGTAAAAAAATTAGCCTGGTATACCATTAGCCGACCAATCGCTGTCGCCTCAAGTTGCAAGACATAGTCTCCGATATTCTCCGATTCTTATACAATGGCGCCCTTGGTAGCCCCTAACTCTGTGCGGCTGACTAACCTCTGACTACATATATCCCATCCATCTATTCAGACATTCATCCCGGGAACACGACCACCCATTGATATCGCCTTATAATCATGGACCAGTTTAGGTTTACACACCGCTGCGGATAATCCGCGTCGAAAGCTGAGTTATGTCATGCTCTACCAGAACCAACAATGGGGCATTCCTGTATGAGTACACATTCATATAACCCATTCGCAAAACGAAAAAAGAGATTGCCGCTTTTTTCTAAAACCTCCATTGTGCGGCCCAAAGTTGATTGTTTCATTTGCATTGTTGTTGCTGCATGGCAGCTTTTTTATTACTCGCATTATTATTTTGCGTATTATTAAAGCGCATGCACTCTTTATCAATATATGTGAATGTATCCGACTGATTTTTGTTGTTCTTCCTGCTGGAGTCTAAAAAACAGTCGGCGGATGTCGAACGGGGGGACGGGGCTTTAAGCTCCTTTCCGTCTGACTGAATTGAGCGGCCTTTTGCAATGCTGAACCGCTTTTGCTGCAGGCCCACAAAAGACGCAGAACCCCTCAGACATTGCCCATAGAATTTGTATGAAATTTAAATACCTATTCAGCATTCGAAATGCGAGGCGACAGCGCAGAGACCTAAATACTTAAGTAGTTTCCGAGGGCTGACAAAGACACACAGAGCAGGGCGACACAAGGCGGCGCTTTCATATGCAGACACACGTTTTCCTTGGCGAAGGAGGCCCCAGATACAGATACAGATACAGATTCGGATTCGGATGCAGATGCCAGCAGGCAGATAGAGATACTCGCACACGGAGCAGACAAAGCAAGCTGGATTATGCCTCCAAACTACGAGCACTTCGAAGTGTGTGCCTCTCGTGAGATTTAATCTTTATTGATTTATTTTGTTAGATTTTAATTTATGACACCGGAGTAGGCAATCATTTTTTTCTGTTCATCTTTCCTCCTTCACCGGCTGCACAAGCTCAAAGGAGGGGTGGTGCAGTGGATCTGGTGGCTTACAACAGCCCCAGCTGCGCCATATTTCAATAGATAGGATGGCAGTGCAATTTGCATTGTAGGCGTATTAATTAATCAAGACATTGTTGCCAGGCATTGTAGACGGAAAGCCTGTTACGGATTTATTGGATTAATTTTTTTGTAATACATTAATATTTTTAGTTTCCAACCTAAAACTTTACCTTCCTTGAATGCGCATTTTATAACAAAAGTGTTATTGTATAAGGACTAAGGGAAAATAATTGATTTTAATTTCTCGAAATTTTGTTGTTTTTATTGAGAAAGTTGAATAAATAAATTAAACATTTTAGCAAGAGTTTTTTATTTAAGTAAGTTTCTTATACACCTGTCCCAATTTGGAATCCCAAGAAAGAGCCTTTGATTATATTCCTCGCAGTGACATCAACGAGTTGCAAACTTTCCAACTTGACTTCCTCCCCCACTTAGCTCCAGAATCTCCGGCTTGGGTTACAGCCCCTGGCAACTTATCTGCCCCCCTGTTCTTATGGCTGACAACCCTCACAGGTAACCTTTCATTTAACATTAACCACCAAATCCCAGCAGCCAACTATTCATTGCCCACCCTTCTTTCAAGCTCCCTCCACGAAACTTCAGACGGACCAAAAGGAAAATGTAACGCACTGAAATGCTCGTGTAATTTGCTTTCCAGTTAAGTTAAAAGTTTTCGCCGGAGCAGAAACCGTTAATCAAAATTAATTACACATAGCCCGCGCCAGTCGACCCCCTTCGCCCCCCTCGGAAAAGTACGTGCCACGCCCACATGCGACATGCAAACGAAGACAAGAAAAACGCCGAAACAGCAATTGTAATTTACTTTAATGAGCAACATTTAGCCAGCCCACGAGTCCAGATAGTCAGGGGCAATGGAGGAATCGGCGGAGGGGGAGGAACACACCATGATTGGATCAAGGGATGGACAAAGAATCGATATATCTTTATGATTTTATTTTTAATGTTTGTAATCTTGGCATAAGATACCTTTGAAGAAATAATTCGTGTTACATATTAATTGTTTACCATTTGAAGTTGCTTCTATTCTAATTTTAGGGAATTTAAGGAATTAAAAATTACTATAAAGTATGTTGTCGATATATCGTATTGCCTTTTAGTCTCCAATGATTGCAATCTCTAACCCGATCGGCTTGGAGACAGTTAACCACGCATAGTGGACATGCTATTGCTGTTGTCGTTAGCTGGCCATTGCGCAGTTGTGTAATTAATGTTCGCATGACCGGCAATTGGATTTTGAATTTGAAATGGGCCGGTGGAGGCGCGGCGCAACCCCTCAATTCCGCTAAGACATCGACCCATCAACATCCCCCACCCGTATTCACATTCACATTCACTCACAGGCTGCAGGCTTATTGTTCTCTCGTCCAAGTTCCGCTGTCTCTGTCGCATGTTCTTGGCATTTAATGAGAGTCTCGCACTCGGAAAAAAGTAATGTCAAGTATTGATTTTCTAATCGTCTTTGGTCAATTTATTAGGCTCCCTAATTATATGGATTTTTTTTGATGTTAATTGGTGCCCGTTTACATAAGTTTGAAAAGATAAATAACCAACAAGTAAAAATGTTTCGAATCATCATGTAACCATTGTTTTGAAAATCGAGCAAAAACAAATCAACTAAAGAAACTTTTTTTTTTCAAATTAAAACCATAAAGAAAGCCCCGACTATCAGATACTCGTTACTCAGCTAAAGGGAGTGCGAGGGAGATGGAGATATTAAACTTTGATCGGGCATAACTCTTCAACGAATGGTCCGATTTAAAAAATTTCTTCTACATTTCGATAGGTATTGATAAACACAATAAAACTGAATTTTTACTTTTTCGAAATATTAAAATTTTAGATACTTAAAATTTTATATATATATTAAAGTCCTTCGGCTTGAAACCTAAGCAACTATTTGTTTGAGTCCTTTCTAAAACACTACTTACTTCCTGTTATTAAACAAACCAAATTATATACAAAGAAAACTCTTACTTTCAAATTGCGAATATTTTTTTAGTATTTATCTTCACCCACTGTTTTTCTTCAGTGCATTTCCCCATTTCTTTGCTCCCAAAGTCGCTTATTCTCGGCCTATTGATGTGCGGCTTCTGTCTAAGCCGGTGTTTGTGTCCGCGTCTGATGCTCCGCATGCTCCTAAGTTTGCGTCTCGGCCGATTGCCATTTTCGTATGCACGGCATGTTTTTAAGTAGGCTGCTGGTAAGTGGACATTAGGGGCATTCTGCGGATGCTATGTAGGCATATGTGAGACCTTATATAGAGCAGCGATTGACAGCCACTTGCCATTCTCCTCGAGTGGCAATCGAAGAGAAATCGTCGAGAATTCTATGCTGAAAATAGCTATAGACGGATGTGTGTTTGGTCTCCGCAAATGTACATGAAATGTTTGTTGTAAAATATGGCATAGTTCTATGTAGAAAACGTTGAAGCCCTGAGAACTTCAGTGCTTTTATATACATAAATATATCATTGAACTCGTTAAATCTTTCTAAGGTATTTATTTCAGATGGTCTCTTATTATTAAGGTCTCTTTAAAGAGTTTTTCTTTTCCAATCTATTTTCGATTAATATACTTGGAATTTTACCACTCTTATTAAAATTGAATTTGATTTTGTTAAGTAGTATTGGGATATCGAAATGCTTTCGAGTGAGTTCTATTCTCAATGGTAATATCCAAATGACACCCCAGTGGGCTTCGGAGTGTCCATATGCTTTATGTGGAATTACATCTGGAGCAAGGGTCTCCACCTTCCTCTGCATCTGCATCCGCATCCGCAGCGGAATCATCATCATCATCTATTTACAAGTATTTGCTGCTGCTACAATTTTCAAACAATTTTTTTTAACGACTTGCGGTTTATGGCGGGTCGGTTTGGTTGGGTTTGGATCGGGAATGGGCATGGGTATGGGTCTACAGTTTCGTGTGGTATGCCACACATGGAAACCCCTCCTCCGATCCCTGCTGCTGCTGATGCATTCATGTGGAAATGAGTGTAGCCAGCACACAAAGTTGCATATACAGTGAGAAGAAATCCATAGCACCTTCTAAAAAAAAAGCTTAAATTTTTGGAATAGTTTATTAAGGATAATTCCAAAGGATCTATAGTGGTTCATTATTACAGCAATTGATAGTGATGTTTCCATTATATTTCCAATTGGATAGATATCTCATTTGTGTAGGCCCTTAAACGAATTCCATTTATATTCCAAATAAACTGTCACTTTTTTGCAGGATAAATAAAAAATGTAAACCAATCTTAGTGATTTTTTTTCGAGTGTGCGGATGCGAGGAAAGCGAAACAAAAAAGGAGAAAAAAGCAAACAAAACCAAGCCTCGCAGTGGGAAAACAATGCCAGTTTGTGCTGCTTCTGCTGGCGATGGCGACTACATAAGTGGTAATAATAATTCCGCTCAAGAGGCGTCGCCCGGCGTTTCATTTCAATGACACACAAACCAACAATGACGACTGCTGCTGCTGATGACGACGACGACGAGGTCGAGGGGTAAGGGTAAGGGGGTTCAATGGGTGGCTGGATGGCTGAATGGTTGGGGGGAGCGAGGGGGAGGGGCTGGGAGACGACAATGATGAGGCTGCCGCCTGATGATGCCGCTGACGTGAATGGTAAAATACTAAATGCTAGGTGCAGCAGCAGCTAAATCCGTGTTTTTGTCATCGGACGACCCGCATCGTCTAAGCCGCACATTGTACATATGATCCGATATGAGCCGCATTCGGAGAAGATAACCCGACAAAGGGCTAGGTACAGGGCCATGCAGCGAATACCGGATGCCCTGTGGGTTTAATTTTATAAAGAAATGGTGGAAGATCCTAAAAGTATATAATTATTTATAAGGGATTTCTTATATCATTTAAAACAAGCAAGTATGTAAAAGTTTTTTAATAGAATACAAATGCTTCCAAAATACATTAAATGCCTGCAATTCATTAAGAGTGTGTTCATCATCAAGGGCAAGATCCATCTACCCCCTCTGCCAGCTTGGCCTCTATTGTTTTGCGATGGCTTAATATTGCATATGCACGACTCGTCATTCATTCATTGCCCCAAACGACTGTCTATCGAAAGGGGGCACCACCGCTCGCCTCCCTGGAAACCCAACGTCTGCTGGTGGCTCCTTTGATTGCATTGTCTCGTCATGGTCTCGAGTTCGAGTGGTTCCTGGCATCGCTTTTTTACCCAGCCATTTCTTTTTATAGTTCTCAGCAGCCCCTTCAATTCGCTACTTAAAGCCCCTGCCCTTGGCTCAGTGGCGTATTTTTGGGACGATTTTTAGAGGGCTAAACTGAAATACGAATTATATATAAATTTTATATGAATATTTCGACAACAAGACAAGAATTAAGTATGAATTAAATTAGTCACCGATCTATAGGTATATTGAATTCCTGCTGTTCTTTATCCTATCTTTTACAAACATAAATATTTTAGTTATTTTTAAAGGAAAATTTGTGGCCCTGTAATATTAAAAACCCCCTTTAATTATTCTTTCTATCCGCCCCTGGGCCTATTTCAACGTTTTTTCTGCTCCCGCTCACTTGACATACAATTATGTTGATGACATTGTTGTTTATATGCTTCTTTTTTTCGTTGCTGGTGTTGTTGTTTTTGTTTCCTTAAACTGCAGTAGCAACAACAATGCGGACAATTTTTATGGGCATTCTGGGGCTGCGGTATATGTAGGTACAAGCCCATATATCTTCCGCTCTCTCTCCGCGTATCTGGCATATCTGTCTTTTGCCATAGCTAAATTTCTTGCACCGAGTATAGTTAATGCTACATATGGGAAAAAGTATGTAACATTCAGCACTTTCGAACCAATAAACATATAAACGTTTTATTAGCTTACTGATTGAGGAACTAGCTTCAGGATATTCCAATTGTGCAGATTTTTGTATGCTTAAAAACGTATATTTATAAGAATTCGATTTAACCTCAGTAATTTAAGCATTGCGAGTTTCCACCGTTAAGTCAAATGATTTTCGAATGATATAAGTGAGAAAATAATTAATGTACCGAGAATCTAATAGCCATTTCCAGCATCTTAGCTTGGGATCCCAGTCAAGCAGTCCCTCGTTTCACGGCCTTAATTAAAGATTCGTTTGGTGTCAAATGATGTAGATGTTGTTTCTGTTGCTCTAGGGTTTCCCTTTCGACCGAGCACCGCTCAAGTGCAATTGTCTCGACTTCTCTGAATGCAGTCTACGCTCGCATTTATGTATGTATTTTCTCGCTTCAAGGTCCCTTGGCCTGTCATCGCATCCACAGCCTCATTTTATCCATTCCGAGAAGCAACCGCATAAATTATTTGCTTTGATATGGGACGGGACTTCTAAGGATTCCATTCCAGCGAGATGATCAAATGCTTTTGATTGAACAAATGTCGAGGAAAGGGAGTGGGGTGGCTAGGCAGCAATTAACTGGCTTTTTCTGGTCCCCAAAGATGACCCGTAGAAACCCCAGATTACGTCTAATGAAGAAAAATGAATTGCACCGATGATTCGACAGATTCAAGTTTCCATTGGGGAAAGTTTTTCCGCTCGCCTCCGGGGGAGAAGCTTTATCTAATAAATTTCCACCCAGCACGTAACACAAAATATGCGTGTAAATTTCATTTATTGATTTATGGCGAGGCACGTATGCATGTGCATGTGTGAGGGAAAGCATTTGTATAAATACGCAAAATAATGGCATCTCCAATGTGCGAACTTCCCCTGACCATAAATCAAGATGAGCCCGGCAAACAAAACGATTTTCGTGCCTCCTGTTCGCTCCTCCTCGCGAAAATACATATATTTCAGCTGGCCCAGCCTTTGCGAGAAAAGTTCTATTTGATTTCGTATTAGGAGCGAAACTGCTGAGCTCACATAAATTCCGCTTTTAAACGAAAATTAGTGGGGGCGGGTGGAGCCGAGTGGAACGGAATCAGCCCGAGAGATTAAAGTTGGCAACGTGCCGGAGTACGTGGCCGGGAAATCATTTTCTGGCGCAACATTTTCTGCCATCTCAGCTCGACTTTCGAGCAGAACGTGGAAAGTTTTTTGAACCGAAAATTACTTGGGCAAATATTGCTTTGTTCAATCGCCGCCGCAGCTTGGAAATTATGAGGGAAAACTTGCAGGCGGAGCAATTAGAAAAGTTTTCCCTGGACAACTGTCTCAGATGGCTCGAGGAAACTTCCCCACTGCACAAAGAAAATACTAGTTCTGTAAACAAGGATGTTCTAGAATATGACAGAAAATAAAAGTAATAGGTACTAGGTTTTTTATCGATTCTTATAAAATAAGTAAATTCTAGTTAAACTTGATTTTCATCAAAAGAATAAATAGTTTCGTAGAGTGGTTTAACTGATAATTTAAGTGCCCCAAAACTTAATTTATAAAATAGATTTACTTCACAATATCTTTTGCATTCGGCCTAATTGAATTAACCAACTGGTACACGAATGACTGATTTCAGATGGCATTTTCCTCGGAGTGCTGAAAACTGAATAATCAATAAGGCGCTCGGGTGCACAGACACAGCCTTGTGACCAACGAAATAAAATTGATTTTCTCCTGAAGACAACCCTTCCCTCGGAGTCCGTAGATCTTAGAGCTCCTCTATTGACTTTACTGCTTTAATGGGATTCGCTGTCAAGGCTGAGCGCATGCCCAACGCCCTTCCCGAAATCGTTTAATTGCACACGCGGCTCGTGAAAGGGCCCGGGACCTCGGACCATATATGTGTATATCCACGGACTACCTGCCCTTTCCCTGTCAAATTCCCATCCCAAACATATGGCGTTCGAACGCATAGAGGCCCAGCGAGTGGCTCGTAAAAAATTATCTCTGGCATTGTTCCGTAGCTCGGTCGGGGTGCCCATAAAATCCCAGTTCCAGGTCCCAGTCCCGAACGGCGAACACCAGAGCAGACCAACCCAACCCAACTTACAGCCCAGAACCAACCCAAGCGAGCCGGCGACGTCGGCATAAATCACTAGGAACTTGTTAATTGTGCGCCTATTTATTAGATGCATTTGGTTTTTCGGGAAAATTGAGGTGGTAAGTGATAGGCAGACACATGCCGCTAAAAGGGGGAAAACAGACATCGAACAGGTGACTGTGTGTGCCAGACTTCGATAAGATAGAATGCAAGACAGGTTGGGGGCTCCAAACCAAAGTCGTGAAATCAAAGAGGCCGTTCACAGAACTCACTTCAATCGGTCTTCAATAAACACAAGAGTCTGCTCCGCCACTCAACACTTTCTGGCTGTCAAAATAATTAATAAGACATGTTTTTAAGTATAAAAAGAATCTCTTATTCAGAGTTCCAATACAAACGTAAAAATATTGATCTGGATATATTACATTTAGTCACTTCCAAAACTGGTAATTTGTTCCCTTCCACTTATTAGTCATTCGATGATCCAATCACTGTCAATGGTTAGCTTTTTAAAGAAATACTATTTAAAAATAATAAAGCAATAAAATTATGATCATTAATGTTAAGATTGATATTAATCATGACTAAATTTAAAACTTATAATTAAAGGTTTCTAAAAGAAAGATTAATAAATTGCATGCATGAGTAACTCGCGATCGCCAGTGTAATTAAAGAATCGAGTCACCTACCTGGATTGCTTGTTCTAATGCGGTTTTACCACTTTTATCTGAAATTATTTTTGTTTTGCATCTAAACTTGTTTCGAGCAGCTTCATTTGTCGAATAATCCGAGTTTTTGGGCACTTCTTGGCTAGTTGCAATTTGGTATCAGATAATACAACATCATGTCTTCCAGAAAAATATCTGTGGTTAGTTTAAGGAAAACCGTGATTGTTTCATCTATAAAGTGCAAATTCCCAGTTGATTCTCGTGCTGTGCGTTAAGTCTCTTTGAATTAACACCAGCTATCGGTGGAGGATACCAGCTAAAGATAAATCATCCAGATGGATCGGCTTTTCGACGGGAATCGGTGATCGAGGATGCTGAGGGAAATTCACAGGTCGAAGGCGAGATCAGACAAATGTTCCCTGCACCTTATGGAGGATGGTTAGATCTCTTCTATAAAACCGGAACAGAGGGATATAGAATACGTTATTCCTATGAGGCAGGCAATGAGAATTCCCTAATGCCGATTGTAGCAAGGAACGAAACTTTCTCCATAAAAAGAATTGGAGTAAACGCTCTGAAGTCGACAGCAGGTTGATTACGTACAACAGTAACTTAACGTTGCAGTAAATAAAACATTTAAATGCGAATGCTGTAAATAGTTGGATAAATTTTATGAGAGGTGAATCATTGTGGGGTTTATACTAATGATCATTTGCATTTTTAAATGTTTTAACTTTACATTCCATCGTTACTGCAGCTACTTACAAAAGGTACTTATTTACTTCTCATAATTCTATTGTACTTGTTATGGTGTATACCAAAGTTTCAAAGTTGGAGCGCTTTTTGGTTTTTAAGTTATGGATTCTGATTCACTCTTATTTGATTCGTACTTCCGCATCGATTAATAGTCTTTTAACAAGTCTTTAACAAAAACTGAAAAAAGATTCATGCAGCGTTAGTTTATTTCATAACAGTTCCACGCTCACTTTAACGCCCACAATCGCCCTTAACGACCCTAAAAAGTGTCTGGCGCCCATATGATTAAAGACTTTATAAAATTGTAATTGTGATTGTTTTTTGTTTATCAATACCGATCGAACTAAAGAAAATTATTTGAAATCGGACCATACTTAAAGAATGTATGAGCAAATTATGAAATTGCCGCTACGGGTATCTGATAGTCGTAGAACTCGACGTTCTACTTTTGCTTTAATTAAAATATTAAAAACATGTTCTTATACAATATGTCGAGGGGTTGAAAAGTAAGAGCAGGTATGATATCGAATCGAGCTCCAGTAAACTCTACCAATCTCACCCCCCACCGAACCTTCTATCAGGCAGTGATCCGAACCATTTGAATCAATATAAGCGGTAACAAATATTTATGGGCAATGGAGCGAATGTTTCCATTTCGAAGCGCTTATTTATTTGTGAAACAACTTTTCAGGCAAATACAGACCCACACGATAAATAGTACGACTGCGTGTGTCCACAAACACACAAAATTCTGAACACAGTTTTGTGTATTTCGTGTGTACTTTTCTGCCATGCCAGCTAACATTTAATGTTTTTATTTGGTTTCATTAATGACAATGCTTTGTTGCCAATATTGACATGTTCTCTATCTGTCTCTGTCTCAGTGGGAGTGTGCGAGGGTCGGGGGAGGTCGAAACATGGCAAACTAAGTCAATAGCGTCAAATTCTATAGTTGCTGACGATCAGAAGGGAGCTCATTTATGGTGAATTTAAATTTAAATGAAATAACATTTTGAAACTAGAATAATTCAAATATTAGTTTCAAAAACATTTTTTTTACAGAAATGATTATTAAAAAACACCAAAGCACTTGGACAAAATATGATCAGGGGTCCGAGCCTCACTTAAAGCTTAGTTTGCTCAGTTAGAATTTCCAAGTCGTTGTATCTTTAAAGTCTAATCAAGAGTTTCCCAAGAAAACCCCAGGGTATTGTGAGCTTCGGCAACTTGGTTGGCCTTTCTTGGCCCTTGTTTGTGTTTGCTTAGTTGGTTGACGATGATGATTGCCAACTGTCGACAAGGGCCGCTGTTGTTGTCTATTTATAAGAATTATATCTGCACTCTGCGGGCCCTGCTGTGCTCATTTGTGTTTTCAGCCGGCAAACATACGTACATTCATAGAAGGAAACTTCGTCGGGGGCCAGACATCCGCACACATGCGATGTGGCGTTCAATTACTTTCATAAATTATCGATAATTGCCTAATGCGGTTATCAGCAACAAAGGCGCGGAACTATCTCCCAAGGAATACCACCCGAGTTCCCAGCTCCAGTCGGGCGCATCGAGTGGGCAAACATCCATCTGAAATTCATAAGCTCATTAAATTTTCAGCAACCAGGCCGGCAATCAGTAGTCGGCAGTCAGCAATTTCCCAGGCTGGGCAAATACAATTAAAATGCCATAAAGCAAATTAGCCAAGACAAACTTTTCATATTTAGCCGCGAGCTGTGCAAATTAGATGCGACAAGATGGGCGGATGGTTGAGGGGACTGGAGGGAGCTTCGCTTTTCAGGGGGCAGAGCGACACTAAAACACATCCTGCGCCTTTCGTAATTGCCAGGCGGAGCACTCGTGGCTGGCAACTTCAGCAAATTGTTGGCAATTATGTGGCACAAAGTAAAGTAAAACACACTGCAACAGCCTCGGAATGCGACGATGAAACTCTGAAGAAAATCAGCATCCAAAAAGACGACAAAAATCTCTCTGAAGCCGGATTATCACCGATTCGGATCGTCGTTATTCTTGGCAATGAATTATCGAATGTTTAGAATACGTCTTTGCATATAATCCGATGTCTTCTAATCAGCTAAGACTTGCTGTGCACTATTACACTAGTTTACAGCCAAAATGCTCCCCAGCAATTGATGGCAAATTCTGTTAGTGTTTGACCCCTAGATCGCGAAAATAGCATTAATTTTTTTTTCGATGGCACAGTTTTTTTTTAAAGATTTTTTAAAGTTCGAAATGTTAAATTTCGGACTTTTTTCGAACTTCTTCTTATATCTCGGCAGATATCCACCCGATTGGGCCAGTTTTAGTTTTATTTTAAAGTCAATAGATCAAAGCTCAACTTTGCCATACAGATCAATATGATTGGATAAGTAATGGCAGCGTAGAAACTTGACAAAGATGAAAAATGTGTTTTTTGGTCGACTGTAAGTCGGCTGTATATATCGTAAAAACTCGAAATAAATCCGTTGAAAAATCATAATGGGTACAAACTTAAAGTTTACATCCTACCGAATAAAACATGCCGGATATGGCCCAAATCCAAGGAAAACTGGATTTATGGTGGATTTTTAAAGTTCGGATTTTTCCACTTTTTTCGATTGACAAAGTCCAAATTTAAGATTTATCATAGGCGGCGACATGTAAACAAAAATGAGTGGTGATGGCAGCCGGGTCAAAAAATAGCTAAATCAGATATTTAAAAGCTAGAAATTTATAAAAATGAATTTAATTTTTAAAAATTCTTTAAAAAATATTAAAATTTTGCGTTATGACTGAGAGTATTTTTAATAAGTAATATCCACTGGAAATTCATTCTTAAAAAGTAGCTAACCTTAACTTTACAAAAGCATGCTCTTTTTAATAAGTACTGCCTTATCAAAAACGAAAAAAAGAGTACGTATTAGAGAAAAAAATAAGAAAATAATGAACAAGATAAAAGAATACACTTGTTTAAATGGTCCAAACACTTTTTGCAATGTGTGTGGTAAATTTATTATGAATAATAAATTTCGACCCTTTGATAGTGAGGTGATAAATCGATATTTCCTCTACTTTCGCATTAAACCAAATCTTGAAGAGGCTTGGACACCGAGGAGATTTGTGATTCTGCCGCTTGACACTACTTAAATGGAGCGAAGGCAAAAGGTATGTTTCAGTTTTGGATTTTTTGTTGAAAGGTCCTTCATTGTTTTCTTGACCTAGATGCTACTTGAAGTTTGACACGCCAATGATTTGGAGAAAACCATCTTGTCATGTGACAGATTGCTATTTTTGCCTTAGTAAATGCTTAGGCATCGGAAAGAACGCAAAATGGAAATACGCGAAAGTGCGCTCAGTGACACTTCCCAAAATTCATTCCGCCAATGTACCATATCCAGTATGTCCCGACAAAATTAAATTCATTTTTATAAATTTCTAGCTTTTAAATATCTGATTTAGCTATTTTTTGACCCGGCTGCCATCACCACTCATTTTTGTTTACATGTCGCCGCCTATGATAAATCTTAAATTTGGACTTTGTCAATCGAAAAAAGTGGAAAAATCCGAACTTTAAAAATCCACCATAAATCCAGTTTTCCTTGGATTTGGGCCATATCCGGCATGTTTTATTCGGTAGGATGTAAACTTTAAGTTTGTACCCATTATGATTTTTCAACGGATTTATTTCGAGTTTTTACGATATATACAGCCGACTTACAGTCGACCAAAAAACACATTTTTCATCTTTGTCAAGTTTCTACGCTGCCATTACTTATCCAATCATATTGATCTGTATGGCAAAGTTGAGCTTTGATCTATTGACTTTAAAATAAAACTAAAACTGGCCCAATCGGGTGGATATCTGCCGAGATATAAGAAGAAGTTCGAAAAAAGTCCGAAATTTAACATTTCGAACTTTAAAAAATCTTTAAAAAAAAACTGTGCCATCGAAAAAAAAATTAATGCTATTTTCGCGATCTAGGGGTCCAACACTAACAGAATTTGCCATCAATTGCTGGGGAGCACACCAAGAATATTATTTTGTAAACTAGTGTTATCATACATTTTCTTTGTTCAACCTTAATTCCATAAATTCAATAATTTAATTATTATATTAATAAAAGTGGAATTTAAACTAATGGAACACTTTTGGTTTTATTATAATTATATTCTATGGACCTGTGGCGGTCCCAAAATTTGGTTTAAAACTACGTTTTTATTCCATACTTTTTGAACACCAAATTTCCTTTCAGATTTCACCCGAGGGACTGATTCTCCATATCTTCCCCCCGCTATGAACCTATATGAACTATATGGAAAAAACGAATTTAGTAAATTCAACAAAGCTTGTCGTTAATTTTACGAAAAATGATAGTATAAAAGTAAATATTAATCTGTGATCTACTTAGTATCAGTTCGGAATTCCATATAGACAAGTCGCAGTAAAATGCTAAAAGCAATTTGTAAAAATATTTTTTTCTGTTGAGAGGACTGAAATTATTTTAATAGTTTACATTAATAAAATATAATTTAATCAATATTGCAAAAAAAACGAATAAAATAGTTTTTAAAAATGTTTAGGCTGGCTTCGTTTTTCGTTGTTAATTATAGCTATTTACGTAAATTCTAGTCATTTTTTATTTTAGCTCTATAATACTAAGATTGCAATCGCTCAACTAGGGGTATTCGGGAAAAATGCAATCTTAATATCTAAACCCTCCCGGTTCCCCCCTCCCGTGGTAGATCACCCCTCTTGGCTCGACTACCTGCTGGCAAGTGTATTAAATTATAATTATTTGTGCATGACAAAGGGTCATGAAACATGCCTAATGACACATTTGCCACAGTCTGGAACAAAACGCGAGCCGCCACCAAAGCAACAACACTGCGAGGGGGGTGGATGGGAGGGATTCCAGTGGCATGGGATGGGAAAGGGGGTGTAAGGGCGGGAAGGTCGCGACTCGCACGCCCAGGGGGCAGACTTTACGTGTCTCCCTCTTGTCAGGATAGCGACTCTGGCCTTATGCATATAGCTACAATTAACCACGCTCGTTATGTTCGAGGCGTGCGGCAGCCGAAAAGAAATTAAACTAAATTGCTGCAAAACTGAAAATTTCCACTTGTAATGCAACACTACGAACACAGCGGCTACGTTGAGGGAGAAAGGCTTTTCTCTGTTTGTCACGCCCTTAAATACCCTTCAAGTTGGAAGTGAAAATTTGGAAGCGTTATTTGGTATTCATTTATTGCTCATACAAAAATCAATCATGATTCATGATGTAACCATTTTAGCGAGGAGCAGCTGATGAATATTACATGTTTGAAGCAAACGAAAAAATAAGAAACGATATACATAAAGACCGATCACCTCCATAGCATCTATTCATTTTAAACATTAGGCATCTCTGTACACATTCATATTCACATATTCGCCAGATGTGATCAAACAGCTTTACGATTTATTTTTATTTAAATTGCGATACTCTTTATTTAGATAATTATCTTATAATCTTCTTTTGAAATATATTCAGATATACTATTCCCGATGGAAATCGAGGCATTTTCTAAGTAAAAATGAGAGGAAGAGTATCAAAGCAATGATGAAAACCAGACCCACCTAAGTAATCAGATTTTTTCACTAATGTCTATTAGGCATTTGCTTTGCTGGAAGTTTTCCGTCCTCTTTCCCCGGGTTTTCCGCCCCTTTCAACCCCGAAAACTTTTCATTTGCTGCACAGTGGAATGGCCAAAGTTGTGGAGCCAAGGAGCGCGATAAGAGCACTCGGGAATGTTTCATGTTTTTGCTAAGGGCCTGCAGATAAGATCCGTAATGGGGCTCGCCACATTTCGTTGGCTGCACAGTTTTGGCTTAGTTTAGTGACCATAAAAGAATGTTTCTGGCCAATGCGAGTTCCTGACCTTAAATATTAGCAATCTGTGGCGTTATCTTTTTAGTTTTCCTTGTAAAAAATAAACTGGTCAAAAATAACTTACAGGGAAATATTTGGAAACTACAATGTAAGTATAGGAATTAAAAAACCAAAAACTAGGCTTTATAAAGAATTTTAAAACTAAACCCTTCGAAGTTGGAAAAACGGGAATTAGTTTCCCCTTAAGGAATAATATTAACAGACCTGTAAGTTTAGCATTTCACAACCTGCTTATCAGCCCGCAGCTGTCCCATCGACCCACTCACTTTCCAATTCAGCCCTCGCTTCAAGCTGCAATCAAACAGCCAGGCCATATATCATCCCCGTTTGAAATACTAATACCATATCGTTTTTAACATTTCGTTCTCTTTTAGCTCGAATCCACGGATCTCGCACCACGGTGATTGTCTGAGGAAATTTGAGTCGTGGTCATGTCGCATTTCATTTTTTCGTTTTGAGCCCAGCTTGAGTCTTCCTCCTCGGCTCTTCTTCTTTTAGCCCTACGTGTTGCAGGCAAACAAAACTCGGGAATGAAGCCCAAAAACAACATAAGCGCGGCACATAAACTAGACAAACATCGATAAGAGCAAACGAAGTCCATTCAAGTGGGCTGGAAAACAGGGGAGGGGATAGAGGGCTACGTAGATACTTTCGTAGGAAAACAGAATTTACTAAGCAAATACTACGTGCGTATGGAAATGCTGTGGATGAACTCGGGTAGGTAAAATGGTCGATAGACCACTCGCTCCCTGACCCTTCCCACATTTATTTTGATTCCTGAGCGAATTTTCTAATTAAACGGAAATGCTTCGAAATTAGGCAAAAAGCGGAAATGACACAATGCGAGAGCTCGAAGTCTGAAGGGTTCTGTGAGAAGCGCCCCGCTGATGATGATTCCCTCGGGGCTTTGTTTATTTTACCAACAACGCATATGGCAGCGTCCCGTTACCATTAACCACTTTCATTCGTGAATGTACAGTGGCCACATGGTCAAATCAAAATATATTCGATATTATTGTGATACTCAAAGTACTTAAGTTTAATTAGCCCCAAAATATGTATCTTACGTCTT
>JBAMCJ010007230.1:0-16000 GCA_037075205.1 Drosophila prostipennis
TAAACAAAGCGGTATTGTAAATTATTTTGGGACTCATTTATTATTTACCACATAACCAAACAAATCGTAATATATTTATATTTGTTATTTTAATTTATTAATTAGTTTTCATTACAATTATTATCTTAAAATAATTTTTCTTTAATAATAATGTAAAAGTAATGAAAAAATATAACAAAATAATATAATTATTTATTTTTAAGGATAATGTTGTAGTATTCCAAATATAGAATTTAGTAAGCTAAGATATAGACGAGTTTTCTTTGAAAATCTTTTAAAAACCCCAAATGTTGTTCCTTATTTTCTGTCATCCTTTTTTCGGAGGCACCACTGTACGCCTCAAAACAATAATAAATCGCAATCCTTTGGGCGCGGCCTTTGTGCGGACCACTCTTTAAAATGACTAATCGGTCCGGCGGTCAAAGAGCCAGACGAAATGGGCCTGAAGATCTCTGACTCCGAGCCAAAGGCTAAGTAATGCCAGCTGCTCCAAGCTGTCTAAAAACCCAGTTCCCGGTTCTGGGCTGACTCAGCAATATTGAAATTGAAATGACTTGTGGCCCACATTGATACCGCGAGTGAGTGAGTGAGTGTTGCCAACTCCTACCTCTATTTCTATGCGGTTTTTCAACTCTTTTCACTTTCGTTTGTTCGAGCTACGCTTGAATTGCCGCCGAGAGCGCGAAAGTGTTTTTTGTTTTGTATTTTTGCATATTTTTCCTCTCATTATACAGATTGTTCCCCTGAATATTTCCTTTACCGTCGCAAGTAATTTGTTCTAGGCACGTCTGGCCAATTAGGCCGTTTAATGCCGCATGAAGCCCGCGTTTTGACCTTGAGCTAGGGCCCAAAAAGCGCTAACACATCCAGTTAGCCAGCATTTAGCCTGGTATTTGTGTGAGCCAAACAAAAACAAGCCCGGAGTCTAGCATAACTAATTGTATTTACACAGCCTATAATTGGCACACAAAAAACAGATTCACTTTCCATAATTGTTACATGTAAATAATCAATATCGTAGGTCTGCGTCCGAGTCCCAGTAGTATTTACCATAGAAGGGGAAATACCTTATTCAGAATTGTAGAGCTGGGGATCTCTCTTCGAAACAGGTACTCTTTGTAATTAGTTTGCTCTCTTAGCGTAAAGTAGAAACTTTTGCATTTTTTTAACAGGGTCTATGATGTCACGCATTTAATGAACTACTTAAAATTCATCACATCACTTTTATAAAATTAAGTTGCATGAAAAATTTTGTTTAAAAAGAATTGATGCAAAAAAAAATAAAAAGATACTTTTTTTAATTTACAAAAAAATTGTTGCCCATATTAAGTTAAGTGTAATTTTTTATGAAATAAGTTTCCCTGTACGGAAACATTTTTTGCAACTCAAATATGAAAGGTTGTATAATAGTTAAATTGATATAACTTTACTCTTATTTTCCATTTTCACAGAAACTGTGTTTAAATTTTCGTGTATTGTGCAAACTTTTCTAATTTATTAAATCATTTCTTCTCTATCTAAAAAAAATACTTTAATGTATATTTTAAAAAATATATTCTTTGTGTAATTATAAGAATTTTTTGTGGTAAAGCTTTTGAACAAATTATTTCTGCCAAAACCGAGAATCACATGTTTTAGGCATTTTAAATTAGTCTAGTCTTTTTTTTTGTGTTTCAAACATTAGGGAAGTAAGTGCAATCCATGACGTCACCCGCTCTCCTCTCTCCCTTGTTACTTGCGCCACCTTTCACTCGCTCTGCGCATGCTGTTAACACCGCCAGAGAGAAATGCCAGAGAGAATCGACTGTAAAACGACTGTAAGAAGCTCAATTTGAGCAAATGAGCATGTTAAGGCCAATGTTAGCTAACAGCTGTTAAGTAAACGTATCTTTGAATTTCCCTCTGCGCGATTTTGCTTTGGGCATTCATTCGTTTTTTGAATTTCGCTGCGAACGGTTGTATCTTTGTATCTACACTCTTTTTTCCTCTCGCGTGAAAGTCGTAAAGTTCATCTCTCCGCTGCTAGTGAAAAAAAAATACACAAAAGTTTGCCAGCGGTAGAAAACCAATTGAAACTGCAATTGCAATGCCTAAAATGCGTACGTGAATTTCGCGCAGTGCCTGTGTGAAAGTTCAAGTGAAAGCTGAAAGCAGAAACAAAGCGAGAATACTTGCAAACAAACGAAAGAGCAAAGAAAAAGTTTAAATAAAGTTCAAACAAAAAAAAGAAAAGCACAATCATGGCCATTTTGTGTCCGCCGATGGGTTTGACCCTTCAACACGCCCCCCCTGCGCCACGCCCACCGCCCAGCGCCCTGGAAACGAAACGAATCCGTCGCAATCTATTTGGTTCGGTCCCCAGGGACCCGGAAATCGATCAGCTGCTGGCCCAGGAGCAGTGCTCGAAGAGATTGTACGTGAAGGAGCGCTACGGAGTGGATATCCTGCTGGAGGATCAACGAGGGCAGACTGAGGATGCGAATGTGGATGCGGATAGCCTTGCGCCCCGGGGAATGCGATACCCAATTATGCGGTCGATACCAAGTGAAGATGTGGATGAATACAATCCGAAGTCAGTCAGTCGTCAAGTGCCCCGGGGCGTGGCCCTAACCGCCCCCCAGATCTCCGCCAGCGCCCAGCTGATCCTCCAGAAACGCACACTCAACAACAGCAACACAAGCGACAGCAGTGCGGATTTGGCCAACAGCACGAGACATGGCCAAAAGCCATATGCGGCGCAGCCACAAGGCCTCAAAGGTAGGTTTCTTTCCCATGATTTGTATGGCTTGTTTTCCCATGAAACACCTTGAAGATCTGCACAAAAATATCCGAGGATTACTTAACTAATAGATTGGAAAAACGAATACACTTCCCCAGAACAATAGTTTACATAGTTTATGGTTTACATAGAAAAGATCAAAACAGGAATCTCGAAAATACTATTAAAAGTAACCTTTTAACCAGATTTCTTAAAATATACATATGATAAAATCTTGGAATTATCTTTGTCTTCTTTTTAAATATTAAAAATAATACAAAGTCTAGAAAATTTACTACCTATATTTGAGAAAATGTATATAGTTTTTTTAATCCAATAAGCAGGCACCTGATTTTCGTTTCTTTTTCCGTTATTCCTTCCTCTTGCAGTCCTTGTTTTGTGCTCGTCCTTTACCTCAATGAAACTTCACCCTTATAAAATGCTATCCGTTTGTCGAAAAAAACCACCCTTGTGTTCAGGTTCAGATTTCCCTAATTTCGTTTTTCCTTTGGACGTTGATTCTTATTGTCACTTCCTTTGTCCTGTTTGCTCTCTCCTTTTCAGTGTGTCGTTTTTTCTGATTTTATGTTGGGTTAATTCAAGTGCGTATCCTATAGGCAGTAGGAAATTGTAAAAGCTATATAAATATGTAGAAAATTATCCCCTGCCAAATTTTCAAGAAGAAACATCCCAATTTTAAGAACGGAATTTCAAAATCTATATTATCTGGGGGTTCTAAACGACCAGTCGGTACTGTATCTATTATTTGGCCCTTGTTTGGATATTTAACTGCGCTAAGGGCTCCGATCAATATTTGCAACAACTGTGCACACATAGTGCACTTCGTTGTGTGTTGTTGGAGTGCCTTAAGTGCCGTTAATGCCCCTTTTTATCGGTTTATTTGGCATGGCTCCCCCAGGTCGTCCCCCGCTCACACTTTCATATTCATTTCACGTTTTCCTTTTTTCATACGAACTCGGAATCTTTTCTCTGCATCGAAAGATTGTTTTTCGGTTTTTGTTTTGATAGAAGTTTGTTATTTTGCGCCGTTCCATTTTGCCCGGCTGTTTCCTAACCACTTTACGATCCCAAAACGATACGAACTTTATTCACACTTCGCTTTCATTGTGGCGACCCGACTTCTTTATCAATTCCGCCTGTCAAGGGCCCCGATTGTTGTATTGACTCTGGGGAGAAACCGCAAAGCCATTGATACAGTTAAACTTGTATAAGCCGAATTCGAAATTCATATTTCGTAAATATTGGAATATTGGAGAATTTCAGAAAAAAGTTGTTTTTATACTCTCTATCTCTAAGGTATTGCGTTTTAAAAAAGTAACGATACATATCGTTATTAAGGTTACCAAAAAAAATGATTTATTCTTGAAAAATATTTCTTTACTTTTTTGAGTTTTGAAAAACCTATTTTTTAAAGTTTGACTGTACTGTTATTCTAAAGTTATTCAAGTTTGAGGTCCAAACATTTTTTAGTGGCTTTCAACTTTGGAATATTTAGCAACAATTTATGGAAGTTCGACTGTACCTTTAATTTTGGGCTTATTGTTATTTATGACTGCTTTACTTTGCGCTGATATTCCGCTGATATCGTGGCAGGCGGAGAAAGAGAGAGGCAGAGCGGAGGCGGAGGCGGAGGAGAAAGAGAGAGCTCGTCGCCAGTTTGTCTTTCGTTTGGCAGTGTGTCAAAGCGAAAAAAGCTAAACAACAAACTGTACGCCAAAATAAAAACTGTTGAATAACAATCGCGCGCCAAAAATCTTTCTTTTCTACGCAGAAAGAGATTGCAGCTGAAAATACGAAAATAAGAAGCGTAAAATGCAAAGGCAATTAATTGAGAGGCCTCAATTAAATTTAAATCAGCGCCAACGCCTTCTGGTTTTTATTTTCTTGTTTTTGTTGCTAGCTGCACTTTTGCAAGGGGGAAAACAACAAACAAACAAAAAAGCAACAAAAACAACAAAAAATCAACTACTTGGCACACGCCTGCGACTGTACATGGGATCTCTCGTGGCTGTGTTAGTGGGCTCCCCACTTTTTGTTGTTGTAAAAGCCGCACCCACAACGACAAACGCAATCTCAACCAGAGGAGAACAACAACAATCGCGTCACTCTTATACGACGACGTCAGCCCACTCGCACACACATATGGACAAACATACATGAGAGAGGCGAGAGAGCCTGTTTTTCTCGCTCTATCTCTCTCTCTCTGTTTGTCTGCGCCTGCTGATGATGTTTTTTTGCGTTTTGGCGCGAATTTCTTATTTTCGTGTTTATTTTTAGTCGTCTTCGCTGATAAGCTTTCCGCGTGTGTGTGTTATTATGCGTAGTAGTACTACGCACGCACGTTGTTGATGTTTTTCAAAACTCGTCGTGAAGGTCACGCACACAAAGAAGCGCAAATCGCGTAAGTACAGCAGCGCCAAATGTTGTGTCTTGTTGTGTACTTTTGTGGCAGGTCCGAAAAACGGGTCCAAAAAAAAACAAATCAATTAGACAAGACAAGAGTTCTGTTATCTCGCCCTCTCTTGCTCGCGCTTTTTTTTTTGCCATGTTTTGGTCACCACTGTACTTTTACTTAACAGTTGGGGCTCGAAAAGATACTTTTCTACAATACGATCAATTTAAATTTTAAAAGTTAGCTTTTTATAGTTTAATCCAATTTATTACCAAACTTGTAAAAATAATAATATAATTTAATAAAAAAAATACTTACAAATTAATTTTCGTATTTCAAAAGACCACTTTTTTTGGTTTTTTAATTTTTTCATGCCTCTGAAGTTTTGTTTTAATAAGATGACACTTCGAACTCGTTTTGAAATCTTGCTTTTTTACGTATTTTTTTTTAATTTCGAAATGGATTTTATTCGCTCTATTTGGTTTTCGAGATTTTGTTTTGATTGGCCTTCCTTGCCACGCCCCAAAAAGCAAGTTATGTGTGTGATTTCCCTCTAAATTTATGTTTCTTAATTATGCATGCAGAAACTCTCTCGTGGGCTCCCACATAAATATTTATAATGTGAATTCTTTGTTGCCGTTCCTGTTTTCATCGCCGCCTCTCTCTCCACACACATTTCGTAAACAAAACGCGTTTTGTTGTTGTGCAAGAAAGAGAGAGGGAGAGCTAGTTGGAGCTGCGTGCTCATAATGATAACGGTAAACGCACTCCCCCACCCTCTCTCTCTTCCTCTTCCTGACCACCCGCTTTTTACAATGGGCGATCGTTTTAGCCGTTTTCCCCTCCATCCCTTTGCTTCATCTCCTCCGTTTCGCTTGACGTTCTGTGTCGCGGGCTTATAATTTTCTATAACTGTACATTTGATTATATCGCCGGCAGCGCGTCTCTTTGGCTGCCAGCGATTTCCCTTCTCTTTCTCGGGGGCTTTCAAGTTTTAACCACAAGTTTGTAACGCCCCAAAGAAAAGTTTCCCATTTGTTAAGTCTTTCGTTCAACTTTTACAAATATATTTTGCACAAGATTACAATATTATTAGGGGTAAGCCATTACAAAATCGAAATTATGAAGATTGCTTTAAATAAATATAATGGTTTTCACAGATTTTTTAAAAATTCTATTCTAAATTCTTTAGTTCTACAAGAATAGTCTTAAAAAGGTATTTTCCACAGCTGTTTTTAGAAAATACAGTCACATTGATAAGACATCTTTGTCATACTAAATGTGTTCGCTGATGATTCAAATGGCAAGTGTGCTTAACTATTCGGTTTTCTAAGCTAGCCTTGGGGCTTTCTTGTTTTTGTATTCCCCGTCTTTTGTTGCTGTTGTTCAGCTTTTCAGCTTTTAGGTCACTGCGCAGTGTCTGCGGTTTGGTGAGCGTCTTTGTACGATCGTCTAAGCTCTAGCGGTTTACGTGATGAGGCAACCGCAGCTGCCAGCGATCGAGGCTTGATAGAAGTACAGTCGAACTTCTCTAACTCGAAACTGAAATCGTATTTTAGAAACTAGTCTTTAATGATATTTATGTTGCCTAAAATGGGTATGAAATAAAATATTTAAATCGAAAACCCAATAATAATGTATAGGAACTGAGGATGTACATATTTCGACTTTTACATTCTTTTGTGAAATTAAGCTTCACGACTCTTCAGAGATTTAAAGCAAGCGTATTTCATAATCTGTTGAAAATGGGGGTTCTCAGAGTTATTAGACATTTCTTTAAGAGTATTTGGAAGGGTTTTGAAATATGCATTTCCTTACAAAAGCGAATATGTTAATACATATGTACATATAATGTTTCGCAGATGTTTGATATTAAGTTTTACTGTTTGGATCTTTAAATCACAAAATACAATGACTACAAGTGAATCAGAACGACTGTACTTGTAGGAATCGTAAAAATTACGAATTCAAAATTCATAATTTACGAGGTTGATGAGCCATTTGACTATCAATATCAATGCGAATGCTCGCTTTTATAGATTACCCAAGTCTGTGCCTTTGTACCCCTCTGGAATCCAGAGTCTAGACCCCACCACAGCTGCAGTTTTTCGATTGCAGCTATCGCTGTGGCCATGACATTTATTATATCGGCCAGCCGATGACCAGGTATAGGTTTACGCTCTAAAATAAATAGGTATACTCTCGTAGCTTGCACAAGTGTGCATAATTCCAGCGCGATAAGAAAGCTGCCCATGAGCAAAACTCCCAGTGACACGTATGCATTATTATAGTATACTTAATAATAATTATACCAGCTAATTAGTCTCGCTGCACTTTGCAATGCTTTCCCTTTTGCCTTCTGAAGGTCAAAAATGACGCTGGCACTTTTATTTTTGTTTTCCCATTTCCATTTTGCACTGTGATTAGTCACAGTATTTTATTTCACTATACTAAACTTTTACCCCTTTTTCCTTATCTTTGCAGGCATTTACCGCGTTCGCAAGGCCAACAAGGGGATTCCAAAAGCCAACATCAAGAATGGTTACAGCAACAACAACAACAGCAACAACAACAATAATGTGGATAATGGTACTAGCGAATTGGGAGATAAGGAGCAGTAACTTTCAAAGGAGGATGACGATGACGATGACGAATGGCCCCTGGTGGAGCAACAATTGCAATATATGATATTTATTGTAAAAGTAATTTTAATTTCTAAAATAATTTTGTTTATTTTTTTGTGTACCCCCGCCATACGCTGAAACTTATGTGTATGGATCGTACGTTTGTTTTAAACCAAGACTTGAAGGTCCCAAAATGTTGTTGCATGAAAAGCGATGAAGCGAAAAGCCAACCAGAAACAACAACAAAAATGAAAACCAGAAAAGATCGGCGCGCGTGCATGGCCAAAAACAGGCAAAAAATAATAATTATAATAATAATAATATGTATATCCGGATGCATGGCGAAATCGATATAATTATGGAAATTATTAAGTTATATGTTAAATATTTATGTGTAAAAAGGAAATTAATTGTACATTGGCAATACGTAAATTGTAGCGAAAATGCGAAAGACTTACATAAATTGTTAGCCGGAGTAGATTAAATTGTAATTAGGCAATGCTAATTTTAGACAAGCGATCGGCGGCGCCATGCATCCATTATATAGACTCTTACCCCCAATCCAAACAAATTCAAGCGTTCTCAGCGTGTTTTCGGGTCCTGATGCACGCGTGTGCCAAAAGTATTTACAATTTACTTTGTGTCATGATCTCAATCATTAAAAACAATTTTATTATTTTGTTTATCTAAATGTAATTATAATTGAAATTATTTAAAAATTCTTCTTAGCCCACAAACAAACTCACACACTCACTCATTCACACCCCCCACACACACACCTTTACACACAAACACACACACTCTGTACTCATATTTATTGTATGTACATTATCGATGTGACATTTTAAATTGTATGTACTGTCTATGTATAATATTTCGTATCTATGGCAAAATTATTTCCCCCCCTTTAAGACCCCTTTTGAAAATCTATTTTGAACAACCAAACTGTGTATATTGTATGGAGTAGTACCAAGCTCCAAGCAGCTAAATGAGAAAAACCAGAAAAACAACAACAAATACTGTGTATATTTCCTTAAAAACTTTGTAAAACTTATGCAAACAAGCTGAAAAAAAAAAACTTTTTTACTGTACACCCCAAGCGAAGAGGGCAGCAGAAAAAAAACAAAAACTAAAAAAAACTCTTAAAAATACAAATGTAAAACAAAAAACATTTAAAAGCTTTTTATTTTCTATTTGCCTACATTGGCTGGTTTGTTGGCGGGGGCCCTTTTGGGCCGAGATGGCGTGAAGAAAAGTTGCGGCACACAAGTGGAGAAAGATAGAAATCTAAAATAGTCGGAATGACTCAGCTTTGGGCCTCGAGCTGCGGATGCAACAGTTTCTCCATTAGACAAGGGCCGCTCTAATGCTTCCCCCACAGTGAACTCTCCATTGTAATGGTATCGTAACGATTTTAAAAAGTCAGAAGTGGCGCCTATGTCTATTTATAACCTGAAAGAAGTGGCGACTCGATTAAATCTAAGGTCGTACATTCAGTATTATTTTCTTATTTCATAATTTCCAGTAAAAAAAATTTTTTTTTTCAAAATTAGTTTGGTTTTTTGAGTCTCCACTGTTTTAATTACATTCGATGCAGAGGTTTTGGGTATGCAATCAAAATGTGAAGTGGAAAGGAAGTGCAACCTCTTCCATTTAGTGTATTTTCTTCTGTTCGCTTTCATCGCTAATCATCCGTAGAAATTGGAGAGGTTTCACTGTGGGCACTCGGGGGCCTCTTTCAATGGGCACACATATCGCCCGCGGACATTTCGGAAAATGCTTTCTAGTCGTAATTTGTGTGCTATGCGTATGTGTGTTATATCTATTCGTCTGGTGGAGTGGAGTGGGCACTTAACATTAGATTGGCTGCGACTTCCGGCGAACAAACGATCGTTGGGTGTTTGATGATGATTGATGCTGGCCACGTCCTCATTTACCCCTCTTCCATCCGCTAAATCAAGCGGATGCGGATTCCGGACTTACAGATACATTTGATTATGTTTTGAGAAACTGAAACAAGGCTACTCAAAAGATTTGTGAATAATATGTTGCAAGATTGGTATATTTAACAACAGTGTTTTATGATTTCTATAACATCAATTTGTTTGGGATATGAATAGAAGAGACTAGATATTTTCAAGGCATTATTGTATTGCAGACTTGTGAAAACCATTTCAAAGATACATAGGGTTTACATTTTTACATCCTTACATTCTTTAAACTTAAGTTTATTCTACCTCTAGACCTTAGACTTGGTTTTTCAGGTATTTGGCTCTGCTCTCTTGAGCGAATCAAGAATGCAATATGCTTTAATAATGGCACTGCTGGCAGAATGGCAAATTACATGCTCTGCATTTAGTAACAAGCATGTACAACATATTTGCCCACTTAACTAGCGGGTACGGTTATTAGCATGCAATTTCAAGATTTTAATGGCTCTGCACTCGATTCGCAATCACACACACTCACACATACATACGCATTCACGTAACGCAACAGAGCTCAGACGTATGAACAATTCTGGATGAAATAATAGCACTCAAGGTGATATCAATAAGGGGCCAAGATCTTGTTTGTATCTATCAAAGTATCTATCTAGTTGTTAAATAGGCTCATAAACAATATTATATGCCACACCATAAATACAACTTTTCAAGATTTTTTAAAGAATATGATAGTTTAATATGATAAACAAAAAAAGTGTTGTGATATTGTGATATTAAAATGAAAGATTAGTACTTGTAAAAATGGTATTATGATATGTAGCATACTTTAGCGACTGTAAGGTTACTTGTGTTAGTTCACATTAAGTGAAAGAACTATAGGGTTGGACAATAAAAGTACTACTATTTTAAAAATGTTTTAATTAGCAAAAGAAAATTACCTAATAAATATTTTGTATTTTGTTTTGATTTATTAAACTAATATTTTAAAAGTAAGGACTCTAAATTGAGTAAGTACTATTAATTTGACCGCCACTGTAGACTCAGCCTGTGCGGGGGAGAGGGGGAGGTGGAGAGAGCTTGGCAGAGGTGTTTGTACTCTCGGCAAAGTCGCGTTGGCCGCAATTCGCAATTCGCGTTTTTTTTCGCATTCGCCACGCAATAAATTCAAAGCTGCAAAGTACAATTTATGACGTCGATCATTTGCCCTCTCTTTCTGAAATAACGGTACTGCTAAGACAGTCCCATTAAAATAAGAAAAAACGGAAAACAGGGTGACGCTTTTTGTAAGAACATATTGTTACTCTATTCCTCCTCGATTTTACATTTTATTTGACTTTTTGTACGCTGAGAAATCACAATAATTTATGGCACGGCCAAATGGCGGAATTTAATTGCATTCCGTTTTCGCATTAATCACCATTAATGTCAGCGGCTGCAGTCGAGTGGGGTGCAATGTCTGGAAAAGCGTGAAAAGCGAGCCAAGGCCATCTGACAGCAGCAAGTATGTGTGTGTGTGAGTAGCAGAAATTGAAATCAATCAGCCCTGAAGTGAGTGCCCCTACTCCCTATATGCATCTCGCTCTGTAATCACCCATCTCCTTCCCTCCTTCGGCCAACCCGCACGACGTGAGGTCAAGAAAGGGGAGAAAATGAGGAGTACAGTGGAGCTGCTCTAATCTCCTGACCAACTTGTGGCTTCGCATCGTTTCCTTGGCCCCACTCGACTCGGATCATTGGCCATAGTATACACTATACCCTTTTAAGATGAGGGTTTATTGGTTTCTACTTGGGGATTATCATAGTAGAGCATGCTTCGATTCTGTAGATCACTATCTCACAGATCATTATACCTAAAAGATTCAATCAGTAACGATCAGTTACCGAACTCTACAGACCTTGAACATTGATCATTTACGAGAATATTGAAGTAAATTTCTGCAGTAAAAAATAAATTACAAAAAAAAACTAAAAAAAAAAAAAAATTACAAGTAAAGTTCTATACCAATATGTGATATTATAATTCGATAAATGCATTTTAATAAATCCTATCATGTATTAAATATATATAAATATATATTATCATTATACCTGAAAGATTCAATCTGTAACGATCAGTAACCAAACTCTACAGACCTTGAACATTAATCATTTACAAAAATATTGAAGTAAATTTCTACAGTAAAAAATCAATTAAAGAAAAAAAAAAAATAATAAAAAAAAAAATAAATAAAAAAAAATTACAAGTAAAGTTCTATCCTATTTTGTGTTACTATAATTCGATTTTAATAAATTGTAATAAATCGGATCATGTATTAAATATATAAATCGAACAGTTACCATTATTTTAATAAGTTTTTATCTCCATTAAATCTCCATAAAATCTGACTCAGAGACTTGAGGTATTCGTTGCGATAAGATAGTCTTATTTTCCAACTGCTGTTGATGCTGCCCCTGTTGCCATAGCAATTTCAGTTGGCCAAGTCCGAGCAATTTGCAGGGCAAATCAACGACATGCAAAGCACTTTTGTTTATTTCGTTGATTGTTCCCACAATTTTCGTACAATGCCGGAAAATGTACGTGCCCAAGCGTTGTTACTGTAATTGCCCTCAAAAAAAAAAAAATAAACAGAAATAAAGAAAAAACAAAACCAAAGCGTACAGAAAATAAAGAAGATGAGGGAAAAAAATAAATCATACAACGTGAAAATTCTTTTCAAATGTCAGACAAAGGCGAAATCCCAGAGGGGAAGCGTGGGTGGGGGCAGCTCGAGGGGGGATTCCCTGCTTGACAGACTCGAAAGATCTCTCAGATGCGGACTCAAATCGCTGGGCGCTGTAATCGTTTCCCAGTTTTCGGATAGGACAGTGAAGATGTTGCGCAGAAGATATTGTATGGGAAGATCACGTACAGCATGAAATGGGGGCGTCATTTACATTGCCTTTTAGAGGAGAGCGAGCTTAGAGCCAGGATCGCATCCCATCGCCTCGGATCGTGAGCGTGTGAATCAAAAGCAAAAGTAGGAGATGAGCAGGCCAACTTGGACTAAGGGTCTTCAAAAAGGGGCAGCCTAAAATATACGTACTTGTAGATCTCAGAAACGTGATCTTAAAATGAGAACGTGTTGCCTTGTTATTGAGATGTCGAGAATCTGTCTGCATAAGACCACAACAAATTTCCAAGACTGGGAAATGAAAGGAAAATTGTAAATCATTAATACCACTCATTTTTTAGAACAAATTAAGATCCGATTGTCTAACTCAGTGGCGGATCCAGGATTTGGTTGTACAGGGATTTCAGAACAACATTTTGTTGCACACTTTTTGAATACCATATTTCGGGTAATTTTTCACCAGAGCCCATGGTCTAACCCAGGGGAACTTGTAAAGCAATATATTTTTGACCGCCAATCCCTGATAATTTCCACCCTCATTTGTCACTGACAAAAAAAACAAAGATCGTTTCACCAGTTAAGTCGCCTATAACTGCATTCATTGCAAATCCATTTTAATTGAAATTTAAAGCCAAGCCGTAAAGTTCTATTTATATTGGAGAACATGAGTATCCCCAAAATAACAGCCACTATTTTACGTGGAACGTTTTTTTTTGCCAGATGTTTGGGTTTGGTTTTCTTTCGATTTAAGAACTGGAAAGATAATGTTGTCGCCTTCGAGGAAAGCGGCTGGAATCGTTCATGCTGGAAGTGGTTGTCAGTTATCCTGCGACTTGTGCCTCTTTGTGTTAGCGTCTATACGTTCGCTATGTGGATAGGAAAGGAAGACAGATTAGTCAAAATTCTAAAGTTTACACAACTGGTGGTTACGATACCGAACTACTTATCTATGAACCACCTACATATTTTCCATGGCACAGAGGTCATAAAGTTGGTAAACCAATACGTTAACCTATTCCGAAAATTAAGATGCTTGACCGATAGTAAAAGTACTGGATTTGGAGGCGGTCGAGAGTTACTGCTGATTATCATATTTTTTGGTTGCCAATCTCAAGAATTCGCGTATCTCTTGTATATTGTACCTTGGACCCAACAAGTTGGAGATATCGTATCCTGGGGATTATTTTCCTATGTAGCTTTCGCAAGTAATATGTTAATACGCATAATTTTCATTTGGTATCTTAGCTTGGGTGTTCTGTATACAGAAGTGAAACAATGTATGTGTTTTGAGCTCCAATACCAAAAGCAGATCTTCAGACCAAGACTTCATCTTCGAAGACTGGAAAACATTATGTCTATTTTTAGTGAGATAAGTTACGTGGTCTCTTCATTGCAGGGCATTACTAATGTTTACCTATTTTTAAGCCTGGTTCACAAATTATATTTTGTAGTCCTGATCTCTCACGAAATGGTTGCCACTTTGCAGTTTTGGACATTTTCTCAGTGGTTTCTTTTAATAAAATTGGTTACCGAAATCCTTTTACTAATTTTGACCATTCAAGAAACAATTAATCGGTTTAGATACATTCGGAACCTTTCTCTAGACCTTTTCTTTGTCGCCGAGCAGAACCATTGGAACAAAACGGTAAGAAAACATTTTACTGTAATACGTTAGCCACTTAAAACAATTCTTTGTTCTGTCCATAGGTGGAAATATTTGTTACGCATCTAAACCTAAACCAGTTTAGGGTACGTCCTTTGAACCTTTTTGAAATTTCCAACCAGTTTTTCCTCATAACTTTATCTGGAATAATTAATTATCTAGTTTTTATCGTGCAATTTGTAATGCAAGTACGTTGTAGAATTTTATAAACGCTATCAAAAAATTAAAACAATCATATTAATTTAAGTTCGTGGCAAATATAAATACATTTATAATGTTTTATCTTTTATTTATGGTCAAAACTCTGAATTCTTTAATTAGATTACAATATAATCTATAGAAATATTTGAATAATTGTGTTTAGGACTTTTTACTTATATTTATTGCAGATCGTACAATTTTTTTGACATATGATGTATGACCAGTCCCGATGAAACCCGAGATATTTTCAAGGGTTAACTTTCCATTAGCTAACTAAATTTCATTTGAGTATTTCTCTATTTCAATTGAAGTTTAAAGGAAACAAGTCGAGTGCTATTTTCGGGATGGGAGTACCTAAAGTATCCGCTGGAATTCTGCGTGGCATGTTTTTCGTTGCCAAATGGACAGGATTCCTCTTTTTTCGTTTTAAGACTTCAAAGGATAACTATCTGATCATCGAGGATATGTGGATCAATCGTTCGTGGTGGAAGTGGTTCACGATAATCCTGCGTCTTGTGCCGCTTTGTGTAAATCTTTTTACGTACGGCGTATGGCTAATAAATTTGGAGCCCGTGCTTGTAATACTGCACTCCTCTCTTCTTTTAATGACGAACGTCTGCTATTTATCGTTCATTCACCTTCAGATATTTCATGGCGAGGAGTTGATTAATTTGCTCAACCACTATATTTACCTATTTCGGCGAGTTATCAGAAAACCGACAGGATTTGGAGGCCGGTGGGAATTATTTATCATTCTCATTTCATTGGGCTGTTTGATTTAAGAAATTGGGTTTCTGTTGGGACTAATTGTTTGGTCCCTTAATACCGATCATATCCTTTATAAGATCATGTCCTGGGCTGCCTTTACGTATGTTGTTTTGGCCAGTAATATTATGTTACGAGCCAGCATCTTTTGGTACCTTACTTTAAATATTCTCTATACAAATGTAGCGAAAAAACTCAGCTTCGAAGTTAAAATGCGAAAAGGAAGCAAGAAACAACAATTGAAGAGAACATTATCTCTATTCAAAGATATTTCTAATGTAGTAACTTCATATCAGAATATTTTTAATATTTACCTATTATTGAGCCTGGTCCACATACTTTTGTACATAGTGGTACTCTCCTACAATATGATTGTTGATTTGGATTTGTTCAACTTTTCTATGTCTTCTCTTATAATTAAAATTTTACTCGATATCTTTACATTATGTTTGGTTATTCACGAATCAGCCAACCAGTTTAGAGTCATTCGGCAACTCACTCTAGACATGTTCTTTATAGACGAGCTTAAGGATTGGAACATAACTGTGAGTAGATACCTTTTTAAGTTGTACTAAAAATTATAGAATTTTCTTTCCCTTAGGTTGAAATATTTGTCACCCATCTAATCTTAAACGATTTTAAGGTCCAACCTTTGGGCCTTTTCAATGTCTCTAACGAACTATTCCTCGTTATTCTCACGGGAATAAATAGTTATCTGATTTTTATTGTTCAATCTGTA
>JBAMCJ010007245.1:0-27122 GCA_037075205.1 Drosophila prostipennis
TGAAACGTGACAGGTCAATTTGGGTCAAATCTCAGAATCAAGCGAAACTTTTTTTTCGATAGAGGATTGAAATATAAGGATCGGTTTTTTTTTTTTTTTAACTCTTACCGTTTATTTTTAAAAATTTTTTTTTTAATTAAGCTCCGATTTTTAAGATATTCAGCACTTGAGACTCGTTTAAGTTATTTTAATAATTCCAATGCCACTTTGTGGCATATCATAATATCTTTCAGAAAAATATTTTTAAAAATTTTTAAATTTAAAATTAAGTATTTTTTAAGAAAATTTAAAATTAGAAAACTTCTGTACGCCGGAATACACGCGGTTTCCGAATAAAAAAATGATCCCCATATTGCTTCATCAATTCTTCACAAAGTGGTAAAATAAAATTTTTGTAATCGCAAGACGTACTAGACAAGACAGCGATTTTAGTTTAGCGACTTTGCATCAAGCAACTACAGCGCAATGTGTAAGAAAGGGAAAGCACTATTCGTGCTCTGCCGCGCTCGTATTGCTGTTCTCTTCTTACACGTTGCGCTGTTGTTGCTTGATGCAAAGTCGCTAAACTAAAATCGCTGTCCTTACTAGTACGTCTTGCGATTACAAAAATTTTATTTTACCACTTTGTGAAGAATTGATGAAGCAATGTGGGGATAATTTTTTTATTCGGAAACCGCGTGTATTCCGGCGTACAGAAGTTTTCTAATTTTAAATTTTCTTAAAAAATTCTTAATTTTAAGTTTAAAAATTATTAAAAATATTTTTCTGAAAGATATTATGATGTGCCACAAAGTGGCATTGGAATTATTAAAATAACTTAAACGAGTCTCAAGTGCTGAATATCTTAAAAATCGGAGCTTAATTAAAAAAATATTTTTTTAAAATAAACGGTAAGAGTTAAAAAAAAAAAAAAAAAACCGATCCTTATATTTCAATCCTCTATCGAAAAAAAAAGTTTCGCTTGATTCTGAGATTTGACCCAAATTGGCCTGTCACGTTTCACGTGGAATGACCCATTTATGATAAACTAATTAATTTTAAACACTTCATTATATTTCATAGATTTTTCAATGATTTTGTTTCCACATGGTTTTGACTTTAGTTGCAGGTTAGAAACGTTCGCAAATTTTTGCAAGCGACTGTCGATTTTAGAAATTTACTCCAAAAGACAATAGAGGGTTAAACCCAGTTCAAATTATAGGTTGTGTTTGACTACGCCCACCTATGTATGTGCAGACCGTGGCTGCATGGGGGGTGCTTATGTACAAGTCGATCAGAGAAATAAAAATATCACTCAAAAAAAATATATGAGGTTCTGCTTCGAAGACGTCGCAAAAGTTTATTCACACATGTCCACTGCTGCTGATTATGTGGGTGTAGGCTGCCAAGAGATCACGCGCGCGTGTGTTGGATTTGCGGCTGTAGGTGTGTAAACGCATAAACCGCCAGGTGCGCGAAAAAAAACCGCCGTAAGTTCGCTGCGCATGTGTGAAAGCTGCTGCTGCTGTTGATGTGTGCGACACTGCTGGTGATCACATGCGCGTCCCCATGTATATGTTTGGCCTCATGGGGATAAAGTGCATGGGTGTTCGTAGGTTACATACATATGGGGGTGCTCCTGGACTTCACATGTGATTTCGCTGGTTGGGTACACCTGTCTTATGAGGGTGCTCCTGTGGACATCAGTGTAATTTCGCTGGTTGGGTACACCTGTCTTATGGGGGTGCTCCTGTGGACATCCGCGTTGTTTGTTTAGGTACACGTGGTTATGGGGGTGCTCCTGGGGACATCCGCGATGTTTGGTTAGGTACACGTGGTTATGGGGGTGCTCCTGGGGACATCCGCGTTGTTTGGTTAGGTACACGTGGTTATGGGGGTGCTCCTTTTGGTTAGGTACGCCTGTCGACCTCGACTTTACATACCGCTAACTGGGCACAACCTAACGATTGGGAGCGGAAACGGTAAACACCTAATAAAAGACACTATTCTCGAGCATATCTACCTTTCGATTGGGCCCCGATAACGTTTTTGGGGTTATGATGGATTTTTTTCCGGCCGTAATCTCGCCAAGCCTACCCAAAGGAAAACTCGCTGCTGGCCGGAACGCACGTTAGGAGCCGGGCCGACTCTATTTTTCCACTTTAACTCCCTAAGACACGGATGGGATTAGGTACGGAAAACTAGCAATTCGCCGGGGAACTTACGGGAAACGTTTTAGCTTGGCTGCTTTCTTTATTTATCTTTTCACTCTCGAATCGCAATACTAGCGATATGCACGCGTACCCGAGTTTAGGTTTCGAACTTTCTGGATGGAACTCAGAACTTTATTTTTTTTTTGTGCATGTGCACGCCACGACGATTCGATTGAAAAGAAATAGAACGGATCCGGAATATGTTGGCCTAGGCTGCCGACGGAAATGCATCGCAGCTGATTATCAGGTCATAAACTTTCCAGATCTACCCTGGACCGGCTGACGCTGCGATATTACGATAGTCCCTATCAGTTGGCATCTCCAAAGCCAAAAATACTAATTAAACAAAGCTGCCAATTAGGGTTTAAACCGAAGCTTTTGGGTTTTGGGGCGGCACTGACTACGGGCTCCACCGGTCACCCGGAGTCGGGCCTCCACGGGTTAGTCGCCTACGGCGCCGCGTGCATCTCCGGGATGCTCTTTGGCCCGTCTCGCGCTGCCACAACGCTAGATTTCTATTCAGGAGCACCTACGAGGTGCACCCGCTCTTTCAGCCACTCACTCACACTCCCTGCATTGCACTGGCCCGTTCCCGTACTGCAGGTACTGCAGCTTGTAGATCGGGTGCACTGCGTTTTTTTTTCAAAGTTCTGCTGTCTGGCTCCAGTTCGACCTTAAATAGTGGCTTCTTGGTTTTGTTCATGATGTTTATAACATTTTTTGCACAAAAACCGTTTTCTTTTCAAGCCTCTGTAATTTCAGAAGGGGTCACATCGGGTTCTATTCCCTTAAGCACAACTTGCAAACCTTTCCAGCTTTTTAGCTGGTCGTGGCATTGTTTAAGTACTTTGACACTGCTCGGAAATTGTCTTCAGTTTTGGTTTGCAGTTTAGTTTCGCTTATATTCCCTTTCATAAGCGGAATAACATGAAAGTTATCTTTTCCGACTACCTCAACTATTTTGTTGACTAGGGCATTCGAGGTCCTCTCCCGAA
Source organism: Drosophila prostipennis (assembly GCA_037075205.1). Classification (NCBI taxonomy): domain Eukaryota; kingdom Metazoa; phylum Arthropoda; class Insecta; order Diptera; family Drosophilidae; genus Drosophila; species Drosophila prostipennis. The sequence continues at coordinate 3,188 of JBAMCJ010007245.1, forward strand.
TTAGAATTAGTGGCCTCAGCTAAAGCCTAAAAAGTTGGCCAAAATCAGCTTAAATGATCTCCAAGCTGCCGCTTCCACTGATGATAGGTGTCCTTCAAATGTATCATCTCAAAGAAGCTTTTTAATTTCGGGACCTGGGAACACTCCCGCTTTTAGCTTGGCATACAAAAGTCCTGGAAACACGGACAACAAGTGGGCAAATGCAGCACCTTCTTTATTGAGGTTTTCTCAATTTTTTTTTTCTCGATTTACCAAAGAATTGTATTTTATGTTGGTCTCACCAATAACATAATTTTTTCTGGAAGGCCATTTTTTTTTTTGATAATGCAGTGCATCTGATCGGCTGTCCCAAAGGCAAAGAAAGCAACAGTATTTTGTATATCCGCCTTGCAACCCACACAGCATCGCAACCACTTTAAGATCTGCGCATATTTTCCACTCAAAATGATCGTATTGGATATATTTAAGAAGTCTAGCCATTGTGTCATACGTTTCCTTGGTGCTAACTGCGTGTGCAATTGGAATAGATAGTTTCGAATTTCCATTGTGCAACAAAACTGCTTTTAAACTTGCTTTTCTACCAGCGATAAAGAGTCTTTACTCATTCGGATTGTGAACTTCTTGTAGCTGATTTCAGTTATCTTATTGCAGTAGCTAATCTGATCTTCTTTGGCGAAATACTTAGCGTAACCTTCATGACGGTTTCTATAAAAAGTGGTTTTCACTCCTGGTTTCAAAAAGCCGTCCTGCTTCATTCGATATGCAAGCAACTCTGACTTCTCTTTTGTCAGCTCTAAATCTCGAATCCAATCATTTAACTTTTCTTAAAACCGTACCTTTCTTCTTCACCCGGGCTGGAGTCATCGGAAATAGAAGAGCTATCCGAAGAAGTGTAATTATCTATTTTGTCGGGACATACTGGATATGGGATAAAACTAAAATTTGAACTTTGTCAACCGAAAAAAGTTGAAAAATCCGAACTTTAAAGTTTAAAGTTCAAAGTTCAAATTTTAGTTTTATCCTAGGCGGCGACATGTAAACAAAAATTAGTGGTGATGGCAGCCGGGTCAAAAAATAGCTAAATCAGATATTTAAAAAAAATTTAATTTTTAAAAATTCCTTTAAATATATAAAATTTCTTGCGTTATGACTGTGGGTATTTTTAATAAGTAATATCCACCATAAATCCAATTTTCAATGGATTTGGCCCATACTCTGCTTGTTTTATTCGGTGGGATGTATACTTTTAGCTTGTACTCATTATGATTTTTCAACAGATTTATTTCGAGTTTTTACGATACATAAAGCCCACTTACAGTGAACCAAAAAACACATTTTTCATCTTTGTCGAGCTACTGCGCTGCCATTACTTATCCAATCATATTGATCTGTATGGTAAAGTTAAGCTCTGATCTATTGACTTTAAAAATTGGCCCAATTGGATGGATATTTGAGATTTAGAAAGAAATTCGAAAAAAGTCCGAAATTAAACATTTTGAACTTTAAAACAGCTTTAAAAAAAAACTGTGCCATCGAAAAAAAAATTAGTGGTATTTTCGTGATCTAGGGCTCCAACACTAACAGAATTTGCCATTAATTGCTTTGGAGCCTTCCAAGAATATTATTTTGTAAACTAGTGTTATTAATCAAAACGCCTTTTTCCTACAAAGTTACACAGTATTTTTTATATTATGGGAGCCATAAAATATAGTGGTCCGTTCCAACATATGTACTACCTGCAATAGAAAAAAGACTTTTGGGAAATTTGCATCGCGATAGCCTTAAAGCTGAGAGAAGAGATGGAATAGGCTATTGGTGCTGATCAATAATATATATTGCAAGTTCATTACTATTTTGTATTAACAACGCGAAAACTAGTGATTGCAGGGAAATTTCAGGCTTTATTTCGTCGAAAGGGAGTATGCGCAATGAAGTTCATATAACAACTAACTCTTTAACTCTCGAATTTGCGAGAGCGATATTACGCTCCCCCTATCCAATTTTCAAATTACAGCGCAAAGTGCGCGAACACCGTCCACTCTGAAGGACCGTCGTCTTCAGCACGCCACAGGCAGCACCGCCAGCCTATAAACCACTCGCCGATACGTCGCATCCTTCGTCCTCACGTCCGCCACTCGGACCTTGCCGTCAGCGCCGACGTGCACCGCCACGATCCCCCCGATCATCCACTGCTACGGCGGAAGATTGTCCTCGGCGACGACGTCGAGAGCTCCCACGGCGACGTTTGGAACCTCCTGGTGCCACTTGTTTTTTGCCTGGAGGCTGGGGACATACTCCCGGGACCATCGCTGCCAAAACAATGCCTAAGAGACGAGACACTGTGCCATCGTCGTAAGCAGGTTGTCCTGGCTTGGTCCGGGAGGTCCGCTGCTGAGGGTGGAGCCAGGAGGGGTCCACCGATCAGGAGGTGGCCTGGGCTTAGGGCCGTCGTTTGGATCGGTTCTGATACATGTGGCAATCGGCTCCGACGAAGTTTATCGCGGAATGCCAACAAAAACGCATCAATGGTGAGTTCAGACTCTAACTCTAAGTGGACCGCTTTGGACGCAAAACATACAACAATGCCACGGTGGCTTTCCACGGATACGATACGTTAAATGGGCCACAAAAATCAACACCACAAATATTAGAAGGGCGGAGAGCTCGAAGTCTGTCTGATGGCAAGTTCCCCATGGTTTGCGTCAAGAGTTGCGTCAAGAGTTCCTGCGCATTAACTAAGAATATCTTTTCCCGCAACAGACTTACAAGAGCTCGAAAGCCAGCATGACAATGTGTAACGTGCAGGTATGACACCTAAGTTTTAACAAACTTTGAGCCTTTTTATAACAGCAACGGAAATTTTGGCTCTGTACGGACTTAGCAGCAATGTCGACTAACACCAATCTAATTGTTTCTTCTGGAGAAAAGGGCTTTAATTTTTGTATATTCGTTGCTATTCTATTTTCTGAAGCATATAATTGGCCTAAGGACATGTCGCCAGATTGATCTCCGAATCTATCCAGAGGAACATTTTTGTAATCGGAAAATTGCAAATGGCCTTATACGATTATAAAGATCCGCAAGAAGGTGAGTTGCGCACAACTCAAGGCGGGCCATAGTTTTCGTCTTGAGGGGAGCCACTTTGGATTTTGCTGTCCATAAGATAAAACTTTAGCGGTACTAGTGCGAACCAAGATGCACGCTCCATATGCTCGCATGGAAGCGTCAGCGAAACCATGTATTTCTGCCGGGACTTTGGCGTCTTTATGAACGAATCGCGATACCTTGATCTTCAGCAGCTGCAACATCGTTCCCTTAAAAGCTTCCCAAGATGTCTGCAGTTGCATCGGCAGCGACTCGTTTCAGTCTAACTTTCGAAGCCACAGATCCTGCAACAACATTTTTGCCCTAGACACTAGAGGACACAATAGGCCAAGCGGATCGAAAAGTCGGGCTGTCACCGACAGTATGTTTCGTTTTGTCGCACGAAGATCCAGGAAAGGGTCATCCAACCGAAATTAAAAGTAATCTTTAGCCGCCAAACAAACCACGCCAAGGGTTTTAGTTACGTCTGAGTCTGCCGTTAGCGTCATGACAGCGCTTTTAGATGCGGACAACCCTGGGCAGTTTTCAATTCAAATCCTGCCTCTTGAAATACCTGAGAAACTTTGTCTCGAAGGCTTAACAGGTCCTCACGCATCTGGCGCCAGTCAACAAATCGTCAACATAAAAGTCATTCTGAATGACCTCTGCGGCTTTTGGACATGAATCTTGCGCGATCTCTCCAAGCCGCATTAAACACCGAATCGCCAGAAAGCGAGGTTCCATAAGACACGGTGTTCAGCTTGAAGGTTTTTAGAGACTCAGATGGAACTCGTCTCCACACTATGAGCTGCAAGTTTCGGTCAGCTTCGTCAACCATTACTTGACAATACATATTTTTTACGTCTGCTGCAAATGTAAACTTGTGCAGTCTGAACGGAAGCAGGGTCGAATACGGTGGGGCCTACCATCAAGATGTCATTCAACGCGACCTGCGTCGATGTACGGCTCGAGGCGTCGAATACCACTCTCAACTTTGTTGATATGCTTTGAGGTCGCATTACGCATTGGTGCGGAATTTTACCATGGCACTATGGGAAAAAAGTCAATTTTTTTGGCATAAAATTAACTTATTTTACAATTTATTTTCAAAAATAAATGATATTTTTATACCCTTGCAGAGGGTATTATGATTTCCGTCAGAAGTTTGCAACGCAGTGAAGGAGACGTTTCCGACCCCATAAAGTATATATATTCTTGATCAGCATGACTAGACGAGTCGATCTAGCCATGTCCGTCTGTCCGTCTGTCCGTCCGTCTGTTTCTATGCAAACTAGTCTCTCAGTTTTAAAGCTATCGGGCTTAAACTTTCCCAAAAGTCTTATATCTATTGCAGGTAGTATATAAGTCGGAACGAGCCGGATCAGACAACTATATCATATAGCTCCCATAGGAATCATCGGGGAACAAAATGTAAAAAAAATTATATCTAGGGTGTTTTTGAACCTATAACCTCCTACTTTTGGAAATGCCATTTTTTATCTAATTCTGAATTTCGAATAAGTTTTTTTCAAAATCGGACGACTATATCATATAGCTGCCATAGGAACGATCGGAAAATTAATGGGAATATAATAGGAAATAAATTATTGCTTCGTTGGTTTTTATCGTATTCTCTTCTACTCTGGGATATGACTTTTTTTAAATGTTTTCGAATTTCGAACAAAGTCAGCTGTTCGATTGACTTTGTTGTGTGCGTAAATTAGTGAAAAATCTTTGCAAACTTTCAGTGCTTATTTTGTGGAGCAACAAATTGATTTATTATTTCTGATTATGGCAAATTGTAGCAAAGGTGTGAACTGTTTTCTATGTGTATCTTTTTAGCTTAATACTAACAATTTTTTTTGTGTTCCGTGGTGTATAACTTATAAATGGCAAAAAGTTGCAAAAAGGTAAAAACGCAAAGTTATTACCAAATGTATCTTAATATCGCAACACTAATCATTTTTGCAACTTTTTGCACGTTTCTTCTAAAAACTTACTTTTGTCCAGCAACTTATAAACTTATAAAAAAAATTTTTCAAAATAAAAAAACATATGTGGCTTGCCTCAAGCTTAAAAATAGAAAGAACAAAGAATTTATGATAAACCTGGCTGCAAAAGGCTCAAATATAAAGAAGCAGCACCATCCTTAAAGCTAAAATTAGCATCTGCACATAGATAATATTTCACTTTTCTTGTATATGGTAAACATTTTTTTTTTTTTTGACCGCCTTACCAATACAAATAAACATTTTTAAAATCCCTGCCACGTCATTTATTTATGCGGCGTGGGCGGTGGATGAAGGCAATGGTCCGATTCAAAAAGTAACAAAAACCGAAATTACACCTTTATCTTAATAGTATATTTAACAAATTTCAAATTTTTATCTTTAAAACTAGAGTTTATGCCAAAAAAATCGACTTTTTTCCCATAGTGCATGGGTGAAAATGAATTGAGTTTCGCATAACACTCTCCAATAAACATTGGTTATGCATATAAATATCATATTCTTACATGAATTCCAAATACATATTTTTTTAAGAAGGATCTTTAGATAATCTTCTTTGGAGCGGGACTGAGCATTGCTTCGCGCGACTTAAGCCGCCTACTCCACCTGCCGGTTCCTCCTTCTCTCCAGACGTCTTAACGTCTTCATGATGTTGGCAGCGAATTCTGCCGTTGCGTCCCAAAATTCCTGGCTGACCAGCATTGTTGGAACGCTGACTCCCGTTGCATTTTGTAGTGCCTTTCGTTCGTTGTAGAACCTGTGACACTCGATGGAACGTGCTGAGCGTCCACCTTGACGCCGCTGCCGCACTCTGGGCAGCCGTTTGCCGGGTCGTGTCCGTACTTGTTCAAGTACCCGCGGAAGCATCCGTGTCTGCTGAGTATTTGAGTCAGGTAGAAGTCTACCTCCCCGTGCTTTCGTCCTATCCATGGACTGATGTCCGGTATGAGCTTGTGGGTCCAGCGATCTTTCGTGGAGTTGTCCCACCTACTCTGCCACCTTTCCATGCTCCTGGCTCTGGCTTCGGATTTTGCCTCGGACTTCGCTCCTTGCTCCACAAGCTCGCCTAGGCCGCGGACCTCCTTCGCTTCGCGCACTAGCTCTGGTAGGGGCATTTGGCCAGCAATGACCAGTGCCGCGTCGTCCGAAACCGTCCTAAAGGCGCAGGCAACCCTCAGGGCGCACAGGCGATAGGTGGATATGGCTCCGCTCATGTATCTCTTAAGCTCTGTAGCGTCTGCCCACACTGTGGCTGCGTATAGCAGCTGGGACGTCACGACACTCGCAAGCTGCTTCCTTCTTCCTTGCTTCGGTCCTCTGGTGTTTAGGAGAATCCTGGACAAGGTTCTGGCAGTCGCGTTCGCCCAAGTATCAGATTGCCCGTTAAGAAGTAATATCGTTTCCGCCAACCAGTATCTTCCACCTGTTTCCTGCTTGAGATCAGGACGGCTTCCGTCTTCTGCGAGGCCAGTTCCAGGCCTGCCACCGCTAGCCTCGCCTCAACTGCGCGGATCGCTGTGTTGGCTGCTATTTCCGCGTTGCATATCTTTTTTGCCACCACTATCAGCGCGACGTCGTCGGCGAAACCAACGATTGTGGTGTTGTCTGATAGGGACAGGTTCAGCACTCCGTTGTACATGGTGTTCCAGAGCAGAGGACCCAGTACTTATCCTTGGGGGACTCCGTCGGACTTCGGAGGTGACCAGAAGGAGGACCCTGCAGTCGAAGTAGCTGTGAACTATGTTCAGCAGATATTCCTTCCAGATACCTTCTCGAAGACCTTTCCTATCGTGTCCAATAGGCAAATCGGCCTGTAAGAGGAGGGATCCCCTGCTGGTTTTCCGGGCTTGGCGAGGAGCAAAAGTTTTTGCCGCTTCTAGCGCACGGGGAAGGTACCTTCAGTCAGGCATTGGTTGAAGAGCGCTGCCATCTTCTCGGAGTGCAGGTGTAGCAGAAGCTTGATTGCTCTTGACTTGCCTTCTTAGTCGAAGGCAGCTATCGCGTAAAATGGCTATTTCCTCGTTCCACCAGAAAACGGGTTCAGGTCTTCTAGCGCCGCAGCAAAGGCTGGGACACTGAGGGTGTCCTGGGGGTATGCCTTCCTTGCTAACGGCGGCGTCGACCTGAGCGTGGATCCCTCTCTGATTGAGACCTGGATGGCTTCATGGTCGCTTCCCGTGTCGATGTCGCTCATCCTTCAACGTGCCTGGCGTGCGAGGGAGCTGCTCGCGTACGTAAGGTCGATTATCGATCCCGCGCCGGCCCGGTTGAATGTTTGCTGTGTACCCTCGTTCAGCAAAATTATGTCGAGCGCGGCAAAGGCCTCCAGTACCGTGCGTCCTCTGGCGTTTGTCGTTGGCGAGCCCCAATCCTGGGCCCAGGCGTTGAACTCGCCGCCAAGCACTACGTTGCTGCGACCACAAATGTCGCTGCTAAGCACGTCCATGGTTTTCGTATATTTGTCGATGGTTAGGCTTAGGGCCAGGTAGCAGCTGTATACCCAGACCTTTTGCAGCCCAGACTTCGCTGAGTCGGGTTGCTTCCAAGCCGCACAACCAAATAGCAGCTTTGCCTGTGCGGTCTACGATCCACTCCCTGCTGGTTCCTGTCCTGTATGTCTCGCTCAGGATCGCCACCTCTGCCCCTACTTCGCGCATGGTCTGCGTCAGCAAGTCCTGCAGTGATTCAGGTTGAGTTGAATCAGTTGCATGACGCTTTTGAGGGGGCTGCACCACTGGTCCTCGACGGGCAATTCTTTGTTCCAGCCTGGTGACTCGTATCCTTCCTACCAGCCGCCGCGCAGACGAAACACGCCGATTTGTTGGAGCACTGGGCAGCCTTGTGGCCCTGCTCGCCGCATTTGAAGCAGCATTCGCTTCGGTCGATCCGGCTTTCGCATTTGCTAGCGATGTGCCCTGTCTCTAGACATCTGTAGCACCGCGGGAGGCCTCCCCGCTTTGTGATCCTGCATGTAGTCCAGCCGATTCGGACCTCGCCCCCTTTGATTACCACCTTCCCAAGGGTGAGTGGTAAACTGATCACAGCAATCTGGGACTCCGAGTATCCGGGGCGAATGATCCGAACTTTGACCTTGCCCTCGTCGAAGTCGTATTGCTTTGCCACAGCCGCGGCAATATCCGACTTTTTGGTCAAGGCGTCCAGGTCTCGGATTTCGGGGACCACCACTTTTGATTCCGCGGACGATGATCGGACATCCACCTCTCCGTCGAGCACCTGCGCAATGCTATCCTACATGGACTCGGCGCTAGTGGTGCTTCCTCTGGCCACCTCCAGCAGCAGGTTTCCGTTGTTCCTTCGGCGTACCTTGCTGACGCAGCTCCCCAGGCCTGAGAGCATATCTATTTTTTGGGGCTTGAAGAAGAATGGATCTGCCAATTGAATATTTTCAGGCACCCTCCAGCCGCTGGTGTTCACCGTTTGATCCGAATGATAACCAGAAATATTTTTTAATATGTAAAATTCGGACGACAATTGACTGCTACCCACTCGCGACTTGACCATCGTGTGTATTTTCTTGGTTGCTTGAGCATTAGTTCCACCAATGCCCCGCAAGCTCAAACATACGTCCTCTCTCTTAATCTGAAATTTACTTGTGAACCAGAACCGAGCAACGCTCGAGCCAAAACTAATTCCCCACTTTTTGTTTGGACGCTCACGATGGCTGTGGCAAGAATAACTCTATCCGATGCAGTCGCATGCAAAACATGCGAAGTGGATGGAGTATTCTGCAAGAGCGTGGGCTGAGAAGGAGGTGGCAACGCTAGATTTGATGGGGATTAAATGTGCAGCAATGTCTCACACACCCTGCATCTTTTCGATTTGCATCTTTTTACCGTGTGGCCCTTACGGAGGCAGTTAATCCATAAGGGAGCCTTTTTTGCAAAATCGAATCTTTACTGAACTGTAGCAAAGGCAGTGCAATTTTCTACTTGATGTTCTGCTGAGTTGCAAAACACACATACTTCGGGGTCGTCCATGGCAGCAACAAACGAAAAACTCCTGTTTCCATTCTTCTTAGGATAAGCCTGGCTGTGCTGAACAACTTTTAGCTTACACTCTTCTTTGGCAACCATATGCTGATAGCGCTTGTTCAGAGCCGACTCACACTCGCTCCAAAGAAGAAGCGAGGTATAATCTAACTGTTCTTCCCACTTTTTTTTTAGTTCCTGCATCGACTTTGCCCATTAATAGAAGGATGAGGATGGCATTCGTAATACGTTTGTCATCCCCAATGGACAAAACAGAATCGTACAGCGCTGTGACTGTGTCGATCAGGTTTCTCAAGGCGGTAGCTGATGGCTGGGAAATCTTTGGCAGATTAAACAGTGTCGATATATTGTCAAAGAAAATTAAACAATTATTATCGTACACCCGCCTTAGGCTAGCCAGAGCCTTTTGACTGTACCTAGCGCGTCTCCAGCCAAACAGGATATTAGATGGTTAAATTTTTCGATATCATGCAGCGTGTCATCTTTGTCAACAAAAGTTTCGAAAAGGCTTATACAATTTTTAAATTCGGAATGTTTTCCGCTGAAGGTTGGAAGAGCGACGCTCGGCAAACGGCATTGGGGTGTGCGCGTTGCCGGCGGAGCATAATTGTCAACGCTCTTACGCTTTGTTTCGGCAATTAGGGAAACTAGCAACGATTTTGCTATTATTGCTGTCTCTTCGAACTCTTCGCGGTACACATCATCTCCATCTTTCGCTTTGATTTTGTTATGTATAAGCGAAGCATTTTCAATGTGCGTATTTAGGATTTCTAATTGACATTCTAACTCAACCGCATTTAAAGAGAATCGACCCTCATTTAAAAATCTTTGCGTTCGCGCTATACTCCTCATATGTATATCCATCTCGTTGGATTTTCAACTCTTCGATTTCTTTGTTGCTACTTTCTGATTTCGTCATTTTTTTGTTTGTTTTGGTATCGAAGAGTTTTAAATTTAATTTATTTTATGTTAAGTGTGTGTACCAAAATATTTCGTTTTTTAATTTATGAAATTTAAAAATAATAATTAACGGGAGGAATAAGCTGAACGCAAGCAGTGTAGGGCAGTTATTTATAATCAATTAAGGAATTAATTTAATCCTTTTATATTAATAACACTGTGCAGCATCAAAAATTTACCTCGATGGATGCTATATTTTTGGATTCGTTACGAATTCCCAAGTTAAACTGCGTTTTCCAAAAAGTTCTCTGACGCAAGGATTCTTAGCAAAAGGACCTCAAAATTCGATCCACAGAAAATGTAGGGGGCGCCACAATGTAAATTCAATAAAGGTGCCAAAAAATCACAGATCAAATATAATATTTGTGGCGCCCCCTACATTTTCTGTAGATTCTGTTGATTTGACATCTATTTTATAGAGTATACTTTTGGGCAAATTGGTAAAAGTCGTCAGGGAGTAATCGTCCTTTGTTTATGGCTACGTCGCAATTAGTTTATTTCTCCTTTTAAAAAAATCCTAAAATTATTTTAAGTATGGGGTTTGAGAGACAAAGAGTGTATCTTTTAAAAAACTTTAACATCGATTCAAACCATGAATCCGTGTGTGTATGTGTTTACGGCTGGCAGCTCAACGCAATGCTAACTGAGAATGATGCACTGACCGATAACTAAGGGCAACGAATATATAAACATGACGCTTAAAAGCGCGGGAAATTGCGAAAAGCGAGAGAAATTTGAGGAAAATGCGAAGCAGAAAATTTGCCGGGAATTTAATTCTGGAATTAGAACTTTTCACAATTCTCAACTTTTACCACTTTAATTTTTGCTAAGCTACAATTGGTGTTCACTACGACGAGAAATGGGGAATTTTATTTTTAAACAAGAAAGGAAGTTAACTTTGGCCAGCCGAAGTTTATATACCTTTGCAGGTATGCCTATTTAAAATGTTGTTTTTAAATTGTCAAAAACCAAAACGCCTACTTCCTACAAAGTTACAAAATGTTTTTTCTATTATTTTTTTGATTATTCCTATGGGAGATATAAGACAAGTGGTCCGATTCGGTTCGTTCCTGCAATAGAAAGAAGACTTTTGGGAAAGTTTCGTCGCGATAACTTTAAAACTGAGAGACTAGTTCGCATAGAAACGGACAGATGGCCAGACGGACAGATGGACATGGCTAGATGGACTTGGCCATTGGTGCTGATCAAGAATATATACTTTGTGTGGTCGGAAACGTCTCCTTTACTGCGTTGCAAACATCTGACTGAAAGGTATAAAAACTAGGATGCCAAAAAATATTTATTAGATTTTGGTCCAAAGCGATTTACTTATGTATTGTTTATTTTGAAATATGTAAAGGGTGTTTGTTTTTAGAGGTATAAAACTTTAAGTTGGCATCACTGTTCAAGATGGCGACCGATTTAACAGCTGTCAAGTGATTTATTCTCAGTTGGGTTTTGCAATTCATCATGAATAGACTCACGCCTGAACAACGCTTGCAAATAGTGCAATTTTATTTCGAAAGTAATTGGTCAGTGCGGAATACGTATCGCGCACTACGTCCATTTTATCGTCGACAAAATCGTCCATCAGAGCAGTTAATTCGATTAACCATGGAACGTTTTCGCACCACGTTACTCTTATTGTTAACTCGCATCTCCAGAGACGCCGTACAGAAGAAGCTATTGCTACTGTAGAGCGTAGCATTGAGGAAGACCCGAATGAGTCCACCCGCCATCGAGCACAGGAATATGATCTGTGTCCATTCCTGAATTGAACAGCCATGATGTCCAGGAGCTCTGGTTCCAACAAGACGGCGCAACATGTCACACAGCTCGTGCCACAATCGATTTATTGAAAGACACGTTTGGTGACCGCCTAATTTCACGTTTTGGACCTGTAAATTGGCCTCCAAGATCTTGTGATTTAACACCGCTAGACTACTTTCTGTGGGGCTATGTAAAATCTTTGGTCTATGCGGATAAGCCACAAATGCTTGACCATTTGGAAGACAACATTCGCCGTGTTATTACCGATATACGGCCGCAAATGTTGGGAAAAGTCATCGAAAATTGGACGTCCAGATTGGACTATATCCGAGCCAGCCGTGGCGGTCATATGCCAGAAATCATATATAAAATGTAATGCCACAAGATTATCTTTCAAATAAAAAAAATTCTTGTCAATCGAATAATCCATCGTTGTTTTATTGCAACTTAAAAAAGGGTGTAAAGGGTGTTTGTTTTTAGAGGTATAAAACTTTAAGTTGGCATCACTGTTCAAGATGGCGACCGATTTAACAGCTGTCAAGTGATTTATTTTCAGTTGGGTTTGCCAATTCATCATGAATAGACTCACGCCTGAACAACGCTTGCAAATAGTGCAATTTTATTTCGAAAGTAATTGGTCAGTGCGGAATACGTATCGCGCACTACGTCCATTTTATCGTCGACAAAATCGTCCATCAGAGCAGTTAATTCGATTAACCATGGAACGTTTTCGCACCACGTTACTCTTATTGATAACTCGCATCTCCAGAGACGCCGTACAGAAGAAGATATTGCTACTGTAGAGCGTAGCATTGAGGAAGACCCGAATGAGTCCACCCGCCATCGAGCACAGGAATATGATCTGTGTCCATTCCTGAATTGAACAGCCATGATGTCCAGGAGCTCTGGTTCCAACAAGACGGCGCAACATGTCACACAGCTCGTGCCACAATCGATTTATTGAAAGACACGTTTGGTGACCGCCTAATTTCACGTTTTGGACCTGTAAATTGGCCTCCAAGATCTTGTGATTTAACACCGCTAGACTACTTTCTGTGGGGCTATGTAAAGTCATTGGTCTATGCGGATAAGCCACAAACGCTTGACCATTTGGAAGACAACATTCGCCGTGTTATTACCGATATACGGCCGCAAATGTTGGGAAAAGTCATCGAAAATTGGACGGCCAGATTGGACTACATCCGAGCCAGCCGTGGCGGTCATATGCCAGAAATCATATATAAAATGTAATGCCACAAGATTATCTTTCGAATAAAAAAAATTCATGTCAATCGAATAATCCATCGTTGTTTTATTGCAACTTAAAGTTCTATACCTCTAAAAAAAAACACCCTTTATGTATGGATGTATGTATCAGAATTATAATCGTTAGTGTATGTAAGTTTTATTTATTTCTTGTTTAGAATGCTTGCTATCTACCGAATTTTTCAAACGAATGCAAAAAATTGAAAGATGGGCCAAAACACAATTTACGACACGCCACAGATTAACTTTCAACTTTTAGCACTCTATACCTGGTGGGACGATTCACATCCGTCGGTAACTTCCCTCTTAGAATCCTTCCTGTGCGTAGGGGATTACAGCGGTGAATTTGGCGATGAGCGGCACAACCACAACGGTCCAACTAACGGCGATTTGAAAACTATGGGAAAAAAGCCAATTTTATTCGCATAAAATCAACTTTTTTTTAAAATTGTTTTAAAAAAAAAACAAGAAATGAAGCAAGCTTCGGCCAGCCGAAGCTTATATACCTTTGCAGATAATTCCTATTAATCACTAATTTTCCGATCGTTCCTATGGCAGCTATATGATATAGTAGTTCGATATTGATAAAATTAAAATTGAAATTCGAAAGCATTTAAAAAGAGTAATGTTCCAGAGTAGAAGAGAATACAATAAAAGTCAACGAAGCAATAATTTATTTTCTATTATATTCCCATTAGTTTTCCGATCGTTCCTATGGCAGCTATATAATATAGTCGTCCGATTTTGAAACAATTTTATTCGAAATTCAGAATTAGATAAAAAATGGCATTTCCAAAAGTAGGAGGTTCTAGGATCAAAAACACCCAAGATATAATTTTTTTTTACTTTTTTCCCCGATTATTCCTATGGGAGCTATATGATATAGTTTTCGATCCGACTCGTTCCGACTTATAAACTACCTGCAACAGAAAGAAGACTTTTGGGAAAGTTTTAGCCCGATAGCTTTAAAACTGAGAGACTAGTCTGCGTAGAAACAGACGGACAGACGGACGGACATGGGTAGATCGACTCGTCTAGTGATGCTGATCAAGAATATATATACTTTATGGGGTCGGAAATGTCTCCTTCACTGCGTTGCAAACTTCTGAGTGATATCATAATACTCTCTGCAAGGGTATAAATATATATATTTTATTTACATACCCTAGTTAGCCAAATACCGCTATCCAAGATTTTTTATTAACAACACTATAGTGTTGGTGAACGAACAAAGTCAGCTGTTCGATTGACTTTGTTGTAAGTGTAAATTAGTGAGAAATATTGTATAATGCTTATTTTGTGGAGCTACAAATTAGTTAATTATTTTTAATAATGGAAAATCGTAGCGAAGGTATTTATAAATGTATCTTAGAACACATGTTTTAATTATTATGGCTTGTTGTCCAACTGTGAACTGTTTTATATGTGTATCTTTCTAGATTTAAACCAGCGGTCGGCACACACATACGATGACATTTTGTTTTATATTTGTGTGAGTAATTTGCACTGGGCAGCTCATTGATGTGTGTGTGCAGACCGCTGTTCTACGTTATACGTGAGCGAGCAGCGCGTGGGCAGAGCAAATCCCTATGCTCACTTAATAGGGCGCTGCCGAGCGCTGATTTAAACTAACAAGTTTGTTTGTGTTCCGTGGAGTATAACTTAGTAATGGCACAAAGATGCACAAAGGTAAAAACGCAAAGTTATTACCAAATGTATCCTTAATATCACAAAACTAATCATTCTTGCAACTTTTGGCCCGTTTCTTAAAAAAAAATGTCTTTTGTCCAGTAACTTATAAACTTATTAAAAAAAATGATTTTAAAAAAAAATATATATAAATGGCTTGCATCAAGCTTAAAAATTGAATTTATGGAAAAAAAACCTATCAAGTGATAAACCTGGCTGCAAAAGGCTCAAATATAAAGAAGAAGGACCATCGTTAAAGCTTAAATTAGCATCTGCTCATAGATAATATTTCACTTTTCTTGTAAATGTTAGGCCTTTTTTTTATAAAAATTTCAAAAAATAAAGAAAACCGACAGTTTTTTACCGTTTTACCAATACAAATACAATTTTTTTAAAATCCCTTCCAATTAAAGCAAAAAAAACCGAAATTACATCTTAGTCTTAATACTATATATATAAAAAATTTCAAATTTTTATCTTTAAGACTAGAGTTTATGCTAAAAAAGTAGACTTTTTTCCCATAGTGCAGCGGCCAAAATTTTCCAGCGGCAGCAAACGACAAATTTAAGTAGACAACAACAGGCGACAAGCAGCGGCAACAATAACTACACTGGTCTAGCTAACGGCGATTGAGAACAGCAGCGGCAATGAGAATCAAAGAAAACTGCAGCTTCCAAACTTTTCCAGCGGCAGCAACAAATTAATTTGATCTTTCAGCAACAAATTGATTTGGCGGCAGCAACGCCGAATTAAATCGGCAGCAACAGATCACAAGCAGCGGCAACAATTGCACCAACCACTTCAATGTTTTAACAAGAAAGGAAGTTAACTTCGGCCAGCCGAAGTTTATATACCCTTGCAGGTATGCCTATTTAAAATGTTGTTTTTAAATTGTGAAAAATCAAAACGCCTACTTTCTACAAAGTTAGAATGTTTTTTCCCGACGAAAGGGAGTAGGCGCAATGAAGTTCATATAACAACTAACTCTTTAATTCCATTGTATAATGCTCAAGCCTATCTTAACTACGGGGCGAATTCGCGAGATAGAAAGCTTTATATCGCTCCCGCTCGCGCCATACACTATCCAACAAATTTCAAATTAATGCACAAAGTGCGCTAACATATATTGTTTATGTCGTTGGAAACGTCTCCTTCGCTGCGTTGCAAGCTTTCGACTGAATTTATATTAACCTCTGCAAGGCCTTGCAAGGGTATACAAATAAAAGTATTTATCATAGGTTCGTCTGAGCATATCTTTCTTGACACCTCATTTGCATCGAACGGTGGTAGGCCATTACTTAAACAGTCAACACTTCGCTCATTCCTTCCTGAGAGTTCTTTCATGAAATGAAACCATGGTAAAAAAATCCTGGCTAGGACGCTTCAATTAAGGAGTTACAAAATGGTTTTTGGTCCGCATACAATCACTTTTTTGTGATTTTTTATTTATTATTTTGAATTATATTATAAGCTTATTTGTATTGGCACTTTATAGAAACATATTTGATAAGTAAAATAAAAAAAAACAGAGAGAACGCTATAGTCGGGTGCCCGACTATCAGATACCCGTTACTCAGCTAAAGTGAGTGCGAGGGAGATGGAGCTATAAAACTTTGATAAACAAAATCGTTAGAGGAGCGTGGCACCTTTTTGAACTAAACTTGCGCTGCGTAGGAAATCCTAGAATCTGCATGCAAAATGCCAATCTTCTAGCTTTTATAGTTTCCGAAATCTCAGCGTTCATACAGACAGACGGACAGACAGACATGGCTAGATCGACTCGGCTAGTGATCCTGATCAAGAATATATATACTTTATGGGGTCGGAAACGCTTCCTTCTAGCTGTTACATACTTTTGCACGAATACAATATACCCTTTTACTCTACGAGTAACGGGTATAACAAGGGGTGTGTCCAGCCAACGCACGACAGAAGTGAAACTTTTAGTATTCATCACTCGTTTATCATTTCATTATCTCTTTTTTTGACGGAATTGGAGCTGGTGTTATAGCAGAAGCTGCAGCAGATTCTTTCTGCAGCCGTTTTAGCTTGAGATTTGGGAGGCTGTAATTCCTTTTTCCTCTTTCTGTACCGCCAGTGGGCCATTGTTTGGCCCATTTTTTTCCACCTGGAAATATAAACATGTAATTTATCTTCTTCTTCTCGATCGGTTTGTTTACCTTTGAAAGTCGACAGCTGTGCGCTGCAGCGGATTCGCAGTCTAAAGGGTGAGAGGTGTGTGCAGCTTAATGATGTCAAAGAAATGATTTCGGCTTAAAAATCGCATTCTCACACAAGCAAGATCATTCTATTTTTTTTAGATTTTACTCTCTCAACTTTGTGCGAGCGCATGGTGCAACCAAAGAGTGTAAGTGCATAATTTTGTTTGCTTATACACTTAAACAACCAAAGAATCTAACACGGACAACGCACACTAGGAATGTGTAAGGTGATCTCAACGCAGGAGCTGCTTTCTTTTAAAACGTCATTTGTTCCAGTCTCTATCTAGCTTTCTCATTCTATCGCTTAAGGGCCGGTTTCTCGAGTCCCTTATCTGTACGAGAAATGTTAGCCGGCACTCGAAAAACCAGCCCTAAGAGAGACAGACAGGTAAACATATTAAACATTCTCAGCAAAGCTGAGCTCGCACCATGTGCGAGCGCGCTCAGAGCGAAGAGAGGAAAGAAGTGGACAGAGAGAACATTCGTCAGCGGTGAAAAAAAGAACGAGATATGTACGATTTTCCTGACGGTCATGAATCCATGAATCGGAACCAAAAATCTATAACGCGCCTAAAGAAGTTTCACTCAAAAAACACAAAAAAAAATTTAACACGTATCCGGTGGACGAGATAACTAGTAACAGGATCATCCTAAAACAACTTTACAACTTTTTGAGTTATCGAGAAAAACGCGCTTGAAGTGCCAAACGCCCAAAAGAATATAACCTTTAAAGACGATATTTCCTAAAGTATTGGTCAGATCGAATTAAACATTTGTCACCTAGATAACTTCAACTAATTAAAAAATCGATGTTTATATCCTTGCAGAGGGTATTAAAATTTTGGTAAGAAGTATGTAACGCAGTGAAGGAAACGATTCCGACCCCATAGACTCTATATATTCTTGATTAGGATAAAGGATATACCCATGTCCGTCTGTCTCTCTGTTTCAATACTGTTTGCAAACTCAGCTTAAAAGCTACACCCAGAAAAAACATTGCCTAAAAAGTACAAAAATGCTTGAAATTTAAGGTCATTTGACCTAAAATATGACCCGAAGAATTTTGTGCTTAAATTTTAGGCAATACAATTTGTATACCCTTGCAGAGGGTATAATGATTTCAGTCAGAAGTTTTCCACGCAGTAAAGGAACGTTTCCGACCCCATAAAGTATATATATTCTTGATCAGCAGCACTAGACGAGTCGATCTAGCCATGTTTGTCCGTCTGTACGTTTCTACACAAACTAATCTCGCAGTTTTGAAGCAATCGGGATGAAACTTTTCCTGTTCTAGTTTTCACTTCCGAAAGATTCACACGGACTCGAATTTCTCAGACCTGATCCAAGATTCACTTCCAAAAAACTGCACGGATTCGAATTTTCCTCTGTTGTTACTAAAGCTGACAAAAAATCGACTGAAGTCGACTAAAAGTCGATAGTATGCTTTTCGATTGTTCAGTCGATATTCAGTCGACTACTATCGACTTTTTTCAATAAAGTAACAATTTACGGTACATTTAAATATTTTTGTGCAGATATTCGTCCAAACATTATAAGGGATTTTTATACCCGTCACTCGTAGAGTAAAAGGGTATATTGTATTCGTGCAAAAGTATGTAACAGGTAGAAGGAAGCGTTTCCGACCCTATAAAGAATATATATTCTTGATCAGGATCACTATCCGAGTCGATCTAGCCATGTCCGTCTGTCCGTCTGTCCGTCCAAATGAACGCTGAGATCTCGGAAACTACAAAAGATTGAATATTGGGATTACCAACACATATTCTTGGGCTTTCTACGCAGCGCAAGTTTATTTCAGCCGACCGCCACGCCCCCTCTGACGCCCACAATCGCCCATTATCGCCCACAAACGATACTAAAATGTGTCTGGCGCCCACATTTTAAAAGTTTTCTGAGAAGTATAAATGCAATTTTGTTGTGTGTAGTTATACCTATCGAAATGTGGAAGAAATTTTTTAAATGGGACCATTCGTTAAAAAGTTATGGCTGATCAAAATTTGCATCTCCATCTCCCTCGCACTCCCTTTAGCCGAGTGACGGGTATTAGATAGTCGAGACACCAACCCGACTAAAGCGTTCTCTCTTGTTTTAACCTTATTTTGTCTTAAAAATGACAACAATAACATATCTTAGCAAACTAATCATAATAAAATTCATTCAAAGGCTTTGATCTAATGTCAAACAACGACTAGCCGATGATATCGAAACATTCGGATTAAATGCTGTCAAACAATCAACTGTAGTCACTAGCGATAGTTTTGCAGCTTTAGTTGTTACTCTGTTAACTTCCGAGAAATTCATAAGGAAACTTACCGACAAGCATTTGGCTGG
Organism: Drosophila prostipennis; assembly: GCA_037075205.1. Taxonomy (NCBI): domain Eukaryota; kingdom Metazoa; phylum Arthropoda; class Insecta; order Diptera; family Drosophilidae; genus Drosophila; species Drosophila prostipennis. The sequence continues at coordinate 22,550 of JBAMCJ010007245.1, forward strand.
CCGATTTAAATCCGGCTGTATAAAAATTAATTATTTAAAAATATTTCGCGATAGCTTTATAACCCAATAAGATTTTTATGATATTGCTTGATGTTTTATGATCATAGTTGCATCATCGGAATCGAAATTATTTGCATATATGACTAATTAATAATTATTTTATGGTTGCACCTCAAAACCCGGTAAATTCTAGCCTTGACAAGTATTTAAAATCCCCCGCCCTTGTTCTGAATTTCGCTCGGATTTGGTTAAAATGGGCCAGGCGTGTAATGGTACACTGGAAAATAAGTATTTTGTTGAGATTATTTGTAAACATTCTTATTCGAGGGTGTCACAGAAAACTATTCCAATCAAATTTCCCCCGAAAAGAAAATATCGGTGTCACAGACGTCTTTTTTGACATTTTCTAAATCCCCCGTACTTTGGCAGACGCACAGTGGCGCCTTGGGCCAAAAAACGTGCAATAAATCACTTTTTCGACTTTGTCCTAGAAAGTTGCGACCCATACCAATCGACAGGTAATTGATCCACTATTACAAATATGTATTCCTTTTTCAAATCAAAAAATTTTTGTAAAAGATATGCATTTTCAAAGTTGAACAATTTTTGACTTAAAAAAAACACACAGTTTTTAGGTAATTTTTCGCACTTCCGGGGGGTATATCATAAAAACTAGGTATCGAATCGCTTTGCTTCTTTTTTCCACTGATTGGTGTGTTAGTTAAGAGTAAAAAAAGTAAAACATATTGCAGTTTGCCAGCCGCATCTCTTAGTTATGCGTTATTTGCGAAACGTCAATTTTTTCCATATTTTCCAACTTTGATGGAAAATAAAAAAAAACTATTTAATACTATTTTTTTATACTTCCGTAAAACGTTATTTGGACTTTCTTCTTGATATTAGGAAAGTTGTAGCTGCGTCCGCGTGCGTCCGCGGTTTAAAGAGCCAAAAAAGGTAAAAAAGTCATGGTCCCAGAAATTGCATATGGCGCAACCTTGTGAAAGATTTGTCCAAAACAAGTTTTTAAAGTCCTGAAAATGTGATATGATGTTCAACAGCTCGATATAAGAAACTTTTGTTCTACCACTTTTGGAAAAACCCGCTAGTTTGGCGGGAAAATAGCCAAAAATAGCTAAAATACGGAAGGCCGTAACTTCTAAACTACTGAAGCTACAGACTTATGCTGTATCTCGTTTGAAAGGTATTTTAAAATGCTTTAAGCGCCTTCTATCAGTAATTTGTGTAAATGTTATATTTTAAAAGATATGCACAAAACAAATTTTTTAAAACGTTTTTTTTTAGCTTTTTTTATTTTTCTGAAAAACGGCTCTAACGAACTGTATAGCCCTTGAGATTCCTTAAATTTTGGTATATATTATGTTACTGTAAAACATCACGTTTAAAAGTTATTCAGAAATGAAAATAGCCACTTTTGCCAGCTCAAAACAACTTACGCTGCCTAAGCATTCAATTTAGTATGTGCGAATCCAAACTGTATTTTAGGGTCATAGAATCACAACCTTGTCACAGAGTTAGAATCTAGTAATTATAGTTCAGAAATGTTAAGTCTATTGGATTTACCAAGTTTACCAAATTGTGACCATTATTTCAAAAAACATGAAATATAAAAAAAAATATTTTTAAAAAAACTATAATTTATTTTTTATTTTGTTTTTTTAGTTTTTAAAAATTAAAACATAAAAAAATAAACTAAACAAAACAACATTTAAAAAAAAATAATTTTTTTGTTTTTTAAACCCCAATTTTTTTTTTTTTTAATGGATTTGTTTTTAAATTCTGACTTTGCCGATTTGTAAGTACGCCTCTGCCACGCCCACTCCCTGTCAATAATTTGAAAGGTGGATCAATTATCTATCATTTGCCGTTTACATCATTCAATTATCTTCACTGGTTCAAAAGTTATGATTTTTTTCCAAAAAGAAGTCAAAAGGCGCCACTGTGAGACGTTTTGATAAAATAAGCTAAAAAAATCTGCCGGCAAAACATCCAACCTGACAGTGGTTCCAATTAGCTCGAACTTTAAAATACCAAATTTCGGTGTAGTTATCGCAATGTTGTGTTAAAGAATTATTTATACAAAGGTAATTAGTATTGTAGGTAAAAATAAAACTTATTTCTGGTACAAATGTTAATTAAAAGCAGTTGTATTCATTGAGAAATTAATAAAAACAGGCAGCCTTTGCAAAAAGTGGCAGCAATGTTGTCTTATCCGGCAGCAATGCCGGATAATACGCCGGCTGTGGAGAAGAAGAAGACATGTAAGTAAAAGTAAACCATTTTTATTTATTTTAAATTTAAATTAATAAACGTTGCTAGTTTCCAGGGGTATACATAGGTCACCAGCGCAAGACGCCATATTCTTGCGATTCATTCCCGAAAATATCGACATTGCCAAAGGATTTTCTCGGGGCGACCGCGTTCTTGTGACCACTGCTTGGGAGAACCAGGTCCGAGTCCTTCCCAATTACTCTTTGAAAGGAGTCAACTGTCAGGAACCGCAGAACCGTTGCCAGCTGTAACAAGGGTGGGATTGATAATTTTGGGATGTGCTCCTCAATCAGATGAAACACCATCATAAAAGAAAATTGTACCGAAACTTAAAAATAACAATAATATTTAAAGTTCCAGCTGAAAATTAAACTTTAAATTATCTTGAGTTCCATCTGCTTGCGAAAGAACATCGGACTAGCTTTTAAGGAATCTTCTTTGTAGCCTAGCCTCTCGAAGTTTTTGTCTTTGAAAGTACTCTAGAGCAAGAATTCGTACAGATGGCATTTTGGTTTGCTTGTAAAATTCTTGCCAATTTACAAATGTAAATAAACCAGAGCATGCAAATAACTGTCAACCGATTTTTCTAAGGCAATTTGACTCTCGACAAAACCGAAAATAATGTTGCTCACAGAATCTCTCTCTGAGCGGAACCCTTTTTTCGTTTTGCTTGCCGGTTTCGGTCCGACCATTCGGCTCAACCGAACAAATCAGTCGGTCTTTCAGTAACCACTCGGTGAGACCCTTTTAAGTTAACAGTCACCTAAAAGGGTTTCTGAAAGACTACTGTTAAATAAAAGTCAGAAAAATGGGTTTTCTCTAGAAAGTGAAATGTATAGGCCTGCTGTGATATGTGCTTAAATTTTGCATGGGAAATAATAGAATTTTATTCTGAAATTAGGTTAGCTTTTATTTTTTTGTTTGCTTCAATATATTTATTTACTATATAAGAAACTATCTTTATTAAGAAATGCCATATATAAATGAATTACCTTTCAAATGAGCTATAAAAGGCAGATTGGTTCAAATGAACTACCATAAAGCTTAAGATAAAAAATGTATCAAAGTATTCCTACAAAGCCTATTTCTACAAAATGGTTCACGCGTTTTTTCAAATCTTATGGTAATGTTGTGAAGATATTCTTAGATAGTTAGGAATTTATTTAAAGCTACATAAACTGCTTAGGGAGGTTCAACATGTTAAAAAGCTCTACTGTTTGCTGTAGCTAAAAAAATGTTATTAGGTGGATTTGGTTATTATTTACTACATGAGAAAGATATGCCAAAAGTGGAGTTTTGAAATCTTAAATTATTAAAATATGTTTTTTTTTTTTTTCGATATGCATAACAAATGTTTATTGGAGAGTGTTATGTGAAACTCAATTCACCCATGAAAAAAAAAATTAAAAAAAAGTAGTGAATAAAAAGATTGGTTACAAAAGTTTAGCAGTGTTGCGTCTAGGCGTCTAAGTCTAGAATGAGTTTCCCACAAGCGTGCCGTCCAAGTATCCAATTGTCTGATGGGTGCAATCTTTTTAGTCTTCTTCTGTTCATAGGTCTGGAAAGTGTGAGGGCAAGTCTGTTTGTGTGGGAGATGAGTCTTGATCTGTAGCGAATGGCAGAATTGGTGATAGATTTACAAACAGGATTAATTTTGAGATCTCGAACAATAGTAGTGTTCCTTGTATAGTATGGAGCGTTTATCATATGTCTCAAAATATGTAGATTATTTAAATGTAATGGTAAATCGGATAATCTTACAGATTCAGCTTTAGAAAATACACATTACGGATTTTCCATTGCACTTTGAAATTTTATTAATCAAAAGGCAATGTTACGACTGAAGCATTACTGAACAGTTCACACACACGCACGCATACACTCACAAAAGACCGTTTTCCCTAACAGACCGAGCAACTGACTACTTTGCTCGGTCTGTTGGGGAAACCGAAACCGAAGGAGCCCTAAAAAAAGGGTTTTGCTCTGAGCGTAACAGCTGTTAATCAAAAACCCTTTGAATGTGTTAGCTCTCTCCCAGTTCTCAAAGTGTTTGTAAATGACAGGTTTTTCTCGAACACTTTGAAAAGGTTGACTGATACTTGCAAGCTCTGAAATAAACCAAACAGCTGTTCAAGGCTGCAATATCTAGCCTGGCGAATAATTCAAATTTTTCATTATTTTCTTATATTTTGTACAATAGGCGCTTTAAACAAGTATTCTTTTTGTAATTTTGCAAAAAAAAACATAAATTAAGTTTAAAACCTATTGGAAAATTGTCAAAATA
>JBAMCJ010007248.1:0-202099 GCA_037075205.1 Drosophila prostipennis
AAGGTTTTCTGTATTCAAAGGCAAATTTTCTAATAACAAGAAATTTTTTTTCTATTTTCAAAGGTAGGCCGATTCAATGGCAAGATTTCCAAAATTTAGAAATTAATTTTTATGAGTGTATCAATAATATTTGCCCGCCAAGTTCAAAGGTGGTGAAAGTTGTTCTAAAATAAATTACACACAGATGGGGTGCCATCGAGTGCTCAGCCAAGAATAATGTTTGACTTAATTTCTTTTATGGCTCAATATAACCATTATTCGCACTACCCGAGCGCAATCGACAAATTTAAATTCAATCCGCCTTTTAAAGTGTCAGAAGCAGTTAGAAATGGTGTTGTTTCGAGCCACCCATCTTATCCGTTCCACAAAATAAACTGCGGTTTCACTTTCATTCCAACAATTTCATTTGAGAGCTCTGTGCGACAATTTATCATATTTAAAATGCACATATTCGGTGTGAGGTATAATTTTATAGGATTTCCTGTAAAATACACTCAACTCTTGAATACATTTTGTTATTATGGAAATATTATTATTAAGTGTAAGATATATATAAAATTGTATTGAATATTTAATTAATAAATATTAGGTACCTACTTATTTATATCCATATCCATCGCTTAAAGTGAGCTAAATTATATTTTCACCAGTTTTCACAATTACTTAGGTTTTACTGTATTTTAATATATATTTAATTTTGACTAAAGTGTATTATTCACATTCATGGGTTTTTTTAAAGTAATAAAATTCGGAGAACTTTCCTAAAAATTGATCTCAAAAAATTCTTCTTAATTTCTTATATAGACGGTGATTAGGCGACACATGACGTTCTTATAAAGTTATTTTTTTTAAGAATTTAATGAGACAGATGGATTACGAGAGAACATACACTCATAAAAATGTATTTCTAATATTTTGAAATCCCGCCTTTGAATTGTCAGCCTTTTATAGAAAATGTCTAGATTTAAAGGCACATTTTCTAAAAACAAGAACATTTTTTGTACATTTTGAGAGCGAGATTTCTAAATTAAAAAAAAATTTTTATGAGTGTATATGCTTTCCCTTATTCTTAGAGTACAGAGTATAAATAAGAGTAAGCCTCTGTATTTGCATTTAATTTAGTTCCCTATCGCTCATACTACAGTTCGCTATTACCCATAATGAAATCGAGGATTCTCGCGATTTTTCTGGTGATTTCAATCATGGAGCAGATATACCTTGTTGCCGGCGCCATTGGACTAAAGGAATCGCCATTGTCTCAAACAAACGTGGAAAGGAATTGCAATGCATATTGGCTTTCTATCATCAGGTCAATTCTTGATAAAGCTTCACATATGCAAAGTAATAAAATTAACTCTATGGCAGTAACTATCAACAACTTGCAGAATCAGTTGAAAATTTCAGATAACGAAATTAATCTGAAAATGAAAGAAATCATTGAATAAAACTGAGGAAGTGAAAAACAGAGATGACATCATAAAATTAAAAGAAAAAGAAATTACAGATAAAAGTGCAGAAATCCAGAACATTTGGGAAGCTATGGAAATAAACGATAACCAACTGAAGAACCTGAGTGAACAGATTTCAAGCAAAGATGATCAAATAGGTGGCCTTATCAATCAGACTGAATCCGATTGGGAAATAATAAGCTGAAATGTATGGTGATCTTTTATTGTGCCGCGGATTAGAAAGCTGTCCAAGTGGTCGTCCAAATGGAATTTACAAAATAAATAAACCTGGAATGCCTTCATTTGAAGCTCCTTGCAATTCGAATGGCTGGATGACCATTCAAAGGCGACATGGTGGCCCATGGGACTTTAATCAAAAATGGGTGGCTTATAAGAATGGGTTCGGAGACTTAAGTGGAGAGTTTTTCATAGGATTGGAAAAGCTGTACCAAATGACTAAGGATAAGCCCCACGAATTGTTCATCAACCTTCGCAAATTTAACGGAGAAACTGCATACGCTCGGTATGATAACTTTGAAATTGGAAGTGAGCAGGAATTCTATAAGTTAAAAACGCTGGGAAGATATTCGGGGTCGTCCAACAGCGGTGACTCCTTGAGAGTCCACGCAGGAATGAAGTTTTCCACGATCGATCAAGACAACGATAATTATTTAAAATCAAGTTGCGCCGAAGAAAGCTCTTCTGGCTGGTGGTACAATGATTGTCATGAAAGGTATACAAAGAAAAAGAAACTATTTTAATTGCAACATTAACATAAATTCTCATTACAGTAATCTTAATGGAGAAAACATAGCAGTAGGACGTTTTACCGGTATTGTTTGGAAGGAATTTAACGATTATGTACGTCTGGCCTTTGCTGAAATGATGATAAGGCCAAAATAAACTTTCTAAGCTTATTCTAACAAAATTAAAGGAAGCTAATAAGTTTTAACGAAAATACTTCACAGATCTGATGGAAATATACATACAAAGGAAACATTTTATTTTTATAAGATTTTGTATAAGATTTGTAAGCTTTATGGATTTTCTATATATATTTAATTTGTTAGTGCAATTTTCTCGCATACTCTATGTAATTTAGCATTCTAAACGCGTTGTAAATCACAAAGATACACATAACATATATGTGGACACTTTTCTGCCCTCGAGAACACATATTGGATGTTTTTTATTTGTTTCTTGTCGAGCAACTGGAAATAAGAACAGCACTCTTCAGGCGACAACAATGCGAAACAATTCAATTTATGAAATATTTTCCCCCGAACCCTTTCCCTTCAACCCGCAGCCTTTGTCTATTGCGAAAATAAATCTGCGAGTGTGTAGCTGAGTGTTCATGGAAAATGTCAAGTCGGGAATTACACACACACATCGCATACGCAATTGGGATTCCCTGGCATGGCCAAGATTTATTGTCAGCTTGACGATTAACAAAGGTGGACCCCAACTTCTGGAATATCTCACCCCTTTTGGACCAACAATTTAATAAACAGTCCAACAACAATGGCAGTGCTTTTGGGTGCCTTTTCAGGACAAACGAAATGAAATTGTTTGGCATATATATGTAGGCATTTTTTATTGTGTGTATCCTGAACCCGGGACATTATGCCCATCCATTGAACCAAAGTCCTGTCAGCGCATAACTTTGCCGGGGCAATAAAATCAATTCAATTGTTGTCAGCTTCCAGGCGACTGCCTCCCAATGAGATCCTTTTAGATCAGATCGCGTGAGGATAGACAGATAGGACACAGTGCCAAAAAATTCCATTCAGGATTATGAATATGAATGACTATGGGGAGGTGTTCAGTTGAGTTCTCAATCGAATGCGTCACCACTGGATGACCTCATGGGCTCAGGATTTTTTATTAAGAATACCGATGATGGGCGGTAAAAAGTCTAAAAAGTGAAAACTGAATTCACAAAAGAATTTCACATATGACTATGGAGAGGAGGTGAGATTGAATTGTGGGAAAAGCAAAACGCAAAATATAAAACAAAGAAATAACACTTAACATGATATTGGGATTTTACAGCTGTAGTTAATGAACTTTAACGAGCTGATTGGCAATAAAGTGACTTTTATTGCAGAAAGAGGTTCTAAATTAATAATAAAACAAGAGAGAACGCTATAGTCGGGTTGGTGTCCCGACTATCTAATACCCGTCACTCAGCTAAAGGGTTGGTGTCCCGACTATCTAATAGACGTAACTCAGCTAAAGGGAGTGCTAGGGAGATGGAGATAAAACTTTGATCAGGCATAAGTTTTAAACGAATGGTCCGATTTAAAAAATTTCTTCTACATTTCGATAGGTATTGATAAACACAACAAAACTGCATTCCTACTTTTCCGATATATTAAAATTTTTCAAATCGTATATAAGCTATTGTGGGCGTTAGAGGGGGCGTGGCACCTTTTTGAAATAAACTTGCGCTGCGTAGGAACTCCTAGAATCTGCATGCAAAATGCCAATCTTCTAGCTTTTATAGTTTCCGAGATCTCAGCGTTCATACGGACAGACAGACGGACAGACGGACATGGCTAGATCGACTCGGCTAGTGATCCTGATCAAGAATATATATACTTTATGGGGTCGGAAAAGCTTCCTTCTAGCTGTTACATACTTTTGCACGAATACAATATACCTTTTTACTCTACGAGTAACGGGTATAATTAATTACAGAAGTATTTAAGAATGTTTTGAAAGAATACTCTATCTACTTTTCAAGTCAAAAATGCCAGGACTAAAATATTTAATCCTTTTTTTTTCTTAATACAAATATTTAAAATTAATTTTTAAATAACTATTTAACCATTTTACCAATTTACTATATTTTATTTCTCTCCTCTGAAAAACCTGTTTCTGTTTTATTTTCTTAACCACATTGTATTGAATAAATTTCCTTTCAATCCGCTGCTCACTTTTCATTAATTAATTCTCGCATAGATAAGCGAACAATCCAATTAAAACTGGCACCGCACAGCAAACTTTTGACTTTCAATTAATAACAATTTGACGCCTCAGCGGAGTTTCTCCACCCAAAAATAAGGAACACGCAATTCAGGATTTCCCCATCCATTTCCCAATATTATTACGAAGATAAAAGAAGGCGCTGGTCCGAGAAAGAGAGACATTTCCGACTGACAGGCACACGTCAGATCCTTTCGAGCCGTAAATTAATCTCGATCCTGGCAGCGAGTGGCGAAAAAATTATTAATGAGGCGCATGTGTGGGTAAATGGGAAAAATCTTAATCATGAGCAAAAAAAAAAGGAACCCTAGAAAATTAAGAAAACAGCGACGAGCGACCCTCATTAACGGGAAATTAGTTTTGCTCTGATTTCTGTCATCTCGGGATCTGGGTCTTTCAGGGTCTCTCGGCCATCGAACAAAGGTCCCTTTTTCCAGGGGGGTGATTAAATGCGGAAACGAGGCAAACATCAAGTTCTCCTGGCCGCTGACACTTTTGCGATTAGCGCAAATCAAAGAAGAGAAAGCGATTCCTAGGTGTCGCAATTGCACCAAATTAGTCGTCCTGAAACAGGGGCTGGTGTTCTGCGGCATCCAGGACATCCAGGACAACAATGGACCAGAGGATTAAGTTCTGGACGCATTTCATTTGAATTAATTTGCGGCACTCAAGTGCCACACATAAATCCTCTGCCCTCCAAAGAGCATTATGTAAATGTGAATTCTTGTCCCTGTTCTGTTAAGGTTTTTTGGTGCTGCATAACTGGAATATGCAGTGAGAAAAATAAGTGACCTAACTGCATTTTTATAAAATATTAATTTGTATTTATTTGTAGAATTTACATCAGTATTGTTTTGAAATCACTTTTAATGGTGCCTAAAAGTATGCAAGAAAATTTAAAGTCTATCTTCAAAAGAATTAAATTGTAGCAAATATTTATATGCTTTTTATTTTAATAATATTCTGTAATAAAAAAGTGTTTTTGAAAAATATTTTATATTTCATTGTTGAATATAATATGTTTAGCATGCGCGGATCCACGGGGGGTATTGGGGTGACCCCCCCCCGAGTAAAAAAAAAAAAAATTTTGGGTATAAAAAAAAAAAAAAAAAAATGGTTTGCCCCCCAAAATCCTAGATCCGCCACTGATGTTTAGGATAATTTTTTCCAGTGCCCCATGGAAGAAGTGTATTGTGCGGCCACCTTTTGAGTGCACTTAATTATGCGTGAATCTTGCAGAGAATTTTTCTGAATTTTCCCAACGATTCTGGCTCGTTTTACACCAAATTTGGCGCAATTATTGTCGCTTTTTGTACTCCTGTCAGCGGCAGGTACAGTCTGACCTCTGACTTCGTTCCCCGGTACAGTACCGTCGTGCGCGGCATCGCGTGGACCCCCCAATTACAGGATGGCCCGTGCTCTATATAGAGTTTCATTCGCATTTTTCAATTACCCATCTAGGGCTCAGTTTTCTTTGCCATCCTCTTCACTTGGCATTGTTTGTCCTGGCCGTTGTTTGGTTTATTGATATGTTCTCGTTGCGGTCCTCTGGGGAAAATGCTCTGGCAGGACTCGTTTCGGGTTTTTCATCTCTCCATCGAACTTCCCAAATAATTTGTTTAATGGCAGCGTAAAAAATTAGACCATATTGAATGTCAATTGTTTGATTTTTTGATTAAGGTTCGGTTTCCCATCGTTGTTGGTTGGTCGGTTGATTGTTTGCTCTCAGCATTGATTAAATATTGAAAGAGTAAAGTAGCGTAACTTGGGGCTAACCTGATCTGAAGTTACCCCTCAAAAAAAAAAAAAATAGAAAACAGGATGTAAGTGGAGAGTTCTCAACTGGGCTTTACAATATTTTTTAATAACAATTCCAGATAGGTGGGCCAGCTGTGACGGCTTTCCATCATCCAGTGGCATCATTAATCAAAACTCTTTTTTTTACGGCCCAAAGGACATTAGCATAACGAGGCAGAAAAGAAAAAAATATAGGGGAAAAGAAAGCAAAGTCGTGTCAATTTACGCGCCAGTGACGGAAAAGGGAAAACCTCAGTAAAATCCAAAGAAAAGCCAAAGAAAACACTTTGCACACGGCTTAAAAATTGCAAACGGATATGGAAAGTCCTCGGCTTTTCAGTCACACATGTGCCCTGATTCCCAGCCCAACTATTTAGCGGCAAAACATCATTAATTTTTACAATCGCAACGTCTAAATTTTCATGCTGATGCTGATGACATCAACGCCCAAATCATTTCTGTCACGCCAGGACACTTTCACCCACGGAATCTGTGAAATCCTCCCCGGCCTATTGTGTTCGTCGCGACATTTGCAATTTTTATAAATTCGCAAAAGGAAGTTGACTGGAACATATGTTGCGCGGAGTTCCACGGAGTTGGTAAGTGTCTTCAAGAGCCCGTTACTTTTGACGTGTTGCTGATTGGCGCCAATGGCAGTTTGCCATTTTTTTTAGAGGGGTGGCGAACAGAGATGCTAACAAAATGTTTAAAAATAGCTCAACCAATTGAACTCCCTATAATAGTTAACAAAAATAAAACAAATTTTTAATCTCTATTTATCTCTAAATTTAAAGATTGGACAAACATGGATAAAAAGCATGCGCTGGTTATAAATGTTGGTATTCAAAAAGTAAGCAACAAAATCCTGATAAAAAGTAAAGTAAAGTATAGTAAATTCCTGCTGTAAAGTCACTTAAACATTTTTAAAAATTCACTTAAATATATTGAAGCATTTAAAAAAAAAATGTATTAAGTTTTATTAAATTGTTTCAATTCAATTTCAATTCACCCGCAATTTATATAAAGTAGACGTTTGTAATACAAACTTTGTATCTATTATGACTTATCCATTTACAAAGTTTGCAAAGCTAGTAATTTGTTATTATTCAAGTAGATTTAATTATATAAATATTTTCTAAACTCACATAATATCTATAAACCCGCCAAGCTCTCAGCACTATCGAAGGAATAACATCCTTCTGGCAGCGAAATCATTCCCGCTAAATGAATGCAAATTTTTATTTAAACATTTCGCTAAATGGCAACGAGCTGTCAATATGTTTGTTCGTCTCTTCATTGTGTCATGAGAAGTTTGCGATCTGAGAAAATAAGGGAACAGGAATAGGGAAGTGGGGTCGAGATGATGGCCATGAGTGCTAGTGACAGCTTGAGAAATGGCAAGTTGAGGCAAATTTGATTTGCACTTCGTGTTAACACTGATTCGCATCGAATGAGTCAAGTTGAGGTGGGAGGTTTACAAAAGTATTTGTTAGCCTTTCTAGGCGTAACTGTACTCATGAATACTTTGATTAGCCGGGTGGTCAAACAAGTCCCTCAATGACCAGCAATGTCCTTTTAACCCCTCCAAATTGAAAACTTCCAAACACGACCTAACGAGCGTAAAATGCGTTTTGAAGTTTGCCTCAGCATCATCATCATCATGGCAACCTTCAACCCTTTTTAGCCTCCGTGTTGGCCAATTAACAGACCGTTGACCACTTGACCAGCCGGAGAAAGTGTTTCCCCCGCCCGAATTTTCACATCCAGCTGTCTAATTGAAAGTCATTGTGTGTGAATTGAATTTAAAGTCCACTGCGTGGCACATTTGTCGCTTGAGCTTGCAACCTCAAACAGGTTGACCAGCTGCCGGGATTGCTGTGCCCGTTGGGCTTTCCCACTGACCAGGGTTGCCACCACGGTGCGAGGGCAACTGTCAAATTTGACAAATGACTGGTCAAGCGGGTCGTGTCGCGGTGGTTTGTCCTGTCCAATTGTCTCGCATGAGTGGGCAATTTCTGGCCTTGTTTCAATTGCTTGCTCATTGCGCACAAGTTAAACAGTTGTCCCCCGAAAAGCTATTCTACCATTTTTTTTAACTTTGGATGGGCATTACACTTTTACGTAACAGAAAAAATATTTTAAGCAATACAAAGGTAACCTTTCTTTATGAACCATTTTTAAAAGTGTTTTAAAGTATTCCACAATATATTTTGCTGTGCATGCTTTATAACATTTGGTATTCTAATTGTTAAAAATATTTAAAATAAAAATACCATGCCTTTATAATAATCAAAACCTGTTAAAATAACCTTTTTTATAAACTATTTTTATTATAATTTTTTGACTTTTGAAATGTTTTAATAAAAAATGTTGTAAACATAAATATCATTTTCCATCCCGCGATTTTAATCTTTAAAGGGTTATTCGCGCTTATTATATTTTGTTAGCCGAACGATGTCAGGGCTGTCACAACCTTATCATTACCGCCTTTATCTAACCTAATAACTGAGTGAAATTGAAACAGCTTAACCCTTATAAACAAGTCACAGCTGTCAGGGGCCTTAACCCCGTCGCATCACCCCGTTTTCCACCATAAATCAACGCGTCAAATGGAAAAGCGAGAGATTCCCAGTGAAAAATTACGAAATATGAACGCGGATGCAAAGTGTGTTCCCCCGATCCCTTTTGAAAATCGAATTCTAGAGAAGGGGTTGCCCAAGTCAAACCGCATGGCAAAGAAGGGGAACTCGGGAGGCAGGATTTGGATTTGGGAATTCGGGGACTTACAAGCGTCCAACATCAATCAAAACACGCGACGAACGTCGACTTGGTTCCGCCGATCTGATGATGATGCGATTTGCACTAACGATGCAATCCCAATTCCTATAAAACCCACCCACCGATTTCACACACTCCCTCCCGTGTAATCCACACATGTGTGACAAGAAGTCATTTGAAATTGGTTGAAATTTAAAGTAGTTTGCCGGGCCCGAAACCCTTTGGGATTTCCTTCTTCGCCACATCGTCGAGTCCTTTGAATAATGATGATGATGTCGTCGCGGGCTTTTCATCCGCATTTTTGTGAGAATTTGCATGCGGAAAATCGGGGTTGGGTGAGCGCGGAATTTGGCATGTGGAATGCGCCATGTAATTTACACGTCTGACAAAGTATCAATGCCATTGCCGATGACACGGAACCCGTCCTTCGATCCCTTCTTCCACGATTTTGGGAACGGCGTCGTCAGCACTGCACACACACATGACACAAATCGTCGCAAATCGTTTTTTACAGCACAACAAAGAGTTCTGCACACTTGGAGAAAGTGGGAAAAATTTTAATAAATCCGAAGACACCTGAACCACTTTGGATTATGTGAAAAAATTGTTTTATCTATTAGAAAGGTGTCGAAAAGTATGATGTAAAAATACAACATCTTTCTTTTATTTTTATTTAACTGGCGTTTGATATTCAAAAATTAATATAAAAGTATTTTATACCTTTATTAAGAGAGTCTAAAAGTATAATATAAAAAAAGCTCTTCCTTTATTATTTATTCTTCGATTTTGAAAAAATATATTGCTGCATTACTTTTAGACAAATTTAAAAGTGATTTTCAAAACCATTTTCACAGCTCGCTAGTTTTGCCTAAAATTTATTTTTAAAAAGCAGTTTTTTGTAATGTATAACCGCACCCTCGGCTTTCCCATTCCCCTTGTAATGTGTGCGTTTTCACGCCGTCCTGTGGGCGGGGTGCACAAAATATCCCGCGGCGCTTTCGCTACACATCCTCACAACAATGTGTGAAAGTTTTTTTCTGTCTCACAGCCGCTCGGTGGCACCCCAAAATAATAAAAAATAAAAAAAGGAGCTCCGCATGTGTCAGCCACAGGCTCAAGGGGCACTCCACCCCCTTTTTGGACCCCCCTTTGTGGGGTTGTGTCTGCGCCTGTTTAGTAGTTTTTAATGTTGTTTTGCTCCCCGAGGCTAAGGGCACTTCGTCCTTTCTATCCTGCGGCACTTTGTCCTCTCCAAAGAAATTAATTTTAACCACAGAAATTGCAACATTCCGATGATTAATGATTTGTTTGGGTGCCACACGCGATCGAAGGGGCAGCTGCTGCAACCCCCCGAAATTTGATATGTTCGCTTTTTTATTGCATCCAAATTTGAGATTATTCATTCCTCTGTTAACATAATTCATTAATAATTTTTTGTGACCGCTTGTCAGCGGGTGAGTGAAAGTCAAGATGAAGGCCTAGGCCATCAATTCCGAAAGGTACAGTTGTGCCCGAAGCATCGCTTGTAAGTCATGGGTGGAGTGGCCAGGGGGGCATGCAAATGGCGCACTGGCTTTCTTCTTTCATCATTTCCAATTTACCGGCACTGGAGCAGCCCATTCAAGCCAATCGAAGCAGAAATGCCTCAAATCATGTGCCACACATGACAAACAGGGCCAATGTCAGTTTACCAGATAGCGCTGCCCCCTCTGTCGCCCCTCTGGGCAAACCCTTTAATGAAACGCCCGTGTGGTTGCCGCAGAAACCGGCAAAGGACAACAAACGAAAAAAATGGGAACTCTATAATACCGATATTTAGACTTAAAGATACCCATTAGTCAGGATATTAAGGTATCTTATAAAGATAATTTTTTAAACAGTACTTTTTACAGCAGTAAAAGTTACTGAAAATTAATTTCGAATGTTATTAATCATAAGAAATCCCCAGAGTTTTGAAATATCATTACTTTTTATGGTGCTTAAAAGTATACAATAAAGTTTATTTTTGAAAAACTAAATCTCAAAGGCTTACATTTTTATTTCACTGCATACTTTTAGACACCTTTATGAATATTTTTTTTTAAAAATAAAAAATGTCCAAGTTAATAAATAAAATTATTTTATCACTTAACTTTATGGTTAAAAAATATTTTTTTATGAAAAAGTTAAAGTAATAATTTTAAAAACTTTTTAAACTCTTTTTTCCTAACAAATATTTCCAAATACCCAATACAATAAAATTCAAAGGGCATTAAAAAACCAAATTTAGCAAACTTTAAAGCAAACAAAGAGGCCAGTCGATATCAGCCAACCCATTCCAGCCTCACATATCCTTTATCCAACCCTCGAGGCCGCCGACTTTCAAATGCGTTTGACAAAATGACATCCCGGCGTGGACCAGGAGCAGAAGCAGGATCTCTGGAACTCTGGAACACAGAACTGAGGACCCTGAGATGAATCAGGACAACAATCAGGACCATTGAGCCGTGGCTGGTGTTTGGCGACCGGCGACCGACGACTGCGTGCTTCACGCTTTATTGGTTCCATTTCGCATGTGAAGAGTGGGTATTTCGAGTCCTCCGTCCAATTTCGCATCCCCTTGGTCCTCTGACATCCAGGCTAATTTGCAAATAATATGCATGTGTGTGTCTTAGCGAGTGCGTGTCCATGGCATGTAAATTTTTACTACACAAAAAAAGAAGGCAGGAAAAAAGGGGTTCCCCTTCTGTGCAAAACCACCAATTCCGCCATCAAAATTGGAAATTAGATTTCGAAAATCCTTTCAGCCTGCGTTTCTTTTATTTTCCGTATTTACTTTGGCAAATTAAGGTCGCAATTTTGCGCATTTCATTCCGTGTTTGCCTATATTGGCCATATACCTTTGAAGATTCCGCTTGCAGCTCACGTGGCCACAAAAGTTGTCTCAACCCAATCCACTCGAGAAATTTCAAAAGACCTTTCGTCAGTTTTGCTCGGGCTCTTAAGTCGAACGGTAAACATGTTGCCAAATTTTATTTGTTGTGCAAATCTTTGATTTTTCAAGCGGTTTATCTTTGGTCCCTCTTATCGTGATGCCACTGACAAAACAGATTCAGCGTCTCTCGTATTTATTTTCTGGACTTCCGGGGGAAGCTTTTAGTACTCAGTTCTTCTTTTGATTTGTGTTTTTTTATTTACAGGACAAAAAATAATTAATATAAATAATAAGGTATAAAATTCAATTTATTTTGTTTAATTGAATAATTTAAAGAATATATATATAAATACAAATTTTATAATTTATTTCACAGAAAAAATGGTAAAACTATTAACCATTTTCTACAAATATTTTTTCCCCTGCATTACCTTAAGGAAATTTGTTTATCCTGTAGCAAATTCAATTGGATTGAGTATCCAGCATAGCTGCCACAAAAGTGTGTCCACTTCTGACAGGAACGGAAACTTTTCCATTATGCAAATGGCAGCTGGCGATAAGAATTCCAGCAGGTAAGACTCCTGGCCAACAATTGATTACGATTATGATTGAGCGGCGCGCAAAAGTCAATAACAATAACATTATGCAGATGCAGATACAGATACAGATCCTGTCGCTTTCGCAGATCCAACAAAAGGCCGTTGAACAATGGTCTTTAGGGGGAAGTCCCCCGAAGTGAGCACTTAAAATTAATGGAAATGTGTAGCCAACGCCACACACAAATAAAATTTAAATAAAAAAAACCCCGCGAAACTCAAGTGGTCTTCCCCTCCTTAAACTCTGTCGAAGCGTAAAATATTATGTCATTATCAAAAAGGGAACGCAATAAATTTCTCTAGTCGTATTTCAGGAAGGAAAAGGAATCCTGAATTTACAATTAGCCGCGGACGCTCCAAAGTCCTCGAGGTCGTCATGGTGTGTGGCAATTGATAAAGCTCGAGAGCAGGAACTGCCTTTCAACCAGTGTCCTGTGGCGTCCTTCTTTGTGTTCCGTTTTTTGAAAATTTATTTCACCTCGCGGGTCACTGACGAGTGTCAATCAAAGGCAGGACCAGAATCTATGGTGCACTCTAAAAATATCTAACCGAAATGAGTAAATAAAAGAAATATATTTTTACGGTTTAGAATTCATTTATGATAAATATTTTTCAAGTTACACCTTATCATTCACCTTATATTATTCTATAATATATATAATATAATATTTTGGTTTTTAATTATTATTTTGGAAAATAAACTAAAACAAAAAACTAACTTTTTATCAGTAAATTTTTAATTTAAATATAATAATTTATAATAATTATGTCTAACAATTTTTCCGAGTGTAGGGATTAGACCACCGCGGTGTTTTTATCCGGAATCTGGAATATGGCATGCGTCGCGTCTCAGGATTCTAATTACGCGCAGGACACCTCGTGGCAGGATGTTCGAAAGCGCTGTGAATGACATCCGCTGCCGGTCGCCTTGGCTGTCCTTTTCGTGTCCTGGCAACCTCATCGATTCGCCTTCTCGAAGGAGTCTCCGAGTCATTAAGCTGCTATAATTGCCGACTGTGGGTCGTCGTCGTCCAGCTATCGGACTCTCAATAACCATAAATATTGAAATGCGAGAAACTAA
Organism: Drosophila prostipennis; assembly: GCA_037075205.1. Lineage (NCBI taxonomy): Eukaryota > Metazoa > Arthropoda > Insecta > Diptera > Drosophilidae > Drosophila > Drosophila prostipennis. The sequence continues at coordinate 13,603 of JBAMCJ010007248.1, forward strand.
CCCAGACCCCCGGAGTTTTTATTGCCCCGGCGACTTGACTTTCACTTGATTTGGCTGTGTCAAAAGTTTTTGGGCCACTCAATCGGGGATTGTTTATGGTTTTGCGTTATAATATTCCTCCCGCTGCAGCGTTGGCCGCTCATTTCCGCTCGGCTCTCTTCGAAGGGAAATGACATTTTTCTACGGCCCAACATTTCGCCAACTGACATATATCACCTCGAAAATGTGGCAGAGATTCACATTCGCACACAGCCCAAATGTTCCACATATCCGCCTTTGGTTTTTCCCCTTGACTGGCCCCCTTGAAATTTTCTGGGGATAAGTCGATTATATGCGGAAATGAAAACCCATAAAAATCCTTTCCTACGGTGATTAGTTAACATATTTTTATTTTTTCCTCGTCGGGCGCCAGTGGGGATGTGAGCAAAAAGGGAAACAATTATTTATGTGAAATAATATTTATTATTTATTACTCTTGTTGTTGGTGTTGTGTGTGTGTGTGCGTGTGTGTTCCCTTTGTGAGAGTCCTTTATGGAATTGCTGTGGAACTGAGGTTGAGGTCCATTAAATTTTCCCTGCTCGTCCATTTATGAGCAATGCATATGAAAAGAGGGTCTTGGGTTTTTAGATTGGTTTGTTAACGTCCTCAGTACATATTCACAAGTGTGTTTATTTTGTGGAGAGAGTAGGAAGAAGTTGGAGGCAGCTTGAAGGGAAATATTTACATTTTTTCCTTCACTTTATATTGATTTTCAAAACCACTGATTTATTAAAAACTCACAAGAAAACTTCATTATGCGCTCGCTATTAAAAACAAATTTATCCAATTTATTTCTCAAGAAGGAAGCTCCTGGGGAAAATGAAAATTTTCCGCCACCAATTCAGGGCAATTTACCTCACAAAAGTGGAATAATTTAAAAATTAGGCAGGTCGAAAAAAAAGTATATCAATTACTGCGTAATTTGCATAACTTGGCAGTAAACAAATGGGCTACCAAAAAAATAGGTTTACCAAAAAAATGCAACCGCATCCTGACATCTCTGACAAATAAGGCAAATCAATCAAAGGACCCTTACCTATTTTATTTTTCCCCCTGTCGCGTGTTGGAAACTAATCAAAATTCAATTTCTGAAAAGAACCCAGTCTCTGCATTAAAATCAAAATTCGCAAATGATGCGCGTAATCAAGTGAGCTGTGGAAAACCGAGTTTCCCAGGCAGCCAAATCGACCTTTTGCTGATGGGTTAATTCGGCAAACCGTCGTCCTCTCGGTGACAATTGAAAAATAGCCGCTGCCAAAACATGTTTGCAAACATTGTAACCCCCTGTGTTTTCGCATTTCGCAGTTGTTGTCGTGGCTGCCGAAGCGTATCAATAAATCCATTTAAAATTGCGTGCAGGCCGCGTGTGCTCTTCACTGGGATTTTTGGAGTGTTTTGTCATTCGGCTGGTATAATGCAATGGGAATTATGGCTGCTTAGGACTCGCACACTCACCGTATGATATTGAAAATAAATTGGCAGCGACAGCAAAACAAAAGCGCCAAAAAGACGTCACCAATTGACATCGATCCTGGTTTCCCATTTTTTTTTTTTGGTAATTTTTCCTGGCTAATACCAGCAACCCTCGATTTAAAATGCAAAATCTGAAAATCAAAGTAAATCAATTTCAGCTGCAAAAGCACGTTCGCTACCCCTCTTCGAAAATTTTCCCCTTCACTAAGTCGGCCAATAAATCAAATTGCGAATTTTTATGCGCATATGTGAGGAACCAGAGGACTTTTCTAGCAAGCAGGACACTCCGTTGTGTCTCCTTTGGCAGCTTCTCTCGTTTCTTTATTGTAATTTGTGCAAAATCCTTCAAATCCTGCACATTTATCAAGTATATTTGCCCATAAATCAGGTCACATGCGTGCAGATGAGGTGGTGTCTCCAAAAATTTCGAGTTGGGGGTGTGGCGCACTTATCCTTCCGGAACTTAATGTTTTAAAATGGCCCATAAAATCATCGCCAGCTATGTCTAATTTGCACATTTTCACTATTTTCTCAGATTTTCCCCCGTTTTCCCTCGCCGCCTCAAGCATTGTTCTCGATTTTTTAATGTGGTTATTTATGCGTCCTGTTTATGATTTTATGTGCTTTCTATGCTAAATAGATCGCCGAAGTCTAGGTGACGTCATTTATCATCCTCAACGACTTGGGGGCGTGGCGGGAAAACTTCAACGATAAACCAAACCGCTTGTAGATAATTATGAATTATTATCTGGCAGAGCAATGCCATTCCGATTATCGGGAAAATTAGGATTTCTAATTGAGAGAATATCACACGTGATTTGGCAATAAAGTGGTTTTGGAATTTATAATACAAAAGAAATACAAAAAAAAGTAATAAATAAATCATCCAAATAAAAATTGTAAGGTTCAAGAAATCTTTTTTATATTTTTTTGTAGTAGAATTTGATAAAATATTTATTTTTTCTACAAGAAAACAAATTTCTTTTAAAAATAACTACTTAGCTATCTGAATTTTCCAAGCACAACTTGTGGCTAATTTGCTTTTAATCTTTCAAGCATCTGCTGAACTTTCGCCAAGAAAGAAATGTCTGGGGAAACTTTTTTCCAAACGACAAGTTTTCAACCCAAACCGCCGTCTGGGGAGAAAATGCTTTCAATTATTTAGGGAAAATGCAAAAGTCCGACTATGGATGGCACATTACACATTACATTCATAGATATATATATTTAGATAAGTATTTACGACTCGCCCGTCATGTTGTCAATAACAATTTGGCAATGACACAGGCATCCTGCGAAAAGGAAAATCCCCAAGGACAACCCCTTTGGATTTTTGGCGAAGACCAGCTCGTGAGACGTCGCAACAAATCGCTGCAAATTGCATTCATAAAATTCTATCACCCAATATCGGAAATGGATTCCTTGTTGTCCGGACGAACTGGCAGACTAATGGTTAAAGTCTGACCCGAAGAAAGGATCAGGACAACAGCTGCGCGGAAAGTTGAGGGTAAGTAAGGCAAAGTAAACGAAAGTAAAGGGGTCTCTCGATGGTCATAAGCACTCATAATTTCATTATTATAGAGTGCCAAGTGCCAAGTGTATGGAAATGGGCCATTTGTGTGACCATTTTGCAGTTGATGGAATTTTAAGGTGCCGTAACTAATGCTGAGCAACTGTGAACTGCGAACTGCTACTAATTACTCGGAATTACTGGGGCCAATTTCACTGGGAAATTCATCATTGCCAGGGTGATGATACAGATTTGCAGGGAAATTCTCCCGGGCTTTCAATCATGCCAACTGTTGCCATCACTCAGGCTCAATCAGTCCGAGTTTCTAGTTTCCCGGGGAAACGGAAGGGTAAGTAATAAGGGAAAACGAGGTCCTCGGATTACATAACGCCAGAACGCCCTTTCCATGTCCCTTTTTTCTGGATTTCTGGTCAGTATGGTCAGTAGAATGGGATTATTTGGCTTCCAACCGCAGAAGGGTCCTGAGGATGGGACGTGTGTGACCGCAAAACGGCTTTTAGGGCTGCCCACACGCACAGATTGGATTGGATCTTGGCCCTGGGCAACCAGTTGATTACTGGGTTGCGGATTAATCAGCCATACAATCGTCATCCATCCCGTTGACTTGCACATTTAATTCTTTGGGGGAGTATCCTTTTAATTGCCCGGGAAAGTCCTAATCTGGGAGGGAGAATAAATCTATGCCTGCTACACTTAAAAGACTTCTGCAAATTACAACTTTCAATCATTGCCATTTCCGCAACAAAGAAAGACACAAAGAAATCTATCAAAACCATAACCAGTAAGTATGAAGGAAATACTCACCCCTTAATATTACAGGGTATTTTTCACAATAAAGTGAGTGCGATTTTGAAATCGTTTATAATTTTGTCCTAAAAGTAGGCCATAATTTTCATACATTTAGACAATTTAAAATAATATTTTGAGACAATTTGGATTTTTAAATATTTTTAGAAATAAGTTTAAAGTAAAATATTTGTTTATATATATACTCATATCTTTATATCTATATATTATATATTATATATTTTCTCTATAATTTTTTCTTATTAAAAATTTTATTTTGTAATCTTAAAGGTTAATAGTAAGTTTCAACTAATGGGTATCAAATATTCGACCAGCATTACTTGACAATCCTCCCCTGAACACTCGGCCATAAATTATAGAAATTTGCGACATAAATCAAGGATGAAAGGACGACCACAAGGAGTCTCATATTGGCAGCATATAAACTTTTCACTTTTCAATATTTGCTCGGACCACATCTTTTGTCATCGGGCTTTAACTACAACTGTTTTCTCGGTTGGATTTATGTGTTTGATTTGTTTGACATATTGAAGTGGTCAAGCGGAGATGAGGGAGTTACCAAAGCGAGGGGGCGTGTCCGGTCTTTTGGGAAAGTGGTCCAAAGTTAATTGATTAACGACACGAACAGTTGAAAAGTGGAACATTTTGACAAGGGGGAAAAAATGGAAGCCTTGTAGGAAAAACTTGTTTGTCTGTCGGCGCAAAATTTGTACAATTTCCACAGTGATTTGTGGCCATTGTCCGGCTCAAATTGTCCAGCATTGTGGTGCGTAGAATCTCATGTGGAGAGTTTGAGACATTTTCTTTGTGGCAAATTGATTGGAATTTTACGAGAGCCGTGTACCTGGTTCTCATCTAGGGCTTCCCGTGGTCAAGCCTTTGGTTGTACTATATTTATTTTTCTGGGGGTGGTTTGATTACCCCTCACATATTATCCTTCCCCTATCGCTGTCATTCAACTATCCACTTATACTTATTTATGCTTTTAATAAGCAACATGACATGCTGCAAATGTCAAACCTCGGCTGTCATTCAAATGTAGCCAATGTAGTACAGTATAGTAGAGCCCTCTACTTTCTCATTTTCCGGGCACAGGATGCGCTTGATTACTTGACATCTCGCCTGGTGTATCCATGTATTAATGAAGGAAATAAATTTAATTTCGGCAATTAATGCCTGGCCCGGTCCACTGGGGGTCCTTTGGCGAAGGTCCTTCGGCGAAAGTCCTTCGGCATCAGATGTCAGCACTCTACTCCTCACAATCTCTGGCTTTATGTTTATCATTATTGACTCGTGAATAGTTTTCCCCCGCATTTCGTAATCAAATATCGTATGTAGCTAGCTGCTCCTTTCACTTTCTCCGCTAGTAAATTTTCGCAAATTGCAATAAAAGCGAAAGGAAAATGGGAAGGGGGCGAGTAACGACTTTCCCCGAGGGGTGAACCTTGCTTAGTCATCATCCTCATTTCATCGCTGAAGTTCCCATCATCGTTCCGATGATTGTCATCATTGGTGCGCCATTGTCTTGGCCCCGGGCGGCTTATTGGATTCCTCGAGTGATACTTTAAGGCTCTTTGCGAAACACTTTCGAGGAGCTCGAGTTCCCTTCCTTCAGTAGCTTTCCAGGGTCACTACTATCTGAAGTTGTCGAGTTTTCAGTTCATGAACAGGAAAAAAATAATATTACAGTTAAAAATTATCAAAGTGGCAATAGAAAGCACTATGTTTTTGAAATCACTTTGAAAGGTGACTAAAAGTATGCAACAATGTTTTCGAAATCCGATTGATTTCAACATCTTTATGAGTAATTTTTGTTTTAAACCTATATCAAATTCGATTGAGAAGACAAATAAATCCAAATTTTTTAAAATTCAATGTTTTTTAAACCTTTTAAAAAAATCCAAACACAACTTTCCTCAGTGTAATGCAATGAAAAGTGGCACAAAAGTTCCGAAACTAAGGCGTTTCTTTGTTCCAGGTCCACTTCAAAGGACCTAAAAACCTGTCAGACCGGCTCTCTCTTGTCTTCTCGAGGACACGAGGTGTGAAATCCCCTCGCTCACACACTCACTCCCAATTAGCGAATCAAAGAGGCAGCGAACCTCAAAGGGAAGCGCTGGAAAGTCTGGTAATAACCTGATTAGAGATTAGCAGGAAGCTCGCGGCAGTGGGGCTTAATTAAATGCTACCTGGGAAAATGGGAAAATAGAAAATGCCACATGTGAAAGTGAAGCCACACAAAGGAGCAACAATTTCCATTTTCCCCCGTCGGCGGTTTCTTTCTGCGTTTTGCCGGCGCTTTTCCTGGGCCCGCGGCTAAAGGGATATAATGTTTCTGGTCCTTTTCCTCGTATCCATTACACTCCGACTGGCGATGACCAGGGGTGTTCCAAATGGGGTGGCCAGTAGAGCAGCAGACCAGCAGTCCAGCGATTAGTTGAGTCCATCAATGGCACATCAAACTGTCCGGCAATAACAACAATGGAACCATTCAATCAGCGCGCATAAAAACATAAAGAGATTTTAATTTTTTGATTATGCGATGTGTGTGCGTGTCCTGCTTTTCCCTCGGGTGGAGAAATCGTTAATCAATGAACTCCATGCGTGTGCATGAAGGAGGGTCGTCCTTTCCCTGGTCACTCCATCTTAGCATAGTAAAAAAAAAAAGAAGAAAATCAACATCGATGAGTAGTTGGCCGGAAAAACCAAGTTGATTAAATTTCAATGTTGATGTCGTGCCAGGACTAAAGAACTGTGAATGGACCCTTGGTCCTTCTTTCGTAATGCGGCGTAATTTCGATTTAAGTAATTTCCTTCTTTAGCATTCGTGCATGGACTTGTGATACACATATATATGGCATTTCGGATCTGACGTAGCAAACCGATAATTGGAGTCAATCAAAGGGAATGGCAGGAGTGGAAAATGGAACTTGATTAGTTTCAGTTCACTAGGATTGCAATTAGGGAACGGTTTACCGAAGGGAATACCTTAATTTAACGAAAACTTAGTGGGTAATAGTTTAATTGGAATGGTATAGGGATTAAAGATCCCAAGGGAAATTGGTATAATACGAGTATATCATTGATATCCTACAATTAATATTCTTTCTAATCAATATTGAAATATATCTTACTAATGTTTAAGTATTTGTATATTAAATAAATTTTATTTTGTATTACTCCGATCTTGGTTTACCTTTAACTTCAAGAACCCAAAATAACAAAATATACGACCCTATAAATGGATTGGTTTATCAAACTACTCCTTATTGTTCTCCCCACCCCTCGAGATCTCTACTCTTTGGTCCTCCTCCTTCCGCTCAATTAAACATTTGAATGCAATTTAGAGAATCCTTCCCAACAAAAGACAAATCATTCCTATTAATTCCGCACTCGTGGAATGTTTCATTACCAGTTACAACCGGCACTTTCGGCTACTCCATATGTGCCTTCTTTTGTAAGGATGCAAATGGATCTGGAGATGGAGATGGAGGCAAGGGAGAGCACCCTGCTTACTTTTAATTTGCCTGCCCTGCCTTATTACGTTCATTCATATGCAAATCGCTGGACTGTAACACAAGCACAACAACAATAAAGCCGTGAAGAGGGAAAAGTCACTGAAGATGGAAAACGAGATGGAACGGGAAAAGGCTGGGAAGATGGAAGGAGGCTGCTCTCATTGTTCGGGGTTCGCTAAGACCGATTAAAAGAAAACTGCGGCAGACACTTAAAAAAATGTTTTAAAAGAATACGGAACAAAAAAAAAGGTTTTAAATATGTTCAAACTTATCATAAAATAGTTGTAGATTTTTTATTGAATTTTTATATAAGTTCTTAAATTGAACTTTAACTGTTTCTGCCAAACAATGAACATTTAAAAAATTGTTCTATATTTTTTATTAATCTCACACAATCTCTAAGTTACAAAATGTGTATGTAATTTTGTGGTTTACCATAATCAAAGCTTAGAAATATTTTGTATATTCTTTAAATTATCCCTAATATGTTAAAAATAAAGTAAAGTGCATTTCTAACATGTGAGTTAGGATCGAATAGCATCTTAAAGGAGTCTGCGGAGCGGGGGATTTTCACCTCGTAACCCAAAAATTTCGCCAGGGTTGTTGGTGTTTGATGTATTCGGCGATTTTTCGTCTCCCACCCCTGTAAGCCCACTGAAATCGCTTTATGGGGTGGGTCCGCACTGTCTATACCGTGCTGTACTGTACCTTTTGTACCATATCCCATATCAAATTTAAACGAATCGCTTCCGCTTAGCGCGACTGCCCGGAGTTAGGGTTATGTGGCATTATAATTTTCCAACATCAATTCGAAATCCAAATTGTATCGTTTCCATTTCCTCGTTTTCCCATTTTGCATTTTCCCTGTTTTTCGTGATTATTGTTTTGCATTTCCTTTGTTTGGCGAAACAATTAATGTTATTTGCATAGTTGGTGGGTTGCCCAAATGTTTTTCGGGATCGCTGGGATGGGTTTGGGTTTGGGATTTCGGTATTGGATAAGGATAAGGTCCGCATGTGGTCCAATTTGGAACGTTTTGTATCTGAAGTCCCGCCTGCGGCTCTTTTAACCTTTCTCCCCTCCTTGTTAACTGGTCTTTTTTGGCTTTGTCTGACCCGGCTATCAAATTGTATTTGACTTTCAAAATCTGCTGAGGGGTTTGGCTTGGGGGAAATTCCTGTAAGTGTCTAACTGACAGGCTCAAGAGGTCCTTTTGCGCCCCGATTTTCCCAATTCACCGCATTATCTCGAGTGCTGGCGTGCTAATGTGCAAAAACTGTCCATGTTGAGCAACTTCAACTTTTGCAACCTCCTCAAGAAGAAGGAATATAAGGGGACGAACCTCTTGAAACCTTGGGAAACTTGCAAGTGTTTTCCCATACCCTCATATGTGACATTTCCTGCTCACCTTATTTATTTATTTCCCTGCCCAAATGACACGAATTTGTCATCTTGGTACAGTCGCGTACATGCTGTTAAAGCCACCCCACCCTTTCTCCATCTGACATTCACATATGTCGCTGTTTGTTCAGTCGCACCCACCGAAAATAAAATTTCCTCAGGACGGGTGGTTTGTTTGCTCAGCGGCTGAAAGTTCAATTAGAAAAAAAGTTACAAAATGCTTATAATTAAGTTTCGCTTTTTCGAATGCAAATGTGCCCTCCTTTGTGTAATTGGAATTAAATATTCCTTTATAGAAAAACCTTTGAGTGCCCTGGAGCTCTGACCCTTTGCCCCATATAATAACACCCAGTCTTTTGTATAAAGTTTCAATTTTCTTCATGTTTGTTTTGTAACAAAAAATTATAAATTAAATTCCTTGATATTCTTTAAAAGTCAAGCGGATTTTACATAATATTTATATGAGCAGTAACCTGTAAGCACTAATTTTTCATTTAACCTTTTCAAAACCCTGAAAAAAATATTGGAACCGGAAGGAAACTGAGCAACAGCACGATTCCTGCTGAATTTTGCAATTATTTTCTGTTTGTGTTGGGATTTTTCAACAGCTTGTTGCTAATTTTTAATAAATATTGAACGCGGGTTCAAGTGCCAGATTTTCGCGGGGGTTGTCGAAAGGCCTATGCAAATTTCCGAATAATAATTTTCGCATAAAGCGAAAGTCATCATTTGCTCGCCTCACGTGCGCCATTATTATTGCTCTGAAAGAATGAAAAAAAAACCGTGATGATGATGATGATTATTATCGCGAGACAGTTTTCCCATTACAGAGCGATTATGCTGATGGCATGTGAAGGATATTGGAATCCGAACTCTGATTTTATTTACTCTTAATTTAGTGGTCACGTGCAAGGAACGATTCTATTATTATTCAACCGGGTACAGTCGCGTCATTGGCTTTACATTATCTTAAGGTGAATGGTTGCATATTTATGGGGATAAACAGTCTCTACATCAAGTGTAGAAATGTAAGTAGTCAAGTGGACTTAAATACTAAAAAACCATTTGTTGGGTTTTCTTTATATTATGGATAAGTAAACCACCGTTGACATGTTTAATTTAATTTTTTGCAGACCTTGGTCTGGTCTCTGTTCTACTTAATATTGATATTAATAATGATAACATTGAAATTGTTGAGTTTATTGCAGATATAAGATAAAGTAGTCTACGGTGTTTTCCAAAATACACACAAGAAATAAGATAGGAGAAATAAAAATATTAGTAAAATATGGCTTATATTTTTGTTAGTAAAACGAATAGCAAATTTACAAACTTTTTGCTGTTTAAAATTTATAACCTTCACCAGTAAATTGAAAGGGTACTTTGCCCTATTTTGTTGTGCGTGGTGATATCAGAGCCACTTTTTTGTTGAATACTTTTTGAGTACCAAAATTCCTTTCATTTTTCACCAGAGTGGGAGGGGTGGGTGATTTGGATCCGGGCTTGGTAGTTTGTTTGTTTTTGTGTGGTTTCCCCAAATAAGGCACTCTTTTACCCTTGTGATCTGTTTTAATGGGTACACCCAAGCTTGTTCTCTTGACCCGTTTCTTGATAGCCTGTTATAGATATAGGGAAATATATTTTAGTCCTTACACTATAACTAGTTCAAGTAAAACATACCTCAGCAAAAATATTTGGAGACAAAGTTGAAAATGGATTCTCAGTTGAGTCATCTTCTCGGAATACAGAATGCTGAGTAGTTGTTATTGTTTTCTCTATCTGAAAAAATCAAGATATAATATATAAACTTAATTTTTATTTCATCATCTTACGATTTTAATCGTTGAGTCATCTCCACGCAATGAAATATTGTTTGCCCCAAGTAATGGGAGAATGGCTTCAAAGACTCTGTTCTCCTGCAAACAAAATAATTTTATTCAAATAATTTGGCTATTGGTGACTCACCCTTGCTGACTTAAATTGTTCTCCTTTAGCTAGTAAAAACCAGGCTAAGAACAGGATTTTCCAATTCAAAGTGGCTGCCATTTTTCAGAAGTTGATTTCGGGAGATCCCAAAGACTACTGAATTCTCTGGGGCTCTGCAATTGGATACCGCACACTGATTAGATAATCCTAATCTAATCTTTCGGTCCCACAAAGAAATGGTTGACTAATGGCTAATGGCATTTTATTTATTTTATCTACTATGCCCTTTAAAATGTTTTGTTTTAAATATTTAAATAAATTAAATATTAAATATGAAATGTTTTTATTTGTAATATTCCACTTTTTTATCAGTTCTCGAGCGTATATTATAAGAAAATTGTCCATGACCGTAAGCCATATTTTTTAAAGTTCTCAAAGATTTAAGGCCAAACTCAAATAACGAGGTCTCTTTTTTCTTTGCTACACTTTTTATTATTATATTGTCACAATTTTTTAGTGTCTTCTTCGACGATTTATCCGAATTCTCCTGCCCAAGTGATCTGTTTGTGTGCGTCCGCCAAAACTCGACCTATTAAGGCGGTTTTTCGACGAATAATCGGCCTATCAATATAAATAAAGTATTAAGTTCAAACTGATTCAGAATTCATTAAATCCAAAATTCACCTCAAAATAAATATTTAAAAAAGTTGTAGATAAATTTTCATTTTCTTTCTGCGAAGAAAAACTTATTAGATTGAGTGTTTATATATTTCGACGTAAACAATTACCTTTTCTTTAGTAGTTTTATATTCAGAGCTTGTTTGTGTATTTCCTAGAAATAATTTGGCGTTGGGGTAGGAAAGTTCCTAAGAATAAAAAAGATTTTTAATTATTTAAGTTTATTTTATACAATTTTATTACCTCTATAGACTGGGTTTCCTCTCCTTGAACCATTATAAATCCGTTCAATATAAAGAGCAGCAGACAGCAGCTTTGCATCATGACCGATTTACTTGAGTTGCACATTGTGATTGATAGTTGGAGTCCCACAATATACGCATTTTATGAATTAACGACAATGCAGTTCAGATAACAAATACTACGTCTAGAAATGAATAGTCTGTTCTGATTAAAGCAAATGCCCCTATATCTGCGGACAATCCATTAACTAATGAAAGCGATCCGGATACTTTGCCATTTTTATTTCCATTTATTTATATGCACTCGCCATTTCCCTCTTTTTCGCATTTTAATTTCATTGAGTTTATACAACAATTTGGGCCAAATGCTCGGCAGTTACCCTTGCTCAGTCCTGGATTTTTGATGGTTTGGAGGGGTTTTGAGGGGGTTTGAGCACCCTCATGCTCATGCAAAAATTCAAAGGACCAAGGATATGTTATCCTGAGACGACATTTAATGGCATGTCAACGTCTGTGTCGCACGTTGGCATTTATTGATACGTCCGCCGCTCAGTTAACAAGTCGATAAAGTTTAATAGTCAAGGGGTCTCAGCTGCCGATAAATGGAAATAGAAATGCAATTGCCAGTTTTATAAGCGGGTTAGGGGAAAAGGAAAACAAAAAGCATTGTTCCACCTGGTAAACCCCTTCCTTTGCCATATGGCTAATTTTCCAGCATGCCTTCTAATTTTCCACTTTTCACAAAAACAAACTTTCCACAGAGCGCAGCCCAATGCAATTATCAAACTTCCGAGGGGTTGCTTTCTGGTAAATTGATTAGAAGACTTTTCTCCTCTCGTCTCTCTTCACTCCTTTGTACTTTTCCGCAGGACCTTGGACCCCTGGTATAAAGTAGCTCAAATTGACTTTATAATTGCCGGGTGGGCGTGGCCATAACCGAATTAGTACGCCCAGTTGGCCATTCAATGCGGTTGCCAGTTGGTCGATGTTTTGACTGACACGGGAATTGCCTGCCTAACAACTGTGCAAATTCTTTTTTAGAGCTAAAGAAATTAAAAAAACAATTATATAAATTTAATGGATTTATAACTGTTTTCTTTCGAACTTTGTTCACTGGTTCATCACAAGAAACTGATTTAAAACGCAAAAGCAGAATAATGCGTTGCATGCAAAACGAGCACAAATGCGGATGATAAGTTATATAGATAACTTATATAAATATCTGAGAATGAGTACGAACGTAAATATTATATTGACCATGCGCGGATCCGGGATCGGGTGAAAAATGAGAGTAATTTTGATATTCAAAAAGTATGCAACAAAAAAATTGTTCTGATATCACCCCCCACAACAAAATCCTAGATCCGCCACTGATATGAACTAAGAAATCTTTTTACATTTCAAGGTTAAAAAGTAAACACTTAATTCTTCAGCAAAACGAACTGTTTCCTTAAAAAAAAGCACTTTATAGAATTAAAAAAGCTTTCTAAAATATTCCAAAATAATGAAACATTTTTATAATTTACGGCGAATATTTATGTGGGGTTTATTATAATTTTTTCAAAAGTCAACTCAAAGAAGCCACAAATTCACTAATATTTTTAAGCATCATGAAAGAACCACTTAACCATTAAGTAGTAATCTCTCATTTGAGTTCCGATTGAAAACCGGTTATCATTTCACCCAGTTTCTGTTGACCATTCCGCGAAAAGCCCTGCGATTCAATGTCATTCATGTTTGCCAATTCCCATATCTATTTTGGCCGAGTGTGTAAGTTTGTATCTGCGAGTGGGTATCGGTATAGTATCTGTATATGTGGTTCAAGGTTAACCGAAAAAAATCGCCAAAAAGCCGATAATGAGCTGCACAAGCATATGTATGAATGGTTGTGGAACTGGGGGACTGGCGTCCCAAAGTCTTGGATTTGGGATCTGGTTTTTGAACAGGTGTGGTGGCGGCGTCGTCGTCGCCAGCCAGCTGATAAACATCATGAATATTAATGCACACATCATAATCAGCGCTTGGGGGCATTAAATCAAATGCAGCCCGGTCGAAAGAGTCAAGTTCACTTTCACTCCATGACGCACCGATGATGCGTAGCAACCCCGCCGAATTTTGGTTTTCAGTTTTGTTTTTTTAGTTTAGTTTACTCCGCGCTTTTGGCCAATTTTGGTCAGTGGCCCACTGGCACTTGGCCACAACACCTGCGCACCGCATACAAATGGCCAGTGGATCGTCGCTTTTCTGGGCTTCTGGCTATTTTCGGATCCAAGCCACAGACCTGATGAATGGCCTGGCATCGTTTTGGGCACCGATTTGGATTTGGTTGGGGTTCGACTTGGTTTTTGGCAGCCATTGCATCATTGGGCCATTTACTGTTGTTGCTGTATTTTATCTTTAAGCCACGTTTTGAGTGCACGCGAATGGCGGGTGAAAGCAAAGTGTGGCAATCAATGACGACATCAAGTTGGGGACTACTGCACCAGCGGGTTTGACCAGCTGCTCGAGCGGCCGAACAGCTGATACACTCGAACCAGATCGATAAGCCGCCAATAAATGCACTCAACAAAAAATATGAAACTTTGACCAAGGTAGATAATATATAAAAATAATTTAAAAATATAAGCCAATTTATAGTACAACAAAAACAATCCAATATTCCACCCTATTAGAAGAAAACAGGTAATTAGAACAAAGGTTCAATTCGACTGGCAAAATCCTCAAAATAGGTTTAATTAATCGATATGAAGCAATAATCGATCTTAAAAGCGTATTAAGTCGATTATAATGGTCCAAATTAATCTTCATAAATCCAACTCCAATTATTTCCGTATAAAATAATTTAATATTAACTAAACAAATTATGGAACTATGACAGCTAAACTAAACTATTATACAAAGATTATGACACCAAATTAATATAATCATATTGTTTATTGACAACATTTTTCTATATATTTATCTTTTTATTTTATTTTTATTTTGTTTATTTTTTCCTCAATTAATAATTTTATTTGATTGTTAATTGTTAAACATTTATTTTTAGGCACACATTTTGATTTACCCATAAAGATGCCTTTTCTCAGGGAGTATTATATTACACGTTTTCCCGACTGAGTCAGCCTAATAATACCCAATATTTATTATCAGCTTTTTCCCGTCAACCCCCTCGCCTTTCAATTAAACTCCACAGAAGGGGTAAATATTCAGTAGTTTATTTAAATAGAAACATGTTTTTCAGACTTTTGTTAGCGAGAACTCACATTCCGCACTCATTCACTCACACGCTTAACCAAATAGTTGATGGCTGTTAGATAATTAGCAAAATATGTACAAATATGGTGGATATGGTAGAGGTAAATAGATCTGAATCGGAGCCATATGCCCACTTCAATTAGGCGCCAATTGTTCTTTCCCCTCCCCGAGAGTTAAGAAATAAAAATCTGACGTCAAGGCAATTTCGTTGGTTGTTGACTCTTTTTCCTCTGCTGCTGCTGTATGACACTCTCGATCCAATCCGTATATTCGGCCACGTTAGTATAAACAGCCGGCTTTCCGGCCATTCCGCACTGGGTGAATCCGTAGCTGACCACCCCGTAGGCCACCCAGCGGGAATGCTGGCGGTCGAAGTACATCAGAGGTCCTCCCGAGTCCCCGGCACAGGTGTCCTTTGCGAACTCCCCACCGGCACAGATCTGCTTGGGTCCCAATCGCACGCCGAATCCCTCGAGGATCTTGGTGCAGTTCTCATTGGACACGTACGGAATGCGCAGCTTCAGCTTTATGGGACTGTGGATGTTGATAAAGTATTTGTTGACTGAAAAAATATAATAAAATATCATAAAAATAAATATTAAAAATATTTTCTGAAATTTTCTATAATTTTCTAAATTATTATAATAGTGACTTTAATAGCAAATTGTATAAACAAAGGAGTTCCACGTTGAATGAAATCTGTGAATTTGTTGTTAATATGTCGCTAAGGAAAAACCCATGTTTTGGTTTCCAAAAAACTTCCATTAACAAAACAGTAAACAATCTTAACTGACACTATATTTTTTGTGGTTTTCCCCTTAATCAAGCCCGCATTGTTTTGTACACACATTTAAAACAAAGAAAAGCATAACGAAGCTTTATCAAGGGGGATGTTAAACATCAGGTAAACATTTGTAAATGCTTTTGTTTCTAAAATACTCCTAGTATTAGTGATATACTCACATAAATCCGTGCGACCCCAACCGGAAACGGAGAACATCTGACCCTCGGCCAAAGTCAGGGGCTCCGATTTATTGGGCAAACAAATGGGCATGACAAAGTGGGTGAAGGAAACGGGATGTTTCAATCGGATAATGGCTATATCATTGTATTTATAGTTGGAGAACTCCTTGTATTCGGGATGCACATGGATCTTTTCGTAGGCAATATCTAAAGCGGCATCTGCGCAGCTCAAATAGTTGGGTTCCTCGATGCAGTCGGGTTCCGTTTTCACATTGAATTCGCCCAAACGCACGTGCTTTCTAATCGAAATGGAATGTTCTTATAGAGAACTTGGGATATATATTTCAATTCTACTCACAATCCTCTGCGATCACGCACCCCTTCACCTTGAACACAATGGGCGGCTGTCAGGATATGACGATCATCTATTAGGGCTCCACTGCAGCCGTAGTCATCTAAAATTAATATTGTTACAAGGTTTTAGAAATTTTCTGATAATTATCAGAATTATTTTATGATATAATATATAATTGACAGGATTCTAAATTTTGTGCTAAGAATTGCAGAAAAATTATGTAAAAGAATTCGAACCATCTTTTTCAAATCTAAATATATTCTTTTAAGCAAAAGCTTAACTACATAAAAATTTAATTAATTCAATCTTAGTACAGAAGGAATTTTACTACCTATAAATTTTAAAAGGGAATAAACAAAGGTTTATTTTGATTCTTTTGAAAATCTTTTAAAATATTGTATAAAATAAAAAATCTCTATAAATTTAAGAACTTACTGGAATTATAGACGAGCAGGGCCAGCCAAGGAAACTCATCCAGTTCGGCAATTTCGCCTCCGTAAATTCGATTTGTCACCTGCTTTCCGCACTCGTTCAGTAAATTAAATCCCGAACTTGGCTCTACGGTTTGAATCCTGCGTTTAAGTTTCTTCCGCTTAAATCGAGCAGTGACATCCAGAAATCTCCGATACTCGAATTTCGAGAACTGCAGCACGGGAAATAGATAATCCTGTCCATTTGCCGGGCAGCAAACGAGGGATTCATAAGAACCCTCGGCCTCCGAGATTTGCTGCTCCACCTCGCATTGCACTTTCTTCAGGAAATTCACCTTCTCGGCCGGCAAATTGGTGGCATTTCGTACTTGTAAATACGCCTTACACCTGCTGACCTCCATGCAAACGCCTCTTTTCGATTCATTGGGAATATCGCACTCCTGGAGGGCCAAAAAGCGGTAGAAACAGCCGAAGAATATCCATAGTCGAAGAACCGAAGAACAGAGCATGGGTAACAGTATCTAAATACAAGATCTATATGATCTGCAATCACAGAGATACAATATAATCCAAAGCGATCGTCTCTGGCAAGAAGAAGCGGCGTCAAAGGCTTACGAACCGAAACTGAATGGCAACGCAGTTTGTATAAGCAGAGTGCCAAAAAAGCGAAAAAACCGAAGACCCCGAAAAGTCGGAAGAGCCGAAGAAAGACAGACCCCGCCGGCTCTTCAGTCTTCAGTCTACAAAAGCTCCGAGCACTCAGGTGTCAACAAATGCGACCGCCCCCGCCCCATTTAGGCGGCGAAAAAACGAGTCCAAAAGTGCAGTAAGTAGTCGGCAGGTCGACCGATACTACGATACCGATCGTCCGGCTGGTCCGGTTATAATATAATATTGCATAACCAACTCAACTCAGCTGGCCAGCTGGTTTCACTTTCGTTGAAGGTGAGAGACTGACTTGCGGCTTGGTTTAAGCTTTGCCTGCTCTTTATTGCCCACTTTTGGGAGGTTGTATTGAATTTATGAAAAAGCTCTAACACTTCGTTTTTGGCCAAAGTCCACGGACTCCAAACAAAACAAAATAAAAAACACCTGTCAATACCGGAAGTTTTCTTGTGGTTTTCTACCGCCGTAAAAGCCGCCAATTAAAACGCGGTGGCAATGTCATTTTGGCTCGAGATTGTTGGAGGTGTCGTATTCTGCTGGGAAATCCAAAGGTTCTTCGGGGCAGTTCAATCACCTTGTTGGGGGGGCGCGAAATTAAAACTCTCTATAGAACAAGAGATTGCCCAATATTGCGAAATATTTATGTTTGAAATGTCATAAGAATCATAGAGCCCAATCTCATTAAAAACTCTTAAAAAAATTAAACAATAAAAACAAATTTTTTTTCTTTTTCCAAAAAAAATTATACATAAATACAATTAAACAAACAAATTTTTTAAAATGTCTACATATATGTTTATAAGAAAAACGGTAAACTAAGTCTAAGGATCAAGTTTTTGCAACTCTATTTTAAACAATATTTTGTTTAATTATTTATAAAAAAGACTACGCTCAATGCTGGGAGTAAAGAAAGATTTCCTACAGATGAAGGAAAATGTTTTTCCAAATTAGTTTGCAATAAAGCTCCTATATGAGTTTTTTTTGCATACTTCCAGGCGCTAGAATACAGTTTTACTTTCACAGAGAATTTCCTTAAGTCCTTGAACTTCTTTTCAAATATAAATTTTTTTAAGTCGTCAATCCAATACAATCAAAAAAGCAGGTAAACTTCTTAAAAGTCCAAACACTTCAAAGTCATCGAAATAAAAAATCGAGTTTAGTCTTCGTAAAATTTGTATTTGCAGTAAGCTAATAAATATTCCATAAGTCAACTTAAGCCTAAGTTAGCAGCTATACTAAACTAAGGATAGTAAAGATCACAATTTTCGCTTTGAACTTTTCCTGGGGAGTTCAATGTTCTCGTCTCTAAGCCCGCACGTTCTGTTTGATCCAGATGTCGTAGGCAGCCACATTTGTGTAGACACCGGGCCAATCCTTGAGGCCGCACTTGTAGCCAAAGGACACGATGCCCTCGAGGACCCAGGAATCGCCACGGAAACGCATCAGGGGTCCACCGGAATCGCCATCGCAGCTATCCTGCCGGAATTGTCCGCCGGCACAGAGTTGCGTGGATTCCACGGCCACCTTGATCTGCGAGAATCTCTGACGGCACTTGGCGGGATCCACATAGCTCAGGGTGACCTTTTGCTTGACGGCACTACGGGCCATCTTTAGAGTCCTTCCCCAACCGGCTACGGTGAACTGTTGACCCGGCTGACGCACCTCCGAACCCACAGACGAGGGCAAGCAAATAGGTCGTATATTATCCGAATAGCGAACATTCCGCTCCAAGCGAATCAAACCAATATCGTGCACTTGATTCGTAGACTTTTCGTTATATCTTTCGTGAACCCGGATCTCCTCGTAGCCCAAACGCTGGACCTCCGGCGAGCAACTTCCTCCGCCCGGGGGGCAATCCACTGCCGTGCGTGTGTCATGCTCACCCAATCTCACCGAGGCTCTGGAAAAAGAAATAAGCAAAAATATAACAAATTAATGAGCATTTAAGCCATTAAACACTAGAATTAACCTGCTAATTGGTGCTTGGCCAAACGGCAAAATAAAGAGCGTAGCGAATTGAGAACCTAAACAGGTGAATCATCACTAAGCGAGCTAGCCAGCTGGTTAGCCGTCTAATTAATATGCTTGAAAATTAGCCAAGTCTACAGACCTGGGGATCCCTTTGGCCCCATTTATACCGATTTAACTGGAGAATGCAGTGGGTTTCTCGGAATTATCGCACAAATAAGCGTGAATAAGCCACTTTCGCCCACTGAGAGAAACTGGATTGGAGAGTAGATCTTAATATTCGTAATACTTAAACTTGATTCACCGGCTAGTGGGCTATTGAACTGCCGCCCCATTCATGAATCGGAATCGGTTAGCCAGATCTATAGTAAATCCCCCAAAGCTACGGGCACAAACATCAACAGTCACTTATAATATCTGGTTATTGGGGATATATTAAAGAAGTTTATATAAAAAGAGGATGGTGACTAGTTTGTTTTGCTTGGCGCCTCATAAAGTGTCTTTATGTCTGGACTAACTTGTGGTTAGAATGTATCTACATATGCAAAGCAAAAGCCTCCATTAAGGTCGACTTTCAGTGTAGAAAACAACGACTTTTGAATTATAAAGAATTAATTAATATTAAAATATTTTTTAAAATTTGTATAATAAACATCCCCACAGAATAAACAGAATAAAAGCAATTCTCAAGGTTCAAAGTCATAAGGAACTCCCTAGAAATTCTTTATAGACAACATATACTCACAGTGATCCGACTTCCCGTTCGATCCTTCCCGTAAGACAATGGGCAGCGGTGAGGACATATCGCTGATTGATCAGGGATCCTGCACAGGCGGTGGACAGGCCATTGCCAGTTCGTCTGCGGTACTCCAAGAGGACCATCCAGGGGAATTCATTTAGGTCCGTATCCTGGCCATCGTAGATCCTGTTTCTAATGGCCACGCCCCCACAGCTGGGCGGTTGGGGCAGCAAACTGGAGCCATCACCAGTTGAGGCTCTCTGAACCGTAGTCCTTTCACCGGCCTGCTGGTTATTTTGGTTGCCAAAGCTCCAAGGACGCGATTCTTGTCGCGGAAAAGCAAAGCTCTGTGGCCTCTCCTCCTCCCAATCTCCGCCAAAACCATCGTAGTCTGGAAAACTGGGAGTCTGTCGCTGATTCCTCACATAACCCGTGTCCTGAGTGCAGCAGACAAAGGGTCGATTATCTACGCCCATTCCACAGGCCGAGTTCCTGATGAACTTCTTTTCCAAATCAGTCAATTTGGCCTGCTGCAACACGGAGTACAGTGTCTGACATTCATTAATGTGCACACAAAGTCCCTGCCTTTGGTTGGGATTCAGGCATCGAGAATCTGGAAAAAGAGTTAAAAATAATATTACAATCTGGTTCTCTAGGGGATCCACCGAAATGCACGCGCCTCTTTTGTGACATTCTTGCGGTCGAAGCAGGTGCTCCATTCTACAAGCAAATTGATCATGACACACTCAAAGAAACATCAAGATAATATATTTCGCCTTGCACTTAATTATGAAATGAATGGGTTTTATTTTAAGTTTCTTTTTTATAACAAGCGTTTTTTAAAATAGACTTTGCAGTTCTTTAATTTAATTATTTTAAAATGTGGTAAAATCTTAAAGGTTTTAAAGTGATAGGTGATACTATGATTATTGAAATTAATTAAATTCGCTTATTTGTATTATAGTTTCAAATTTTTAAAAAAGAAACATTATATTTGCAAATAGAATGATAAAAAAATGTAGTACAAAAGATCAACAACGAGTTGATTAACAACTGTGTTTTAAATTCAATTGAATTGTAAATCCAGTAATAAATTTGTGTTATTATTACTAATAATATTTTTTAATTGCCTAGGCAACTTTCCAAAGTAATTGGGGATTTTATCCTGTTTTTCCAAATGTAATCAGATCTTGACCACAATTACAAATCACTTGGCTCTTGGGGCACTGCCCACTTCGACTCTTGGCGCGTGCAATGTTCCGGCCAACAGGTTTTTAACCGGCTCAATTAGAAGTGCACTTGTGCGTTTTCCCCTTGATTTTGGGAATTTTTCAATGGTCAGTGGACCGTTTAAAGCCACTCAACACTCACACTGGGCTCTGGCCTCGTGGGCAATCAGAATGCAAAGAATTACCGCCGCGAACACTTTCATTTTTGTTAATATCTTCTGGTAAATATATTTAAAATCACTTTCGAGTTGTATGGTTTCCAGCTGACCCGTTAAAACAGACTGTGAGATACCTGGAGTTGGTCCGAGCTTTTTATAGCCGCAGCTTCTCGGCTTCGTGGACAGCGGATCTCTCGATCGGTTCTCGATCGTAACTCAACTCTTTAGAGCGGGTTTATCAATCGAGCGCCACTGTTCTCCGCTCTGCGGTTGAATCTTTTAAATCTAGCGGCTAGTATGTATTTTAAAGATGCGTGTCACTGGGTGACACCGAAGGTTTTTAGTTCCAAAAATTATGCTCAAGAAAACCTCCCTCTCTTTTTTTGCTGGGTGCAACGAACTTAGGGAAACCAAGACCTCAAGTCAATGACGTTGGCTAGGAATTCCTGTCCACACATCATAAATATTTGACAAATAGGAAACGATCTAATTCTACCCCTATTACTCATACGAAATGTATGTTCTATATCATTTTATGACGCGACAAATTCAAGGGTATTTGTATCTAATTAGGTGCCTGCATCCCTTTAGTGGGTTTGCCCGTTTGTCATGCATCATCTGCAAAGAGATCTGTACTCTCGTAAATGATATATAGCAACTATATCATGCAAAATCCACCGGCCAGAACAAAACGCTGTCATTCCCCGGTTAGCCTGGTGATTTACCAGCTAACCAGGCTTGTATACATATGATATGTAAACCAGTTCCTAACGCGAAGAAGACTCTGAAAAATTTCCATAAGCAAATGAAAAAAAAGAAGAAAAATATGAAAACTTTCAGAAAAAAATATTACTTTAAAGCAATTCGGGAATTCCCTGATTGAGTAATAAAATTGGTTTCCAGGTAGTCAAAAATTGGAAAAGGTAAATCTAATAAAAATCATATATTTTAATGCGTTTTAATTGCTTAGGAGTGAAAATGTTATTAATCATTAAATAATAAGTAACTATTTAAGCCCTGTTTAAAAAAAAGTTGTTTAAAAAACCACTTTAAAAAAAATTATTTTTATTTCACTGTATAGCTCGTAAATGAGCTTGCATTTGTTTAATGCGCACAAACCCCAATGTTTTAGTGCCCTATCTTCGAATAACAATCTTTGTGGTATTTAAGAGTCAGTTGGTGGCCGGAAATAACCACGGGATACATTTCGGACATTTGATACTTTTATCCATTTGATTTCAAAGGCTCTAGAACCACGGCAAACCCTTTCTTTAATTTCCTCACATTTCCCTTTCGTTTGGCGGGTTGTTAACGGGATCAACATGTTACCGCAAAAAGGGTTGGGCAGGCAGAATGAAAAGTTGAAAGGCAACACGCGGGAAATGTCAGCGGCAGATAAACGGAGTCTTTGTGTACCGGAAAAACGAGGAAAATCGAGCCCCGGGTCAGGAGGTCCCCGTTTCGCGAGGTCCAATTAGGCGTGGAATATGTAAAAACGCAGCATCCTGCTGTTAAGTGAAGAAAACAGGAACAAAAAGAATTCAACCTGACAGCGGTGGGATTCGAACCCACGCCCTTTCGGACTGGTGCCTAAAACCAGCGCCTTAGACCGCTCGGCCACGCTGCCGCAACGAGGCGCCGTCTGCCGTCTAGTGAACAAAAAGTTCTCAGCAAACACTTTGCTTATTTTTCTATTTTTAGAACAATTCTATTCGAGCAATTACTCACTGGTAATTGTATTCGTAATTAGACTCACGCTAGTCTAATTTTTCAGCGCTAAATACTGCATCTATTGACTAAAATCACGTACCAACTGTTGTTCTTTTCCAATTTGCAGTTTGTTAATCTGAAATAGTTGGTATGACGATAATCTTCGGACACGTAAATAAAATTAATTACTATGCCATAAGTTCTTAAGACCTAAAGACCCATAAACCATAAAACATAAGCCAATACCAATGATGAGCAACAAATGGCACAATTAATAACAATTATCCTGAGACTGAGTATTTTTGAAAAATATTTATTCTCATGATTCTGCACAACAAAATTAACTAATACACAAAACAAAAATAAAAGGTAGTTCTTAAAATGATAACCATTGCTATCAAAATTTAACTTTTAAATGTGCGTTACGTTTATAGATTAATAAAGCATATTCTGACTAGGTAATTAGCACCCGATTAAGAAAAAAGTCAGATAAATAAGTTTGACTTAAATAACACTTGTTGATTAGCGCCATTGAAAATACAAATACAGTGAACGCACAAAATATCAACCTCATTATGAAATAAAAATACAAAACCCCTTTAAAAAAAAAGTTCCCTAAAATAAAAGTTTCTTATTTAAAAAAACAAAATATTTTTTGGCGAATCCTAATGTTTTCAAACTTTTTTTAATATATATATATTTTTATACAATTAATTTTGTTTTTGGTAAAAAAAAATATAAGAAATATTTAAAAAAAACTGTGACAGCGGTGGGATTCGAACCCACGCCCTTTCGGACTGGTGCCTAAAACCAGCGCCTTAGACCGCTCGGCCACGCTGCCTGTGTTCGGTTCGTGTCAAATGCCCAATTTCAAGATAGCGACTGTTGAGCTCGAACACACTACGTTTGCTGGCATAATTTTGGGGTGGATTTCTGTGCAGTGTTGCCGACGCTTTTTCAAAAAAGGTAGCAAAAAAAGTACTATTACTAAGTGAGGAAATAAACTTAGTCAATTCATAGGCGCTATATTTAAAATAAAGTAAACATTGAGTAAATGATTTAAAGTTCCATTTCCATGATGAACTAAAAAATCGTTTATTCCCCTAAGAAAAAATGCACTATCCATTTGCGTACTTATTTTAGCGGTAATAAAAATCCCAAAAAAGAAGTCTGTAACAAAGGCAAATACTTTACGAGCGACATTGCCATCGAAGCGATTCTAATTCATTGACAAACGCATTTTGATTTTGCGATAATGAGAGTTGGGGTTACAATAGTGGTTCGGGACACCTTTGACGAAAAAAACTTCCCCTGTCCTCAGCCATTTGAACCCCCTTCTGAGGTCATGAGGTTGCTTTACGATTTAAGCATTTCGCAAAGTTCGCAAAAGACGTAAAAAATATGTCCTGTTGTTATTGTTTTTGGCATACTCTAAGAAAAGGTATTATACATTTTTTATTCAATTTGAAACATAATTTTTTTATTTACTTTTTTTATAAATTAAGTTTATAATTACCTAGTTATATCTGTAAATAAAGTAGAAAAAATAATAACGTATATTAAAAAAATAAATACTACAAAATTAACTATAGATGAACAAATATAATTTAAATTAAAAAAGCTGATATCATGAATGTATGCTATTTGGTTACAAACAAATATATATAAGAGTATTAGGATATTGCCAGTTGGACTTCCCTTCAGGGGTTTTTTTAGAGAGAACGGTAGCAGAAGCTGCAGATTTTATAGCCTTTTTATGTGGCCATAGTTTTGCTTTCGCACTGGCCTTTTACGAGCGTTTTATAACTTGTTTACATTAGGCGAGTGAGTTGGCGAACACCACCCGAAATGTCACGTAACGGAAGTGCTGGGAATCATTTTATGCAAAAATCCATCAAATCGCTGGCGGGCTGCATAAAAATCATCGTAAAGCGATTCGGCTCGATTTAGAACTCTAACAGCTGACATTGACTATATGTCAGGGAGAAATAATATTTGAGATTGGAGCAGAGTGCAACGAAGCGATTTACTGAATCGAATCGTGGATTAAATATATTAGAATCCAACTTTAAAGCTTCCCATCGCTTAAATGAAGCGAGTTCCTCAAAGAGTGGCCATCGTGGCCCTGTTCCTTCTGATTTTCTCTCAACCAGCACGATCTAAAATCCAGTCAGAAGAATCCATTGAAATTGCCAAGATTGAACATGACATTGAAGAGTCAATGGATAACATGGCAGAACACTTAGAAGATGGCAGCGGAATCAATGGGAAGCAATCTAGAACTATCAACAAAGCATTCGTGAGTTTAGAAAAAATAGGTAATAATTTAATATTAACTCCTAACATTTTTTGTCAGGAGAGGCTTGGAGATTTTATAAAGGAAAAAACTGAACATAATGGAGTCCCAAGAATGACCGGAATTATTATTACATTTAACTAATTTTTAAAGCTTGAGTTTTGGTAATAAATATACTATTTCATTTCTTAATTAAGTAGTCAAATTGTATTTAACTAATAGAGGTAAATTTTATCCAAGGTTGAGCTGTGTTTCGAATCTAATTTAAGCGAATCGAAATGATTTTCCAGTTTGGCCCTTTGGTGACTTTAGTTATATTTATTTTAAAATAGTTTTACGATGACAGCCCTTATGTTAATATATATTGGTCTTTTACTATTTGTTTTTAAAAATATCCACGCAGAGGTAAAGACCTTAGTGAAAAAGATAAATAAATAAAATTGAGGAATTATTTATTTTATGTTATTATGTTATTTTAGCCGAGTTCAGAGGACGTCAAGGATTTCAACATCAAACCCGCCGGCAACGCCCACATTCGCTTAGCCTATCAACTACCTAAAGGTAAAGGTTCCTCAACTTTCACTGGCAAGAAGAAAAAAGGACCCGAATATTTCCTAAATTTTGTATTTAACAACTACCGAAATTCCAAAAAGACTCTGGATAGAAGAACCCTCTCAAAAAAAATAAAAATGCGACGAACTGGCAGTCGATATCTTGCCCAATGGAATGCCCAATCCTTATAAGTACTTTCCACTTAAAGGCGAAGATATGTAGATATAAAGAAAAATTATCTATTGATTTGTTTACTTTCACAATCGAGCCAAAATTGTTACTCACTGATAATAAAAATAACCTTTTACTGCTTATTCATTCACCAAAAAAAAAGTAATCCAAATAAAGCGAGTTTGTTTTAATTTTGATAAGGACAAATTTCACAAGCTATTAAAAAAGTAGGAATCACAAATTGTTATTTTGTTGTTTTGTACTTGAACTTGAAGGATTATATAGAATCATACATTTTAAGTGCATTACATTCATAAACTATATTTGTAATTAAGTCATAATTAATTAATTAATCAAATGCCAGACGTTTTTTAGATAACGTACCAGACCTAGGAGACATCGAAGATTCGTTATCTCATACTATTTTGTGTACTTTCCTTTCCTGACCAACCAGACTAGAGGAAATAGTTGTCAAAAACCATTCAGGGTTTAAAATGGATCGATTACAAAGTGGGTCTTATGATAAGAACTTTGCACCTTAGATAAAAAATTTCGATATTTTTGGTATATAAAGCATGCGAAACACGGCAATATCTTTAGTTCGATATTCAAACATGAAAATTATAGTAGTCAGTCTTTTGTTGGTGATTTCCCTAGTGGGAAAACACCAAATCAGTGCTAAAAGTGTGCTGAATAGTACCTTGGTAATTAAAAATATTAATTCATTAATATATTATTAATTTTAACAACATATATTATTATATAACTTTAGGACAAAGAAATAGGTCAAGATTCCTCCATTTTGGGTAATGAATTGGGCCAAGAAATCACTCAATTTGGTCAAGAGGGCGCCCAAAGCATCTTAAAGTATGGAGAAGCTGCGGTGAGTAGCAAAATAGGGTAGGTATTAAAATAAATTAACAAATAATTTATTTTTAGGCAAATGCCAACTCGGGCTGGCAACTTGGAATGGATGGCAATATTCTTGGTCACGAATTGGGAGAAGAGGGCACTTTGTTGGGACAAGAGGCTTCCAATAGCGCCATTAATTTTGGACACCTGGTCTCCCAGGAAGCGGTATGTTAAACAAATTCGTATGTTTATTGAAAATTATTGAATATTTTATTTTTTATAGGCAGAGGCAGCCAGTGCCGAAGCTAAAGCCAACCAATCAACCAAGGTATAATTATATTTCAGCAATAAGTACAAGTATATTTTGTAATCTTAAAATCTGTTCCTTTGATGTTTAAAAGCCATTTCTATATTATTTTTATGTTTCTATAAAATAAACTTTTAATTTAATTTTGTAATTTTCAGAAATCTGTCTCCAAGAGAGAAATTGCCAGTGGCTACGAAAATCCTGCTGTCACCTGTGCTTGCACCTGTTACAACGATGGAGCTGCTGACCAAAGTGGCAGAAAAGGCAGCCGAAGCTGCCGCAAATGCAGCTGGAAGTGTTGCTCACGATGCTGGAACTATTGCTCATGATGCTGCCGGTGCGGCCTCGAGTGTGGCTGGAAGTGCAGCACATGCAGCTGGAACTATTGCTCATGATGCTGCCGGTGCGGCCTCGAGTGTAGCTCATGATGCTGCCGGTGCGGCCTCGAGTGTAGCTGGAAGTGCAGCAAATGCCGCTGGAACTATTGCTCACGATGCTGCTGGTGCGGCCTCGAGTGTAGCTGGAAGTGCTGCAAGTGCCGCTGGAACTATTGCTCATGATGCTGCCGGTGCTGCCTCGAGTGTAGCTGGAAGTGCTTCCAATGCCGCTGGAACTATTGCTCATGATGCTGCTGGTGCGGCCTCGAGTGTGGCTGGAAGTGCTGCCAATGCTGCTGGAGATGTTGCAAGTGCAGCGGGAAATGCTGCTGGAAGCGCAGCAAATGCCGCTGGAAATGTTGCCGGTGATGTTGCAAATGCGGCTGGAAATGCAGCAAATGCTGCAGCAAACGCCGCTGGAGATGTTGCAAGTGCAGCCGGAAATGCGGCTGGAAGTGCAGCTCATGCCGCTGGAAATGTTGCTGGTGATGTTGCGAATGCAGCTGGAAATGTGGCAAATGACGCCGGAAACGTTGTAGGAAATATTGGAAATGCAGCTGGAAATGTTGCTGGTGATGTTGCGAATGCAGCTGGAAATGTTGCTGGTGATGTTGCAAATGCAGCTGGAAATGTTGCTGGTGATGTTGCAAATGCAGCTGGAGATATTGCACATGAGGCAGGCAACATTTTCCACTCCATATTTTAGAGCACCTCTCTATATATTTTTATTCATTTAGCCCAATAAATGAACGAGCAATTAAAACTGCGGCAGCTTTTATTTTTCTAAGCTCTAGCTCTTTAGATAATCCCATGTCATTATTTGTTTTGACTGCTGGGTTTATTTTTGGCCACCTGATATTAGGACCCTCTTGAGACTGTCGTTTATAAGATTGTATAACATTGCAGATATCGTAAGGAATACCCCGAAATTAAGTCGAATAACTGATCAATCAGAATCAAAAATGTGCCGACAATCAGTTTGGGAATCATTAACCACTCAAGTGTGATTTGTTTTTATTGGCGGCGTCAAAGAAGTAGCTCCTACAAAAACCCACAGATAAGAATGGCCTATAAATGCAGTGGGTGGCTACTGGAAGTGATTCAGTAATTCATTGATTTTACGAAAAGCGCTAGCATGCAGTCCTTTACAATCCTAACCATTTTTGCCACCGTCCTGGTGGCCCAAAATGCCCAAGCTGGTACCCTGAGCTTTGGATCCCTAATGGGTGATGTGTCCCAAGTGGCAGTCGCTGGGGAGAAGGTCATCCATCAACTGGAAAACGCAGTGGCCCAATCCCAATCGGAGTTCGTCGAGCCAACCACTCTGAATATCCTCAGCGATATGGGAAACGCCTTGGGCGATCTGGCTGTAAGATTACTTTTAAAGTATATCTTGAAAGTTCATAAAAAAATTTTTAATTTTATATGTTTTTAGAACGCCATCACCAGTTTGAGAGTCGAGAATGATTATATGCAACCCGAGGCCACTAATCTTTTGGGCGATGTTCTGGGTGGAGTTGGCACCGGTCTTGGTGATTTGGCTGTAAGTTATATATAATTATATACTATAGTTTTACATAACCCAACAAACTATAATAATTTAAAAAAAATTTATAGAATGCCATAACCAGTCTCAGTGTGCAGATGAAGACCGGTCCCCAGGCTCGCAGTCTTTCTGTAAGTTTTAGATTGTATTTAATAAAATTCAAAAAAAAATTTAAACATTTAATTTAATGCTTTTCTATTTTATTTTATTTTATAAGATTCTAGATTATATTTTAAAAATTAAAAAATATCTTTTATTTTTTATTTTATATGTTATTATTATTTTATTTTTTGTCACTTTTTTTTATCTTAATACCCGAATTTTCGAAACTAATAAATATTTCATGTGTTTCAGTCTGATGGCGCTTCCATCATAGCCGAAGGAGGGGTAAGTTGAGCTAGAAACAATAAATACCAGAGAAATAATATATTATTTGTATACAAATTCTCCCTTAATTTCCAGGCCGTGAGTGCCAAGACAATTGCCGCTGCTGCCGATGCCGCTGCCCCCTATATAAAACAGCTCAATGCTGGCCTAGGCGATCTGGCCGTAAGTGGTTCTTAAAACCTATTGCTAATCTGATGAGTAATGTATTTGTATGCCCATTGCCCTCCGCAGAATGCCATCACCGGCCTCTGAAGAACTTTCGAGCAGTTCAATTAACAAATAAATATTCAATCGCTTAAACAACTTAGTGAGTGCTTCTTTTGTGTTCCAATTTGGGCAGAGTTCATCAACAAGTTGGGCATCAATTAGTTGGGTTGTTTTGAAATCTAAGAACAGTAAACAAGGTCGGGTTCCAAATCGAAAATGAGTGCATCTGCTTGTATCCCCAAAAAGGGGGTTTGGAATCAAGAATGGAAAAGGGGTCAAATGATACACGGAACACGTGATTGCCAACAACATTAGGGGATCAAATTTCCAAAAACAAAAAATTATAAAAATTGAAATCCATCAGGAGAAAGAGGAAGCGCCATACTCACATGCTGGTTTTTGAATAATTTTTATTATGACAAGTAGGTTGCTTTTGTTCCTCCGAGCCTCAGGAATTAGGTCATCTCGTAGGGGGAATGGGAATTATAAAAAAGGTATGAGGGTCTCTCCACTCCGGAAGACATTCTCTGGGCTAGTCGTCGTATTTCTTATACGTATTTCCCAAAGGCCTGCCATTAAGTTGCTTTATCGAGCGGCAAATTTCGATTCTTCCTCCTCCGCTTAAGCACACACGATCTTTCCCCCGAGAAGGAAAAGTCGTGCCAGCTCCAAGACCTGTAATTATGAAAATTAACAAACATTTTGGTAATTAATTTCGGCAACCCTTTGGTTTCGGCCGCCTCTCCTGACTCTGTGGCACCCATAATCCCGCATCAATTAAAATGCACAGGCCGTAATCCCCACCCACAAAACATGAATGACCGAGGTGCGTGCGACTCATAGATAAATATTATAATATACGAAAATTGGGGACTTTAGTTGTGGGTGAACTAAAAATGCAAACACCCTTTGAAAACGCTTTAATGGTTGAGAAATTAAAAAATTGGCTGTAGGTACAATAAATAATCTAAAAATATTTTTAATTTATTAGAGCATCCGAAAAAGTGTATTTAAGATCTTTAAAAAGGTAATATGAAAAATCTGATTATTAAAATGAATTTCTTTATTTTATATTATAAAAATGTATAAAAGTTATTCGGTTTTATGATTCCTTTATTTTATAGATATTACCTCGGGAAAATATGTATTATAACCATTATCTAAATTCCTGAATAAGTACCTCTTGTTTCCCACTTCCAACATAATTAAATACCCCTCCATAAAAGGGTATAAATATGATAATAGAAAACGTTTTCAATAATTTGTGACACTCTTTGTCCGTCAACGTTTGGGCCATTAATTGGCGGTTTGACAGCTGAAGACCTCAAAGCGGAATCCACGGATCGCAGTTACCAATTTGTGTGGGTGTGATTCGGTAATTGAATCGCACAACTGGCGATATATATGGGCAAAAATATATGGGATATATGCACTATGGGTTTGGTGGGAACAAAAGAGGGGGTCTGCTGGCAGGACGGCCAATTGTGCAAATCGAGTTGGCCTGGCCAACCGGTTATGGCCTGTTTCTATGTTAGTGGTCAAGGTCTAAGGAGCAGCGGACTTTCGGACGGACTGCTCTGCTCCTCTGAGGAGCGGTTATATGGTATTGGTATGAATGCTCTGCCAAAGCAGAATAAACAATAACAGCAGGCCCGGAGAAGAAGAGCTGCAGAAGGCCAGGCGAATATAAAACCACAACGAGCGGAAAACAGAACCAAAAGGAGTCACGAGAATTGCATAAACAATGTATGTACAAAGTCTGTCAGAGTACGTACATAAATCGAGTTATATATAAAGCTGGGGGAGCGAATTCGTTGAACGTTGTGAGGGTGTCTCAGGTTTATAAAAATATTTTATATAGACTTTTGAAAAGTTTTCTAAACGTTTTTTTGGCGGACGCTCTGTTAACCGGACAAAGTTTACTAATACAAATATTATTATAAATAACATCCGTAACTATTTGTTTATTCAACTATATTTTTTAAGATTAATCGTTTTATTTATTAATTAGTTAAATAACTCTAAGACTTAAAAAAACATTTTTGGCGGACGCTCTCTTGAGCGGACACGGTTTATTTATATTCATAACTATTTGACTTTATTTATTAACTTTAGAGTGCTTAGCTTAGAGTTTAATTTTTTTATTGAGAAAATAATAGAACAACATAAAATTCAAAGATATTTGAAAAACTAAATTATACATTTTTAAAATATCTGTAAAATAAATAAAATATTTTTAAACTATAAGATGTAAATAAGTTTGTAACCAACCCACCGGCAACCTTGAAATGATAATCCTCCCAAGATCAAGAGTGAACCACCCTGATTTTCGACGCAAGGGGCACGCACATGCATCATGCAACATGCAACAGCGGCGTGATTGCAATGCAGCAAAAAAAAGCTGCAAATGCATCGAAGTGGCATCTAAACAGGCATATGTACGTGCCTCGTTAAAAAAAATGCATTTACCCAGGGGTTTGCAATGGTGTTTGTGTGTCAAAAAGGGTTGCCAAACCACTTTTAGAGCCTTATGTACACAATATACAAAGGAGAAATCCCTATAATGAACATTTTTGCAGCCACAGAACTGGTTTTCGATTACGTCGTTGCAGCCTTTACTCCTCTTGCTGTTTTTTTTTTTTTTAATTTGCAGAGTGAGAGAAGCCAAAGGTTGTCTTATCGACACTTGACCAAAACCAAAAGTAAAATCGAATCCTGGGACTTCAGGGGAGATAGGAATCTGGGATTTGGGTAACTATCGATGCGCGACCACGATCCAAAAAAAAAACGAAAAACCAACTGCAGCATTAATCGCCACAATTTCAGTCTGTCAACTGTCACTCCCGAAAAAACTTTTGGACCTTTGTCTGTAATTTGCGACACTTCACACGCACATCAGCAACAGCTTCATTAAAATTAATTAATGCTTAGGCACACATAGAATCAGGCACACTAAGAAAAAAGTCCTCGCTTAAAAAATATTTAATTTCGAAACAGAGGTTCCTAAAATATATATCACCAATATCATTGTTCGTATTTGAATTTAAACAATTAAAAAATTTAATTTCATGTAAATGTAAATAATAAGTAGGTAATTGATTCTACTTTGTAAAAACATTTTTCCCTTTCATTTGTTTTCTATAAAATAATAGGCTGCTTTAAAAAATAATTATATAAAAGAATTAAATTATTACAAAAATAATTTAATATGTTTAATGAAATCTAAACCTATGAAAATAATATAAAAACTAATAGAAACCAAAAACCTAACCTAAAATATGAAATATTTAATATATAAGACTTTCTTATATTTGTTTCCCAGTGTAAAAACTCCTAAAACACACATCTAGGACCAAAGACGCGAAGGGCAGGGGATTCGACATCATTAAGCTCGTATCAGTTTACAATGTTTTTCCTCGCGGCGGCGGCCGAAAAAAAATATGCACAAATTAAATTAAATGAAGTGAGTGTGAAAATGCTGCAGGTGGAAAAGGGGGCGGGCGTGGTGGCTAGCTCAAATGGAAAGCCACAAAGTGCAAACGTTAAACAACCGACAACGTTGCTTGGTCAAAAGGAAACACGCTCAAGTGATTTCCATGCCACCAACAGACCCCAGATATATTTACCATACCTCTATATGTATAGTCACCTGTATATTTTCTGTGGTACCCTCGTGTCTGCCTGTTGATGGTGAATCAAGATAAGCAAATTGTTGCCGAAAAATAGAGGCACAAAGGAAGCGATTTGGACGTTTTAATGATGATAGAGCATGACACAGAATAAATGAAAATGAAGTGTGGAAAAAATTCATTTAAATTGCGGGGTAAACAGAACCCGTCAGCAAAAGTAACAGTTAGTGAAAAGATTTTGGGCGCGACAAGAATGGAGGAGTGAGTAGCTCTTGATTAATGACTGCAAGGATTATTTTGGTTTATTTTCAGAGATACCTTCAAGTGACAGGCAGAATTGTGCTCACCGGAAAACTGAATAATTCCATCAGGAAGCGAATCAACAAGGTGGATCTTTTGATTCTTTTTTGATGAAATTAGCATTCAAGGGGGTTTTAAAGAGCTCGACTATAGTCACCTTTAAAAATAATGGAATTAATTACTAAGTCACTGTTAATATTTTTAAATTATGCTCAAAAATATTGTACGTTCTTATATATTTTTTTCTATTAATTTTTTTAATAAAAGTCTTATTAAACTAAATATTTCTTTCATTTGAATTTTTCTGTATAACTTTGAGTAAATTATTTCAGGCACCATACTAAAAGGAATGCCATAAAACGATCCCAAAATTAAGCAAATGGGCACCGCATCCTCTACACATGTCTTCACACAATTTAAACAGACACATGCCTTTGCAAGCTGCTCCTGATGTTTGCCATAAACAAAAGTTTCGATAATTATGATAATTCTGTTTTATGCTCCGTTTCTTCCAACTTCTCTTCACCCATCCCACAATTTTTCTTGGTCCGTCTGCCTGTCAAATTGTCGTTGTCATAAAAATAAATGTCCAAAAAAATATGAGTAAACGTCAGAAATGTGCAAATGAAAGTATACAAAAACATATTTATATGCATCAGTAACCAAAAAATATACAAATATTTTTAAATTTAAATAACTGAACCTTTTTTATGAGACTTAATCCAAAGAATACGACTTTATATAAATTATACATTGTAATTATATTTATTTATTATTTATTACTATTTTTTATTTCAGTGCACCTGTACTCACAATCATATATACCAAGATATGTATTTACTATGTTGTGAATGCATCTTTCTTGGCCTTTTTTTTGTGGTCGCTCAACCTGTTTCACCTGAGTGAGCTTCCCCGAAACCCCGAAAATTCAAAAGCCCTGATGAGTGGACAGTGGGTAGGGTTCATTATCATCATGGTTATTATAATTATAATTTGGTGTCTGCTTTTTTGGGGTTTCCTTTGTAGCCTTCCAAAAAAAAGAAGAGGATAACAAGAACAAGTGCAGTAAGCACTGGTTAAAACTGATTTAATTTATAACTTTTTTGTCGGGAGACAGGGCTTCCTGTTAGCCAGCTCTTCATAAGTGTTTTTAACCCCTCACTTGGGACCCTTCTAAGCTGCGATTCTTAATGGGCAGCGAGGCGTCTCAAGGTCTTCTCTGTCAACTGATAAAGAGATAATGTTGCAAAAAAACGCAGTGAAGAAATTATATGAAGAAGAGGCACAAAAAGTGAAGTAGCAACTGTCTGACTGACACACACATTCAGAAAAATATAGCCATGATATCATCGAAGAAACAGAAACAGAAAACAGCGGAGACGACTAAAGCCAGGCAATGTGAAACAAACCGCAGAAAAGAAAAAAGCGTAGTACACAAAGAAATATTTGATATTTTTTTAAAGAAGTTTAAAGTTTTTTTTTTTTTTGTTTATTTTAAAAATAATGATATCAATTAAATTT
Source organism: Drosophila prostipennis (assembly GCA_037075205.1). Classification (NCBI taxonomy): domain Eukaryota; kingdom Metazoa; phylum Arthropoda; class Insecta; order Diptera; family Drosophilidae; genus Drosophila; species Drosophila prostipennis. The sequence goes on from JBAMCJ010007248.1 coordinate 48,838, forward strand.
AATTTAAGAACACATATGATTTCGTTCGCAAATAACACTTGAAGGTGTAGAAAAGTATACCACAATATATTTAATATCCGGAAGTCCAATTCTACTGCATACTTTTTGGCGTATTTACATGTTAATTTAATTCCATAGTCTTTTCTGGAGATTATTTATTGCCACACAAACTATAATATTACATTACATCAAGGTTTTCATATTTATAAGGTATATTTTGTTCCAAGTGTAAATACTCCAACTGACAGGCGAAAGAGACAGCGAAAGACCCACTTCTATCCCCACTCTTCGCACACAGACACACCAGCAAGTTCAAGTTTGCGAGGCAGGATCCCATTCAAGGCCCCAAACCAGCAGACTGCAAACAAGAGGAAGAACAATAGGTGAGGGGAATTGCAAAAAAGAAAAAAAACGCAAACAAGTTTCGCTTTTATTTAGTGCCCAACAACAGCGCCAACTTGCAGATTCCCCCTCACACAAACGCAGAATTCCACATACGCGCCTTATATAGCGAGGGAACTGGCTATGTACCCAACTTTGTACCGAACTTTGGCGATCCGATGCGAACGAATGTTCCAGCTTTACGTGCCGCAGCATAAAAATGGAACAGGCAGCTGAAACAGGGCAACAGATGGGTTCAAAATAATAGTAGTCGCCGTTAAAGATTGTTTTCTCAGTTCTAGAATGTATGACTATAAATTAAAAAGCTTTTTATACGTATTTGGTCACACTTAAATTTTAAAATCAACTTTAAAATTTAATCTAAGACATTTAACGATATCTTGAATATTTTTAATAACGACATTCTTAATTAATTTATAAAAAAAACTATAATATACTAGATTTTAGTATTATCTTGTGCTATTTCCCTATCCAGAGTTGTAGAATCAGCAGCCAAAAGCGAAGGCGATCGCACTTAATGCTCCACTGATTGCACAACGATCGTTGAAAGGGAGAATGTGATAGAGGGAACCAGAGGACTTTGAGGGGTATTTAATGGGTATTTTCAGGGGAGGGGCAAAGATCAGGGGAGCTGTGGGCAAAAAAGGGGGATGTGAGCAGTAGACACAATTGTTGCCGCAGTCGGTGTCAGTAGGTAGACCCCATCATACATATAGTATGGTATTTGTGTGTGCCATGTGCATCTATGTGTGTCACAAGGAGCAGAAATTAAAGTAAGGCAGGAGGTTTCTCGGACTGCTGGCATGTGCGGAATAGAATAGTCTTTACTCGGGACCCACTCCACTTTGCTCTTTTTTTTTTAAGCCACCACACAATGGGCATTTAATTATTTAACCCTACTGCAACTCCCAGCGATGGCAGACAGGCCATCTGATGCAACTTTGTTGCAATCTTGGATCAAGAGATCGTGTGGAATAATAGGTACCTAGGGAGAATATTATTTATAAGAAATACTGTCTACGAAAAATACTACCAATGAGAAATTCTACATATACAAATTCTACCTTTAAAAAAATATTTATTTGGAAAATATACTCAGATCCTGAGGAAAGTAATATATAGGTATTTTCTCAAAAGATCTTTGTAAAATTGATTACATATATTATTAAATATTTTTATATAATCCACCACAAAGCCAAAATCCCCACTTAAATACCCGAATACCTATTGTAATGAAAAGTGATTTCTCATCCAGGATGAATCTCCAGCTGCCGGCTGATTAATCGCGGATCGTGATGGGGCTATCGGCTTGAGATCACGTTCCCGACTCCAGCTGAGATGGGAGATCCTCCCTCCCCAAAGTGTTCGTTAAAAATAGTACCGCCAAGTATTTAGATCTTAAGTCGCAGATATATGATATACGAGTACTGTGGCCCTGTGGGCGGTGTGGGGTCGTCAGCAACTGATGAACTACAATATGGGAATGGAATCCTCGACGGACGCTAATTGGAGCCCCCTCACCCCCTCTCAAGACATTCTCGAATGATTTATTCCAAATATTTACACTTGTTCTGGCTTTCTGGCTTGCTGGCCTTATAAATCCCAGCCAGCAAATGTTTTGTCACGCGATCCCCCAGTCGTGTTTGTGTTCCTCTAAGCATATGTGCTTCAATTTCATCGTGACACAATGTCCATGCCCCAAAGTGTCAAGTTCTGGCTTAGCTCGGTTCGGTTTGGTTCAGCGATTGCCATAAATAACGAAATGGTTTCGAAAACAACTCGAGAGGAACTTCAAATGTACTGGGAAAAACTTAGAAAATGATCGAAATCCTTTTATTTATTTTGCAGGAATATTAGTTTTTAATATCTTAAAATAAATAATTTGATCTTTAAAATATTCTACAGAATATTTATAATTTTTAAAAATAAAATAAATATTTATTTTAATAAAAAATCTGTCTTTATTAATTAAAGAGAACAGGTGGAAAACATTTTTTTTTTTTCAATATAAAATTTGCATTGATCGATGTTAAAAATTATAGGAATTAAATATTCCATTGAAATAACATATTAAGTCATTAATCTGAATAATTAATATAAATAATAAAACAAATATGTTACTAAAAGTAGTTAATAAAATACTAGAATATGATTTTTCTCTGCCTGTAAAATACGCAATTCCCTTGAAGAAGAATCAAAGTGTTTGTTTTTCGACCACAGATCGAAGAGAACAATAAAGTTGTTATGTATTTGAAGGAGGGATCCCAATTTCAGAGTTCGCCAGCAAGGGAAGATAACCAAAGGACCTCGATCCCCAACTGTGACCTTCGATAAATCAAAGGTCCGAACAAATCCCAAGTTAAACTTATGGCCTCCGTTTTTCAGTGCTGACAGTGGCCACCTTTAACCCTTCTCCAACCCTTCACTAATTATGCCGCGAAATCAGGCAAAAAAATACAACCCAAAAATATAAATAAATTTTTGAAAAACGACTTTGGGCAATACAAAGACTTCCCCTGATGAACGGCACTCTGGGGAACGTTTTGTCCAATCCCCCGCCCACAAACAAATTGCTTACAGGGCAAAATGCAAATCAAAATGACAAAAGCAATTAAATTTAACCCATTTCCAATGCGAAAAAAATGTCTCACTTTTTGTGGTTATTTCATGTGGAAAATGTACTGCATCACGACCAGAGGGTTCAGGTTGCAGGGAGAAAAAACAGAGGAAAAACTAGAGAAAACCAGAAAAAAAAGAATAAGGAAAAGGGCTCTTTTAATTATTTGGCGCCTGCATGTGTCTCAATTTAAATTAGCTGCCGGCCTGTTTTTGCTACGGCTTCCAAGGAAATTAAAATTCAATTTAAAAATGCCACGAAAAATAACAGCAAAAAAGAGAAAAAAAATCCTACAACAAAAGTGGGCTAATTTTGTTATGGTCCCTCAGGGGGGTTGATGGTTCCAAAGGTCCGAAGACGAGTTCAAAGGGTTGCCTTTTGGAAATTAGTTTTGGAATTTATGGTGCTTCAAAACGGGGCGGGGGGAATCTTTAGCGCGCCTTTCAATTGCCATAAATATGATTTATGATTGGCGCATTTAATAGGGATAATTTTCATTATTTCTGCCACTGGAAACAGCATCCCATTCGGTTCACACCCGCCCCAATTAACGCACAATTGCAGGAGGCTGTACTGCCGGTTCTTTTTTCTCCCTTATTCCCCTGCCTATATATTTTCTGGATCCCAGCCTCTTCGTGGGGCAACTATTCATCAGTCATGCAATCGCCAGCGCTGCCTTCGAGAATCCACTGCGATCCTCAATGACATCGAAATGTGCGGTCGGCATGCCGGGAACTTCGCGGCAGACAAGATGAGTTTGGAGGCTGGAGGATGGCCCCCGCCAGAAAACCTTGAAAACGACAGCCGAAGGGCTGGTTTCTCCGCCTCCCATCTTCCAGCTCCCCAACTCCCCAAATCTTGCAGAGCTCCGAGTTTCCTTTGGTCGCGGGATCAGCACAAAGGCGGCGTGCAAAGTAAACAGCGGATTCAGCGCACAGTGGTTTGAGATATTATAAAAAAGTACAAATCTGTACTTATATTATCTTAAAATTTAAGAATCAAGTTACAGGCTAAAAACATTTAAGCTATATTATTTAAAATGGTTACCATTCTATTTTAATGTAAAATTATGTGTTAAAAATAAAAATGTATGTAAAGTTCAAATTCTTCAAAACTACTTCTATATCAAAAAAAAATTTCGTTATCAATTTTCTGAAAATACCTACAAGCAAAATTTATTAATTTATTTTTACTCAAATAAAAGGAGCTGAATTTATCTATTTATTTTCCGATAAAAAATCGTCATTGATCTTTTGATGGATTTTACAAAGACAAATATGATTTTGATTTAAAATCTATTTGCTTTTGTTTATTTTTTACCATGTATTTCTGAATTAAAATTTTTTTACATTTTTAAAATAAAAAAAACCCAAACCCACTGTTCTTAGCATTGGGAGATCGGGATGCCTTGGCACGACGCCTGGCCAGAACAAACATTGTTAGCACTAAATGTCGTCGTTGTCTTCCCCTTGGCCCCTTAACCCTTATCCTGCCGCCTGTCCATCCGCTGGAGCAATATTTACACGCGGTGCACGAAGTTGCAATGAATGTTGCTGTTGCTGGTTTGCTGTTGCTGGTTGCTGGTGTCGACAGATACGCCAAGGCATTAAAGTATAAAAATAAGAACGTCTTCCTGCCCGAAAGACCCAAGAACCGCCCCCTTTTTTCAGACCTTTTCATCTCCTTCGTGGGAGCGAGCCGCACTTGAAATTGCATTTTCTCGGTTCTGGCCTTGAAAATGCCTGCGCCACAGAATCAGCAACTTACCAACTCACTTGGCCCGAAGTCGGCAGCGGCAAATGGCTAAATGAACGAAAACGAAACGAGCAGAACCAAATTTTTTGGCCACAAGTAAGAGTCCTTAACCCAAGAAAATCCCTTAAAAAAATTCCATGAAATATTTATGAAAATAAAAACTTCATTTAATACTTAAAAAATACAAAGCTATATTTACTGTAATATTTTTCGGTTTTATCTCTATTTTACTTTAGCTACACCACTGTTTTTTAGGAGAATTTCAGTGTTTTCTGGGGTTAAGACGAAATATCCGAGCCCATCTAAAAGGCGCAAATGTTTTCATTTTATGTCCTCGCATGACACAACACAACCACTCAAAATGCAAGATGATGGAAGATGGAGCTGATATCCCAGATTCTTCCTTTCCGGGCATAAATTTCAAGTGTGCAATTTCTCTAAGGTCCAATATTCCAACGACTGCCAAAGATCTCAGAAACCGAAGACTTCAGCCACTCGAAAGGTGCCCAACTAACCACTGACCCACTCGAAAAAGGGAAACACAGGAACCCCTTCGCCAAAAGTTGAGGAATGGCCAGGAGGCAAAACCAAAGCACGGACACAGGCTGAAGAATGATGCACTGGGACTAAATAAGTGTTTGAAATAAAATATTTTTATAAAAAAATGTTATATAATATTAAAAACTATTTTTAAAAAAATATTAAAATAAATATATATTATAAAATTAGGCTAAGATAATGCTAAACAAAATATTTCTGATGTTTTTTTATTCTGTAATTAATAATGTGACAATTATTGTATTGTTTTAATACATTTTATTTAAAATGTTTTAATTTAATTGATATAAAAAAATATAAATACAATTTGTTCTAAGACTTTAGGGCATTTTTATAGAGATTTAATGAAGTTATAATATTTAAAAAAAATGTTCCGAGTGTGCTCTTAATTCTGTAGAGTGTGTTTCTGTTGCTGGATTTGGTTTTGGTCTGGCCAGGGATCTGGACCCTGTGGTTGCCATTGCCAGCATATTTGGTCATGGCCTTTTGGCACTGCTGCCCTGACACTGCTGCACATTAATTATTGTTTATGTCCGGCCAGACAATGCAACATGGACCGATGGAAGATGGAACGATGGACCGACTGGCCTGGCGGCCGTGTCAAGTTCAAGGGTTCATTAAAAGGGCCCAGACAATGGCTTTTCTGGATCTGCCCACGCCGGCAGAAAGGCAAAAACTAAAAAAAAAAGTACGGAAGACCCTTCTCTTCGTGGTGGAAACGAATGCAAAAACCCTGCACCGGATGCACCAGAGATAAATTTCAGATACAGGCTTATGTATTTTCTAACGATTTTCAGGTAGGTGCAGCTGGTTCTGAAGATCTCGTTTTTGGAGGCGGAGGTGGAGGTGGAGAGCTCTGCTCCGGGCACTCCGTAATCTCAATTGTCGGCTTTGCATTTGCTCGACGATACGTGTGACCCTAATCCGCATTGACATGTCGCTCAAATTAGATAATAAAGTTGTCCCCGCCTTGTGGGCTTGTCTCTGGAACTCCACGAACCCCTCAACTCCCGCTCTCAATCATCTCAATCACGGGGCTTGAGGTCTGGGTCGGGGTCTCTGGCTCTACAGAGCTATACAGCCATAGCTTCGAGGAGATTGTCAGACGTGGCGGCTGCTCCTATGACAACAATAAGACAACGACCCAAGCAATGAAAATGAACCACCTCCCTAACGTTGTAAACTGCACTCTGAGAAAATCAGAAAATTATATGTACTTGTTAGAAATTTGTAACTTAAAATAATTTAGTAAAAAAACATAATTATATGTTGGGTTTATAATTTGCTTGTAATTAAACACAGAGAAAATTATACGACATTTTAGGAGCCGTTTTCTTGTAAAAAAGTTTTTAAAATAAGAATAAAATGTTTTAAAAGTCCGAAGTAAAATACAATTTGTAAGAAGCGTTTTACTTTTTAAATTGTTTCATCTTTGATTTTGCACCTAAAACTTTTGATAATTTTCTCTGTGGAGAAATATAAATAAAGTACTCAATATTACTGGAATAAAAATACTTTAAAATAAGCGAAAAATTATACCTACATTTTTCAGTTTTAAATATTTTTAATTACAAACAAAATTTATTAATTAAAGTTTAATACAAAAAATTGTAGTCAAAATGTATGTTTAACAATTCCTCTTAAATATTTTTTAGAAGCCCAACCATTTTACTTGATTCTTTAAATTTAATGGTTTTTTAGTTGCAATTTTTTATTCCCTTTTTTTCTATGTGCATCGAGCCGAGCCCAGTCGAGCCGTTTTTAATCCAATTAAAGTATGGATTTATGAACTACTCGTCTGTGACTGCGACTGTTGCAGCAGGGAAGGTGAACCCTTTTTATGGCCAGTGCGTGCTTCTTCTCCCGGAGAAATTGCCGGAGAAAGGGAGAGAAGCGAGGGAGAAGTTGGAAAATATAGAGAAGGAGTGAAATTTTAATGGACCCAAACGAGCTGCAAATTATCATCCAACTTTCGTTGTCTCCCAGCAATTGCAATCGCAGGCGCATTTTCAAGTGCACTCCACTCAATGACAAAACGGTGCGAAAGGTAAAATCCAAAGAGCAGAAATGCAAAAATGCAGAAAAGCGAAGTAAACGATAAACCGCAAGAGACAGAAATAATTATACATTTTCACTCAAAAAGGTAGCAGCAGATGACACAAAATGCAACACAAAAGTAATGAGTATTACGTGCGGTACGGTATTTTTGGGGAGAATTAAATTGTGGGAACCTGGAAAAAGTTGTTCTTAACTTATGAAAAATGCTTTTAAAATTTTACCATGAAAATTCAAATTTTTAAAACATTTTTTAAACAATTTAAAATTAAATTCTCGAAGCAAACAACTTTTTTGATTCATTTACGTATACGTGATTTTATGTTATCTCTTAAAGAATAAAATAAATTGAAGTACCAATTTTACGACAACAGAACTTTTTTCTTTTGAAGACCTTAAATACTGTTTCATAAAAGTGAAGTTTTGCCAACAATAAACATATCCATTCTGCAGCTGAAAGAACCTCTTATTCGCCAATTCATTCACGAAGCGTTACCCTTTCTAGGGAACCCTATACAAATACATATGGGGTTAAGCCCTGCCAGCACTTTTGCACAAAAGAAAGGCTGAAGAAGAATTATCATAGTAATCTTGATAAGTAAACGCATACACATGAAAGGCAGTGAGTGTGTGCGTATATGTGTATGCGTAATTAGCATGCACGCAAATAAATTGTTAGCAGTTGCGGGTTAAGCACCATGGGCGTAGGGCCGAAGGGGCAGCGAAGGGGTCTGCCGCTCGATTTAACGAGCTGCGACTGCAACGGCGACGAAGACAGAAAATCGGAGACAGGGACAGAAGACAGAGGCTTTCATCAACGCGTCAGTGGTGTACTAAAACCCCATGACCAACTCCCTTTACACTGGAAAGAAATATGTGATCTGTGTGATATTAAATAGATTATAGTTTAAATTAAAATACTTTTTTAAAATTTATCTTAAACACATTAAATACATTTTAATGCATCTTTTTAAGATTTCAGTTAGGATAAAAAAAATTTTTTTTTGAAGGTTTGAAAATTATTTAAAACCAGTATAAGAAATTCATGGTAATTGATTTAAAATATATTTATTTTCCAGTTTTATCTTTAACAAAATATATTTTTCTTTCTGTTTATTTTAAGAGGAAGCCCCTTTGCACTTCGCACCCCTTTCTTAACCCCCTGAGACCCACCACACGCATTTGAAGAATTATGAGGCGGCGGCAACGCACATTTCGCTGAAGGAGCCGCAACAGCTACAAATCTTCCCCTAAGCCCCTCTTCCCCCGCCCCCTTTTCTACACTTTTCCTCCGCCCCCTTTTCACCCCCTTTTGGGCCTCTTTTCTCTAACCAGACGTGGTGCATGCAACGTAGCGTTTCAATTTATGCGAAGTGATTCGTCATGCGGTTAACTTTAGAATCCGCACAGCCAAAGACCCATGCATTCTTCAAATACAGTGAAGACTCGAGAAGATGGGTAATTATATTGCTATTTAAAAACTTATTTTAAAAACATTATTTATTTACCATAAACTAGTAACACATCGTAAAAATATACCAACCTTATAAAGTCAATTGAATGTCGTAAAATTTTGAGGTGCGAATGGCGTTGCTTAAGTACTAAAAATAATAATTAAAAATAATATAATTTAACAATCTGTAGAAGACGATTTCTTATTCCAATTAACGGATTTTGAAATTCCTTAAAATTTATAAAAATAATTGAAATTTCTGGATACTTTAATATTGTTTTCCAGTATATATGATAATAATTGCTTGTTGTATATTTAGAATATAAATATTTATTTGAAGATTTTCGAAAATATAGGTTTTTATATCACTTTCGATTTTTCGGTTATTTAGCGATGTTTTCCTGTTTTGTGGGGAGTCGTGTGGGTTGGCATATGAGTATTCGAGTGTTCCAGTGTCTGAGTGCCCGACCGTATGGTTGTTGCATGGATATCGGTGGTGGTGTATGATGATGATGGTGCGGTGCAAGTGGTGCCGTTTCTGTTTCTGATATTTGTGCTGGTGGTGCCGATGTTGCCTAGGCATTTGCATATGACTTGGGTTCCAAGGGGAGAGAAAGGGAATCCGCAGGGGATTCGGGGAGGCCTTGAAACCTAGACGGCGACAAAGCCATCGTCAAGTTTAAGGCTATGGGTGGTTTAGGCGGTGGGTGGGGGGAGGTTCAAGGGGAGGTGGTGCTGCCTAGGAGGAACGCTCCGCACTCCACAGCAAACGACTCAATTGGCGGCGTTGACACTGCCATTTGTTTCACTTTTCATGCCTTTTGTTTGGGCTGCCTTCTCTTTTGGCTTATCGTTTGCTTTGTTAGCTGGTAAAATACCTCCTTTTAGCCCCGCTTTCCGCCGTCGATTTTCCTGCAATTGTTTGCAACTGCATTCGCCATGGGTTTCGGTTTGGCCATGAAAAAGTTTAAACACCTCGCCGGCCAGGAAAATGGAAATGTGTGTGCGTCTCTCCTTTTGGACTCTCCTATTATTAGCTAATAGCCGAACGAGTTGGTTGCCAACTGATTAGCCATTGACGACCACGCCCTGTTCCACCCATGTTTGCACAATGAAAAAGTATTTGCAAAATTCTGAAAATTTGTAATCATATTTTCTATAACAATATTGTACCTGAAATATATAGAACTTTTGTTAATAAATAATAGAATTTGAATAAATTCTTTATTTTAGTTTTTAAATAACAAAAAATAAATGTCTTTAAATGACAAAAATCAAACTAATTTAAATTACCAAAGATTTGATGGATGATGATAAATTGTGCTTAAGGAAAAAATATTTACAATATTTCGGAACATTTAAACTTTAATCTAAAATATTCTGTCTTCTAAAGAAACAAATAAAAAGAAAATAGCTTTAGGCTTTAATGCTAAAATCAAACAATTGTTTTTTTTCTAACTAATAAATCAGATTAAACATTTAAACTGCTATTTATTTAGTACTCGTCGCTCGGTTAATACTAAAATATTGTCTGAAATTTAATTAAATGTACATGTACTTCATCTATAATTTTTCTACGTGTAGGAACTTATATCCAACCGATCGGCCATCAATTCCCCAGTCGTTGACACCAAACAATTTGTCCAGAGATAATTTGTTGTTGCAGCTGGCTATGTGGATTGTGGCCCTTCCTCTTTTGCCCATAGTGATAAGCGGCTAACGAAGTGGCCATTGTTTGCTTTTGGGCCCAGTCAGTTCAGAACCCCGCCCACTTTGGCTCATTTACTCAATTGCAGTTAACAGATTGTGGGCCATTCAACCCAATTGATATGGGCTCGTTAGCCAATTTCCACCAGATTCGTTGCAGCATTTTGGGGGCCAGTTGCATTCGCTTTCGCACAAGAGACACAGTCACATGCTAATGAATTCCGATTTTCTACAGAACTTTGCCCCCTTTGGAAATGTGAGCACATCATTTTCCAGGAAAAACCAATGAGCTGGACACACAACATTCACAAATTAATGACAGCCAATTGACTTTGCGGTCAGAATGCTAAAGAGTTGACAGATGAATTGAGAGATGGAAATTGGAAAAACTAAACAAGATACAAAATAGAATTTAATGCGATAAACCAAGAACGCATTTTAGAAAATTCGCTATAGATTGTATTGTTCCAAGTTACTCAGTGATGTTGATTATTTAATCTTATTTAAAATTATAATAGTTTAATTATTTGAAAATTTTTTATTTTATAATTAAAAATTATAGTTCGTCTTTTTTAATTGTTTTTTTTTTTTAATTATAAAAACCGAATTCCTAAAATATGATCGTTGAAATACTAATCTTCTCGGAATATCAATTTTTTTTTTACATATTAAACCTTTGCGAATCAAAAGAAATAACTTCCAGGAAAACTTTTGTGACTCGCTTCGTTTTTTATGGATGACAGCTTGACCCCTCCTTTTTCAACAGTCACATTTTTGGGGCACGCAAATTTCGGTCTATTCCCGTATTTTATAGGCGGCACTTTGATTGCTTTAAGCACACGAAATCTATGGTCGTAGAAAATTAATAGATTCATAAAAACGGGACCGAACGCACAAGAAAAAGATTTCCGATATGTGCGTAGAGAAGAATTGTGGATTTTTGAGGGGAGTGAAGAGAAAAGGGAAGACGATCTTGAGCTCGGTCCATTTTAATTTGTTAATTTACCAGAATGTCTGCTTTTTCTGATCTTTTTTGTGTAAGCTCTATGGATTGTCTAATTTCGAATAGGCAGATGTCTTCGAGGGCTCCAATGTAGGGAGACAATTTCTCAAGGTTCCATTTTCAGGGGCGTAGAAATTAAAGTTGACAAGGGCGATAATCTCGATCTTTGAAAATATTTAATCACATAGTTTTTAATTTTGTAATATATTAAATATATTTTTAAATATATTTTAAAATATTTTTTAATAAATAAATAAATATAGAAAAATATATTTTTAAAATTTGTACATTTTTATTTTTATTTGAGGCAATTTAATTTTATTTATAATTTAAATTTATTTTTAATATTTCGTCTTTATAAGAGTAATCACCATTCTTCCAGTTTTTTTGCCCATCTCGTTGGTTGTTTAGCATCTGAATGATTTATGCCCCCGAAATTTCGCCTGCGTCCATTTGTGGCTCCTCAACTCGACTCCCATCCAATACAATCCAATCCAAAGCAATCCGCATGGCAAATGCGTAGTTACGCACGCTGACAGACTTCCAGACATCAGACTTCCCCCCAAATCGACCACAGTCTCCTACGAAAGTCTGCCCCCACACTCACTTCGCCCCCAATTAAATAGCAACAATTTGGTTTTCGTTCTATAATGAAATAGTCGGAGCCTCTGAAATGGGCGGTTCCTGGAACTTGAGCGGATGTGTTGATTTATGGTATTCTTTTCTTTTGGTAGGGGACCCAGCGTTACGTAAGTCAACAATTGAGGCAATTCCAATGTGGAACTTAAAAAAAGGGGTAATTGAAATCCTGTGGGAAAGTTTTCACAAAAATAGTTGGGGAAAACGAAACTCCATATACAGAAAAACAGATCATTATTTTGATTTTTAGTGTGCCATTACTTTTGTTTTAAATATTTTTTTATGCAGATAATTCTGTTAAATATAAAAATACTATATTTTTTCTGGTATTTTCTTTTTTAATAAATAGGAAGTCAAAAGATTATATTTTTAACAACATTTTGAAGAATTAAAAATATACTAAAGTTATCCAGGACTCATTACTTTAAAATTTCCACACTTTTTCCCTACACCGATGACGGTCATGGTCTAATTGCACCCAAAAGGGTTAAGCAGACATGCGAAATTTGATCAAAATGCAAAATGACAGGGGCGTGGAGTTTAAAGGGGCCACTTCGGACCAGCGAGGCGCATTAATCCAATTCCAATTGTGACAATTCCCCCACAAGAGCGCCAGCGGATGTAACGGTCCACAAGCAAATGACAAAAAAAAAATCGCATGACGTGATGTTCGTGGAAAGTGCAACAAAGGTCCAACTCCCCATTTCTCCATCCCCAAACCCCTTGATGATTGTACCCTTCTTTTTTTGCCTTTTTGCCACAACAAAATTGCATGACAATGGAGGCGGGCTTAAAAGCAGGTTGCCAAAACTGAGTCAACTGTAGTTTTCATACCCAGGAATTACTGATAAAAATAAGTATACTGCATTCCAGAAGATCTAATCATTTAGCAAAAATAACTTATCTTAACCGAGAAATTTCTAAAGTAAACATCGAAATCTTACTGAGAATATCTTGTACTTTATCTTTTAGAAATATGAATGCTCAGAAGCTTTAGTATGCCTAAAGCAAGGACGCGAATTCTTAAGTCTCCCTAATAAAATGTAAGAAATCCTGCTTTTGCCTTTAAATATTTAAAATATTTTTTAAAAAATAGAATCTTAAATTAGAAATTTCTTAAAAACTCTGTAGCCTATTTTAATGATCTTTTGTCTGCCCAAAACAAGAACGCGAATTCTTTAGACTCCCCAATTAATTGTACAAATCCTATCCTATCTTTTAGATCATTTTTATAATATACCACATAGATTAAAGGGAATCACATAGTCCCAAAATCAAAATACTAAACCGACTTGTTGCAAGTTTGGCTGGCAAATGTTAAATGAGATAGGAGGGAAATCGGGAGGTGTGGTCTGGTGCCATGTAATTAACCTGCTAAACCGCTGTGACGCCAGCTGCCCTGATATTCATGTCGCAGACTGCACATATATAGTATATATACACACCAAAAAAGAGAGATTGGGGATACAGAACTTCGTCGGCCCTAGCAAAATTTTAAATTGCCATAATAAATGACCAAAAATAAATAAATGAAATTTTAAGCAGAATTGTGGGTGGAGAAAGGGGAGTGATTGGGGGGTTTGGGGTTTTTCCAATGGGAGGAGCTCCAACATTTTGTGGAGCTCTTTCTGTATACACATGCTATTTTCCTGTGTATTTGGGGGTTGCTTCCGGGTGACTATGTTTGTATTTGTATTTGCAGCCAGAACTTTCATTTTCATTTGCAAAAAGCGAGAAAAAAATAACAAAAACGGAAAAACAAAAGGAAAATCAGCCAAGCGAATGACGTGGCACAGAACGATTTTCATTTGTTCAAAAGAAAGGAAAGAAGATAGTAAAATACATATGAATCAAATCTACAAAAATTTCAAAAATATTTTTTTTTTTATTCCCTTTCATCTTTCTCTATTTTATGTCCAAAATTTTTGTGTTCCTAACTTATTAAGTCGTGTAAGCGTCTTATGGCCAAGCAAACATGATTTTGTTGCAACCCCACCCTTTTTGGCGACCCCCGCCCACTAATTGCCACCTCCCGTAACCCCCAAGAATTTTTATGAGTCACTCGGACGACCGCAGAAATAAATACGAGCATAAATATGAGCATAAGTATGTTGCCCCAAAGATGAAATCTACGCAACAAAATAACAAAATCGCCTAACAAAGTACGCAGTAAAAATAAACAGAACGAGGAGATATAAAAAGCCGATAAAGCAAAAGATCCCCACCAGAAGTTTCTAGTTTCCAGAGACAGATAGAGTGCACCGAAAAAAAAGGATTATTAGATTACCTTTACAATGGATTTGAAATCAGATTTTATGATTTTTTTATTACCGTAAACTATTTAATTTATATTAAAATGTGTGTAAAAAAATGACATAAATAAAATATTATTGTTACATAGCACAATTTAATTTCAGCTAATAATATAATATTTTATTTTTAGATTTGTTTCTTAACAAAGTGTCATATTGACCCTTATTTTTCATGTAATTTACGTATTCTATATCTTGGATGTGGAAAAATCCCAACACAAAACACCTTGTGCCTCCCACTTTTACTCTTTTTTTTCTCCCACTTTTACTCTGCTCCTTTCCCTCGCCCACTCACTTTTTTATGACACCCCATTCTACACACACACACACATAGAAACGCGACCTCGGTTAAGGAAGAGAATGTTCTCAAACTTCGACGAAACTCCGCAGAAAAAGAAAGGAAAGTGGGAGGGGGAGAAATGGGTGGATACTTCAGGGGACAGAAGGGAGTTGAGGTAACAAGTGAGAACCGAGCGAAGCCAAATAAATGCGATGAAAAGGAAATCCAAGAGGCGGAAAACAACGCCAAAGCCAGCCTAGGAAAATGGAAAAATATTTCATGTGCAAATATACATACACTCACACTTACAGTTGTGGAAAATATTATAATATAAAAATAAAATTTTAAAAAATGTTTAATAGTGGCATGTTGGAAATAGTAGAAGAATATTTTAATTTAATTAAAATATAGAAATTTTCATATAAGAAAATATTTGAGTTATTTTGATTTTATCCGTATAGTTTTCCTGGAAAAGCGCCATAAACTGGGCTATAAATTTGGTAAATTTTTCACTATTTTTTCGGAACTGAGAAGATTATGGTCAATTATTTTATTCGTTTTTTACTAGCTTTAATGTTTTGTACGATTTTACTCCAAACATCTTTAAGAAACTTTTTTTGCCTTAGAACGCTTTAATTAAATTATAGTGCAGCTATTATTTTGGCCATCACTGTATTCCAGAAATATCCACTCACACAAACAAAACTCCAAAGGAGCGTGGAGAAGATGAGCGGGTGGAGGCGAGAGGAGAAGAGACAGCAGTTTCCCTTTGACGTACTGACGTAATGCGGCAAATGCTGCGCCAAACTCCAATTTATCTCTGTCCCTCTCCCACTCTGCAATGCAATATATAAAACCGCCCCCACCCACTCTTGCGCCCTCTCTTTCGCTCCACTTCAACTTCGTTCGTGGTCGCCAACAACAATTTTTCAAGGTTTCAAGGCCCCAGTAGCATAGAAAATTCACGATCAAGAACATGGAAAGTTGTGCCTCCTCTCCCCGCTCTCTTTGGAGTTTTTGGAGTCGAGAGAGCGACACGCGCAAAAATCTTCGCAGGAGGGGGGGAGCCGACTAAGGGGGAGTTGCCAATTGCCTTTGGTGGTGTTTTTGTACAGAGGTTGCGCAGAGAGAGAGAGAGCAAATGAGAGAGAAAGAGCGAAAGGAGTGGGAGAAAAATTGGAGTGGGGCTGTGAGTGAGAAAGAGAAAGCTAAGGGAGTTTGGCTGGCTATCTCTCTCTCTGTTACTCCCAAAGGCAACCTACCTTTTGTTGTTGCCCCCCTTCCAGAAGAATGGGAAAGTGAGAGAGTGGAGTGGGAGTGAAGAGTGGGAGAGAAACTCCCTCTCTCTCCGCCAACGGAGTTTCCAGGGTTTCCAGGACTTTGAGGTTTATTTATGGCCCACGGCTTTTTGGCCAGCATTTTGATACCACGTGTTTTGTTGGAGTTGGCAGCAAAAAAAAAAACAAGGAGTTTGGGCCAACAGGAAAACATTGGCATAGATAATGGCCCAGCGAAAAGGGAAGAGAGATGGAAACAGGGCAGTAAGAGAGAGGGGAAGCGAGGCGAAGAGGAAAGGACGACAGGACAACAGGACAACAGTTGCTAAAAAAGGAAAACAAATGACTCATTTGTTCCTGCTCATTCGAAAAGGGAGTGCAAAACAAAATGGTCTGAAGGGAAAATCAATTGAATGGAGGATAGAAATAATAATATAAAGGAATATAATAGTCAATTTATCTTTAAAAAAAAGTAAAGTAATGTTTACAATTCTATGTTATTTTCATTTGTATTTGGATATCAACAAAAATACTTTACATTATTATTAAATGTCCTTCGAAAATCATAAAAGTTACAGTAATTTAGATATTACACAAAAAGGTTTATTTTGAGTAGGAAATATTGAAAATAAAAATAAAATTTAAAATAATCAATCTTCAGATTAATTATGTATTTTCAATTTGAAGAACACAAAGAATTTACATCATCATCTTTGAAACTCGCTACATTAATGAAAATAAATAATAAGAAACTGAAGGTAATTCTTTTAAAAGAAATAGAATATTTTATTTTTCCCTCCGACGTAAAAAACTAATGTTTTTGTGGTATAAAGATTTGCGATAGATATTAATCAACATTTTCTTCCAATAACGAGAGCCAAAAATGCCCTTTTATTGTAAACAGAGTTGTTGACAACATGGGCCTTAGATAAACTGGCCCCCAAGTTTTCGCATAAAAATATGTACAAACTTTTTCCGCATTTTCCCCCTGGAAATCATCCCAAACTCCCCATTCGATATTTCTTTTCCCCCATATACAAAAAAGCGAAACGAAAAGAAGTTTCATTCAATTTCGATACATAGAATGTTGTCACAAAGCCCCAAGTTCCAAACACGTTTTGGGAATTACATAAGCGAGTCTTTGGTGAGAAAGGGGGATCCCAGAGAAAGAGAAAGAAGAAGAGATAGAGAGAGGAAGACAGGGACTTTTGCGGGACAGGATTATGGGTCGAAAACAGGAAAGCAGCAAAACAAAAACCGGAAGAACAGGAAAAAGTGGGCGAAATGTCAAAAAGTGGGCAGCACACAAGAGAATTGCGAAAAATCGAAGAGTGGAAAGAGGGTACTGGGAAGAACAAGAAGCCTGTTCTACACTGCTGCCCACTCAAATCTAAATTCGACTGCTTCTTCTCCTGCTTCAAACATTTGGATGCAAAACGAAAAAATTTATAAAGATTAAAAAACCGATTTTAACATTATTCATTAAAACACATTTTACTTGTCTTAAAAATAGTTTTTTTTAATTAAAAGGAATATAATGTTTTTTTATGTAAGAAGGAAAATATATTTCTTTGAGATCTACATAAATAAGATCTTTGTTGGAATAACGATAATTATCATTATAATCATTGGAAAATGTTCGATGTCAGATTGAGATATTTAGAAGACATTCCAATAAATTCCAAGATCCTCTGGAAATAAATAGTAATCCTGTTATTCTCCGTGTAGGAGTTGCAAAAGAAGAAGAGTAAATTCGAGAAGCTGCTTTCAAGGTCTGCAGCGGCAGAACCGAGAGAGGATTGCAGAAGAGAGAACTCCGCTGTCGCTGCCGCTGCCGACGCTGACTGCGCTGCTGCTGCAGTTGCCCTTGGAAGTTGAATGGCTTGTGGGCGAAGGGGGTGAGGCGCGGGGAGGGAAGCGTAAGCACCTTGCACTTGAAAACCGAAGTGCGGGCAGCGCTGCCAACGTCGACGTCGCTGCTGCAGTTGTTGTTGTTATTCTAATGCGCGCGCAACTCTCCTCTCTCTCCCCCTCCCTCTCTATCGCTTTGTTGCAACTCCAACTCGAACTGCGGCAGCGACGTCGACTGCGTTTCATTTTCGGCATGTTGCAAATTTCGTTTTCATGCAGCAAATTTCAATTTCATGTTATAAAATCGCACATTTTGTAATGGTATTAGTGGTTTGCCCGTGTGTGTGTGAGTTGCATATTTTTAGCTCTCCGTCAATTTGCCACTTCCTTTTTCTTGTTTTTTTGCGCTGCCTGGGTCTGTTTCTTTGCCTCCTCTTCTTTCCCTCGCTCTTCGTCGCTTCTTCTCTTCTCCTCTCTTTTGCAAATTGATGTTGAAGGTCAGCGTGTTAGCGAAAATTGCATTATATTTGCATGAGTATGTGTTTCTGTGTGAGTGTTTGCCTTATCAAACTTGGTCACATTTTTAGGGAGTTTTTGGTCAGTTTGGCGAACAAACAAAAAGTTTGACAAACTCAGATAAGGAAATACATTGCACACATTCAGACCCACAAAAAAGAAAGAACTCAAACTCAATTCAGTTGGAGACTGGAAAAACAATGAAGTAAAGTTGTTAGAATGAAAACTCAAAATAAACAATAATCTAAATATGATTTATTGAAGGACCAAAACCAAGAAAAGTAGTGTAATAAGTAATTAACGATCAAAATACCAATATTACTCTTGAAATTGAATACAATCCTTAGAAAGTTAACTTAAAACTTACTTTCATAATAAAAACCGGAAAATTCTTTATTTTTAGAAACTTTTCTGTTGAAATGCTTAATTTATAACTAAACTCTCATTTTTTACAAGACATATTTTTGGTCAAGAAACAAATTATCAAATCAAATTCTACCTTCGACGCCCTGGTCTCCATTTGTTACATTTTTTCTTTGACTTTGCTCTTCAGCCGGATTTTTCCGGACTTCATTTTCCTGCTTACCTGTGTGTTTCTACCTGGAAAAATTGACTTATTCTGTCATGAGTGGGCGGAGTCTCTCATTCTACCTCTAAATTTAGAGCTCAAATTTATGGAATAATGCTTTTGGAACACCCTGTATGTTTATTACTTATGTATGTACAAATACATATATTATTCTGTATGTGTGAGTACCAGCATAAAAAAATACCCCCGAAAATACTGAGCCAAAAAGTGCGTGCGCCTCGTCATCCGCCTCTTTACTCCTCTTTTCCTGCCTCTTCTCTTTCCACCACCCCCTACCAATATCCTTTATCCTTGTGGTTGCTGCCACAAAGGACAAATGAAATTTCAGCATGGATGTGCTGTCTCGCTCACTTTCACTTGGCGCCACGGTGAAAGGTCCGCACAAAAGGAGGATACAGGATGTAAGGGAAAAAGTGGGAGGAAACTTGGAAAACTCCCTACTACCCTAAGATATTGAAAGTTAGGAAACAAATAGAACTCCCTGTTTCTAAAGAGCCGTAGGAAAAATAAATCTTATTTAGGTTTAATTTCGTCGAAAAAATGTTTTTTTTAAATAATATTTTATAATAAATAAACTCCTTTAACATGTCTTTAAAAAGATAAGTAGGTATAATAAAAAGTGTATTTCACTTTAACATTGTTGCAAAAAAGGTTTTTAAAACAGACAATTTAAAAAAGTACCTATCGAATACCATTATGATAACATTGTCTCCCTTTTTTACTTCCTAACATTTTACTTTGATCTTTTTAATTTAAGGTAAATTAAAAATCCTAATAATATTTACGTATTTGAAAAATTAAAATTATTTTTTTAAACATATACTCCTCATGCTTGCAAATTTGTTTCCAATTCCGTTCGAGTGTATTACATCCGATTGTTAAATGGGAATATGTATGTCTATAGGGCGAATGCTGACTTCATTTCGCTTATGTAAGCAGCGCGGCGTGAATCAGACCCACTTTGGTTTTGGTTCTGGGATCTGGGATCCCTTCCATTCCAAAAGGGACGAAAAAGGAATTCAGATCCAGAGTTCCGGACCACCATCATCACAATCCCTCGACAAGTGCCAAACAAAATGGAGTTTGGGTTATTTTTGGCAACGAAACGAAATTACGACACCCTCCGTCGACTGCGAAAACACAACTCTCTCCACCGATTTTTCTCTTTTTTATGTCTATATATTTTTCGGGTATGTATTATGTTTACCGTTATGTACCAAGTGTTTTCAATGGTTTGGGTTTTGAGTTGGGTTGCCATGGCAGTTGAATTTCAAACCCTATTTTGGGTTTCAAAGTTGCTTCCGATTGGATAAATGCGGGAGTATGGGTAATTACAAATAATGCCGTTCTGGAAAACGGAGGGCTTTGTAGATGGAGGAGTACGGGTGGGTGTCGAACACATCTGCCCGAAACACCCCCAGGACTTTGAAAAGCGAAGAACACAAGGAGAGGCCTGAATAAATGGATGGCTAAGTATTGGAAGGAGCTAGGGGATTGGGATTGTCTATCCAGCCCAAGGAGTATCTTGTAGATACTCTTACGCCACCGCAAAGTTCCTTCGAAGAACACGCTTTCACACCCTGGGTTTAGAAAGCCAAACAGGAAGCCAAGAAACACGCAGAAAGTTGCCAAGAACACGCAAAGTCATCACTCGAGTATTAGAAATTGGATCCAATTAAAGCTGAAGATGATTCATTAAAGTGAGTTAAGGTTTAGGTTGACTTATTTGTCTTATTTAGGTTGTTTTTTAAAATTAAGCAGATTACTTGGACGGCAAATAACCATAAATACCAAAATAAAATATAAATATTTCTCTGTTTAAATAGGTAATTATTTTATTTTTCCCCTAAATTTAAAAAAACCCCAAGCCCACATCACATAACAACCTGGCAACCCTTTTTTTGGCCATCGGCAACCCAGCATTGCCATTAATTATGCAAATTAAACTTGATGCGTGTCGCCGAAGAATTATGAGCTCAGCTTTTGCCCGAGGCTTCCAGACTCTCTCCTTCTCTCTTCGCTCTGCCCCCTCCATTCTTCCTCTTTGAAACACATGCCATACGTCTTCCTCTTCCTTTTATTATTATTTTTTTTCGTTATGCATTGGTCATTAAAATTAGGTCAGGACCGAATGGAACACAAAGGCGAAATCCTTGAGAATTCTAAAGCGGCGATGACAACAAAAACAACAAACTAGTTCAGTTCTGCTTTGTTCTCCTTGTTCTTCCCCAACTTCGGGTTCCTTCGATCCTTTTAGCTAGAACAACAAACAACCCATATACGATCTTATTACGCAATGGCTGCCGATCTGCCTACCTGACTCACTTAATTATTATATCAGAACCCTCTTTTTATTCCCTTCTTCCTGGCAGGTCAAAAATGAGAGAAAAAAATGGAAACTGCGCAGTTTGACTTGAAAAATAAGTGGAATTGGACCTTGACTTTGCACCACAGTTCTTCAAATAATAGAACCCAGTTTCAAGATCCTGAGAGTCCTATAAGAAATCCTCATCTGGTTCCGAAAAATCCCCTCTTCCTCCCCTTTTTATTCACTTTCCATTCCACACGTGCCCTTGTTTTGCCGTTTCTACCGCTTCTCCTCATTCGCTTTTCGCATTCTTTTTTTTGCAACACGCGCAGCGGGAATTTTTATATAAAAAAGGGAGTCAGTAAGCAAGGAAGGAGGGGAAGAGAGGGAGAGGACAATACATAAAAGCTGGCGAGGATACAATAAAAAAAAGGCTCTACGTTTGAAAGTTTAAATTGGTTTTGGCAGTGAAATTAATACCCTTCTTCATGGTAATTAAGGATATTCTAATTACATATTTTTGAAATATTTATTTCCTGAATTTATTTATTTACGATTAAATTAAAAAAATCTATGTACCGAAATTCTGTACCCATTTTAAACATTAAATAAATACATGCATACAAAAGTTTCTGAAACTTTCAATATTTCAGTGCGTTTCGAAAATTTCGAAATCAAAAATTTACCATTTTAAAACTTTCTTTTACTTTTTTTTTCTAAACTGCTTAAATTCTTCATAGAAATTCGAAAATATCCCCCAATAAAAGGGTACCTCCAATTCGAAATTCTCTGTTTTCCACATTCTTTCTCTTCCCTATTTTTGTCTCTGATGTTGTTTGTGTGTTTTTTTAATGCCTCTTTTATTACCGGCATTCGCATGCATTGTGTTTGTATTTTTGTGAGTATGAGTATGTGTGTGCCAACATATAGGGGATTATGTACCATCGTATAAATAAAATAAAAATCGCAATCGCAGAGTGCGACAGAGAGGGCTAGTTCCGCCAAAGAGAGACAGCAAACATTTCCACTTCCACTGGAATTAAGAGATTAGCCAAGGAAAGCAAAAGTGCGCTGCGAGTGCGAATTTCCGAGACTCGACAACCCTGTTTTCATTTTGTTTACTTTGCCGGTTTTTTGCACAAACACCAATGCACTCGCAGTCATACATGGAAGCAGAGCGAACCTGCTCGACGTTCGCATTGGAATTGCAGTCGAACGTGTTGGAGGGGAAAGACCGGCTTCGAACCAGCTTCGAGCCTCATCGAACCGCAACGAAAGTGAATTTTTGCGAATTATCGAGAGGTTGGAAATTATACATTTGTACTATTAGGGCTAAAATTAAATAAAGAAGAAAAGGAAAAGAAAATAAAAAAAGTATTCCATTTAAAAATGTCACAATTCAGAAATTTTTTTCTTAGATTTTCTTTTTTAACAAATATTCTGATTTAAGAGAATTTTCTTTTTACTTAAAAAAAATTTAAAAAATGTTTAAATACAATTTTTTCGAGAAAACAGGTAAAAATAAGTAAATTATAAAAAAAAAACAAATTGATTAAAAATACCAATTTGTTGTTCTTTCTATTAAAACAGATTTTATTCCTGTATCATAGGAATTTTTTAAAACCAAAGACAGTTGGTTTTGTGTATTGATGTACCGTCTTATTACTTGAAAATATTTCATTACATTTTTCTGTTTAAATCTTTTAAAATTTGAACGTTAAATTAAGAGACCCCCCATTTGCCCAACCCCAATTTTCCTCCATTTCCCCCCACTATTTCTCGTTTTAGCGCCAAAATCTGTTGAATTTTCCGCCGAATGAAAAGCGAGCGGTTGGCGGCGGTGGTGGAAAGTGAAAACCAGCCAACCACCACCCACCAACCCCCAAAAAAAGCGGCGAAGAAGAAGTGCGGAAAAGTGGAGGGAAAACTCCAACTTCGCTGCCAATGCCAAAGCAGCGACGCAGGCGGCGGCAGAGCAGCGCTGCGTGGACCAGCGACTGCGCTGCCGACGCGCGATGTTCGAACGAAGCGTACGAAGCAAACGAAAAACATTGTTGGTTTCGCTTTCGATCTGGTTGGTTGTGTTTTTTGGCCTCTCTCTGCGTGCGCCGTTCGTAGATGGGAAAAACGGAAAACAGAAACTTAAAAACTTTTGAAACCGAAAAAAGGAGCTCCAGTTTTGTATTTATCCTGTACAGAAGTCCAATCGGAAATTTTACATCCAAGTCTCGCGATTTTTCCTTCCTGCCTTTTCCTTTCTGTTTTGCCGGCAAAAACAAAAAGCGGCAAAGGAGAGGCAACAAAAACAAATGCAGAAGCAGCGAAGCAAAATGTGAAAAAATTGCCGAACATGGCGCCGCGTGTGTGAAAGAGAGAACGAACGTGTGAGAGGGATCGAGACAGAGCGAAGATAAACAATAGAAACAAAAACAATTTTTGATACTTAACGTTCTATACAACAACAATAAAATCAGCTCAGGTACAACAAAAAGTTAAAAAGAAAACAGACTGCATAAACGGGAATTTTTCGAAATATTTTTGATACACACAGAAAAGAGGTGTACGATTTTTAAAGCAATAAAAACAAGCAATTACCAAGTTAAAAAATAAAACCATCTGGAAAAAACCCACTCGGAAAATCAAGCAATTTAAAAACAATCTAAAAAGTTTCCCCGACTAAAACGCAAAAAAATAAGCATTTACTAAATAAAAACTTAAAATATATTCCAAACATAAAATCTAAAAACCGGCAAACTGACAAAAAAATTAACAGAATAAAAACCTAAAAAAAATCCTTTAAAAACTCCGAAATAACACAGACTTTTGTCTGCAAACCGCCAATTTTCTACACAAAATTTACAAAAATCCGCTGAAATCCCCAAAAATAAAAATATTTCGAGCAGCCACAAATAAGTTCGGAAACTCACTGGAAATACCCAAAATAATTCTGAAATCGTTTCAAAAATAAAACACTGGAAACATTCAATAAATACAAACAGCAAGCATTTATAGACCACAACTCACAGCATAAATTCCCGAATAAAAAAACAAAAACAAGCAATATTTTCAAATATATATATATAATTGTGGGCAAAATGCTGATCCGAAATAGAGATTGAGGATTTTTCGAGGTTAGAAAGCAGGCTATATTTTAACCACAAAAAAAGTGCATATTTAGAGAGCAACGAAGAAAATATAAATTTATGGCTCCGCGTCGCAACAGCAACATTAGCAGCAGCGGCAACAACACCCAGCAGCAGCAGCAGCAACACCAGCAACAGTTGCAGCAGCAACACCAGACGCAGCAGCAGCAACTGCTGCAGTTTTACGCAGAGAACGCGAATTCTTCAGGCGTTCTAATGGCGCCCATGCAGGGAAACGGAGGCGGCGTTGGCGGCGGCGGGGGCGTGGTTCGCTGCTGTTTGCCCAGCGGAGACTGCCGGAAGATGGACTCCTTGATCCACCTAAATGAACTTTCGCTGGCCGACTGCATACGGGTACTTTGCAACAATGAAAACTGCACTGCCGGTCAATATATGCACCGTGAATGCTTCGAGTTGTGGGAGTCGGGCGTTTTGCAGACCCTCAAGGCCAACGGCAGAGCTCGATCCTGGTCGGAAAGGCAGCGTCTGCAGCATTTGTGGACCAAAAAGGGTTACGAACTGGTCCACAAGGCCTGCAGTTGCAAGTGCGGCCGGGGACAACTGCGCAAGGATCTCGAGTGGGTGGCCCCCACCAATCAGGGTGTGATTTACCTCAATGGCTCGGGAAATCGCGGCTCCAATCTGAATGGAAATCTCAGCGAGGACGATGACAAGAAGAAGGCCAAGAAGAAGCGGAATCGCAATGGCAACGGCAACTCGAAAGCGCCACTGAGCCAGAATAATGGCAATAGCTACGGCGGACTAACGCCCAATCCGAATGTGGGTGTTATAGGGTCGGGTTTGCCCCACAATAATGGTAGTAATACCATTAGCAATGGCAATGCCGGTAACAATGGCTCTTCTGATCTCCTGCAACCCAGTGTGGTGGCCACTTTGAGCAATATCTTGAATCCGAACAATGTCCTCGGCTTGGATTTGAGGGCCCGAGCAGGAAGTTTGTCCTCCAGTGGAGCTGGCAGCGGTTCCACCTCGCCATCGGCCTCGCAATCAAGCGGGGAGATATCCGTGTCGCCGGTGCAACAATTGCTGCAACAGCAGCAGCAACAATCGCTGTTGATGCAGCCGCTGGGTCCCGCTTTTGGCAGCAATCTTCTGCAGAATGGCTTGGGTTTGTCCAAGAACCTCCTAATGGCTCCCCAGCAGCAACAGAGCAATTTGCCCGCCCTGGCCAATATTAGCAACTTCAAACCGTTGGCCAGCTATGAACAACAGCAACTTGTGCAGCAGCAGAAGAACAAGGAGGTCGAACTTTATTCCGAGCGAGTGCGGTAAGTTGAAAGATATATTACCAAGATAGGTTGTAAAAATAGGGAAAAATTTTATAAGAATCCATGTACAAATGTAAGAAAAATTGTGATACGCGAAGAACGCGAATTCTTCAGACGTTTCACTAACTATTTTTCTTTATAAAATATTTTATTTAATAGAACATAAATTAAAAACATTTAAATTATACTTTATTCAGCGAAACAATATATATATTTTTTATACCCGTTACTCGTAGAGTAAAAGGGTATATTGTATTCGTGCAAAAGTATGTAACAGCTAGAAGGAAGCTTTTCCGACCCCATAAAGTATATATATTCTTGATCAGGATCACTAGCCGAGTCGATCTAGCCATGTCTGTCTGTCCGTCTGTCCGTCTGTCCGTCTGTCTGTCCGTATGAACGCTGAGATCTCGGAAACTATAAAAGCTAGAAGATTGGCATTTTGCATGCAGATTCTAGGAGTTCCTACGCAGCGCAAGTTTATTTCAAAAAGGTGCCACGCCCCCTCTAACGCCCACAATACTTAATATACGATTTGAAAAATTTTAATATATCGGAAAAGTAGGAATGCAGTTTTGTTGTGTTTATCATTACCTATCGAAATGTAGAAGAAATTTTTTAAATCGGACCATTCGTTTAAAACTTATGCCTGATCAAAGTTTTTATATCCCTCGCACTCCCTTTAGCTGAGTTACAACCTTTAGTCGGGACACCAACCCGACTACAGAGTTCGCACTCCCTTTAGCTGAGTGACGGGTATTAGATAGTCGGGACACCAACCCGACTATAGCGTTCTCTCTTGTTTATTCTTTAAACTCAGAACGTTAGTTAGCAAAGCAAAAGACAAGGAAGGTTAAAATAAGTGTATAGCGAAATTCCCCAACATGTGGTTTGGGGCACATCAGCAATTTCAATATTTATTCGCAAAACTTTTATCAATTACACTTAACGACAAGGCCAGCCGAGGGGGAAAAAGTTGTTTAAATTAGTTCTGCAGCTGCCATTTCCATTTAGGTTCCTGAAAGTTAAGGCCAATAAATGAAAAAAATATCCAAATGGCCTATGTTTATAAATCTGGAGCTTAAAAAGAAATATCTTACTAACATATTTCAAATTTCGATTTTCTCATTAAGTGGCAGTGCTTACTTCTCCATTTTCTTCAGCTATTTCTTTGCTAAAAAATTCCTTTGGCACGAAATTTTATCAACAAAAATTCCAATTCTCGATATCAGATTGATATTCTTAGTTCCTTTATCGTGTTGCACAGTGCTATCAACAATTGACGCGTTTGTTTGCCCGTTTTTCGTTCCTTTGCCGGTTCCATAGCCTTACATTATATAACCTTGATGGCTGAACAGCTGCAAAATACAGACAATATTTGCAGAAATATTAAATAAAATGCGCTTGTTTATCTGCGAAATTTGCGAATATTTTCTCTTTAAGGAAGTTCAACGGTTTTTTGTTCTGAAGATAAAATTTGTTTTATATGTCTACCTCCTTTTTTGGTCGATCTCGCACGAGTTTCACTTGTTCACTTATCTTTTTGTTTGTTGCTTTGGGTCAAGGCTTCTTTTCATTCTGTAATTCTCTTTTCTTTCGCTCAGCATTCTTTTTATACATAAATCATAAGAAATGAAAAATTATTGAAATTTATTTGCTGCCATATAGCAACAGACATTTATCGTATGGTATGTTTTCCACATGTGTTCTTTTATTTATTTTATGCCCAATTTTAATATTTCCGTTTCCAAAAGTAACAAGAAAAATATTATTTATTTCAAAGCGATCGAAGAACAAAAATCTAACGAAAGAGCCAAGAGAAACAGAAAGAGAAAAACACGAAAAAAAAAATTGGATCGTTTTTTGTTATTGTTGTTTTGAACGCGATCTTCAGGTTTTTTAGAATCTCAACCCCTCACCCTCTGCCTTTCTCTTTCACTCGCTAGATGGCCCTCTATTTCTAAGCTGAGAACTTTGTTTTGCCTTCTATGGCATAATTCCATTCATTCTTCTGGTTTTCGCTCTCTATCTTTCTCTTCGTTTTCTGTTTTTGCCCACTTTTCAAGGCCACGATATTTGCTTGGTTTTATTTGGTGTGTTTTTTATACTCTTTAAGAGGGTAGCATTATTTTTTAAAGGTATGGGTAAAGGTATTAACACTTTTCTTCGAAATAAGGTATCTATCTATATATCTCAAAAATGTAAAAATATTTCTTTGAAGACTTATTGTTTATGTTTCGATATAAAGTATCATAAAAAGTGAATTCCTTGCAAGGGATTATTTTTTATAATTCCCCCTTGGTTTTTAATATTTTTGAATTCTATTTTCATCTTGTATTTCTTCTATGCCTGCAGTTTTTTGCCTCTTGCATTCTTTTTCTATTTTCGCTTATCAGCACTTTTTTTGTGATGATTCGCATTTAATTCAAAAATAAACGTCCATAAAATTGTTTATCGCCTTTCGTTTTTTTTACTTTTTATTTCCATTTTTCATTTCTTGTTTTGTTTGTATTTACTGGGGTTTATTTTTAGCGCCACACGCGGCCCATTTTTATTTTATTTAATTTTCGCTCAGTACTTTTGATTGTTATTTTTGTTGTTGCCGGCGATAAACAAACTTTGCTGATTCAAAAGGTGAGCACAACAATAAAAATAAGAAAGTAAAAAAAAGTTCTTGCCTTTCCCTTTAAATTTGCCGTCTCTGTTTAATGAATGAATGTGTTTGGCTCTCCCTCTCTCTTGCTTACGCTCTTTTAACTTGTTTTGTCTGCCGGCATATTTGTATTTTTTGTATTTGGCGTCCAATGTCAAGGTTAAGACACATTTTATGTATTCATTTTCGGTGGGTGGATGAGGCGGAAGTCTGTTTGTTTTCGTGCCTTTTCCAGTTTCCCAACTTTTTTGCAGAAAAGCTCTTCCTGTTCACCTCTCTCGTTCTCTCTCTCTTTCCTTTCGCTGTCTGCAAATAATTTTCCAATTCGTAGGCCCAAAACTCTCACGTTGGCGCTAGCATCCCACCCACTTATTATTTGTAATTTTCACCCCATCTCCAAAATAATGGCGCAATACTTTCCCGAACATTCGACAAAATAACAGAGCGCACAACTGCAAATAAATTGCGAAAGGCACGCCGAGAATAGAAAAACTACAACAAATTGCAACTACAAGCCATAAAAACAAAGTAGCAACAAAGTCAGCGTCTTGAATTTGCATACCAAACGCAACGGGGGTCTAAAGGGTGTGACTAGTAGGCGATTTTAGATATAACGGGTAAATAATGGGTATATGGGGAGGTAAGGGTCACTAAAAAATTACTTTACATTAAATAAAGTCAATATACTTGAAGTTTAAATTCTGAGTTCTGAACAAATAACTCTTTTTCAAAATTAAAATTCGATATGATACTGAGATCACTATACTATCTTGGAAAGGTCAATAGCCATACTCAAATTTTTCTTATTGGTTCTTGTTTATTAAGTTATAATACACATTTCTGACAAGTTTCATATTCCCAGAACTAAAGTATCAGAATTTAAGGTATTCCACCAGTCGACACCCGAAACACTTGCTTCATATTTGTTGTTCAGATCGTCAGACAATATGCCAATCCCCCTGCTATTCCGAGTGCGGCGATATGGTGTGAAAAACAAAACTAAAACGAAAATTAACAACTTTCGCACGACTTTTGTTGTTGTGACTGTATAGTCATAGTAAAGTGAGATAGCCAGAGACCGGAAGATTTAAAAAGGGTGAAAGAGAGGCAGAGATATTCCATATCGGTGCATAGTTTATCTTTCAGACCCGCAGCGGTCTGTATTCAGTAGTAAATATGATTGAATTATAGTCGTGAGGCGGCAGCGGCATAGTGAAAATTTCATTTAAATTCTGTTTTTGTTTTTCTCGCTAGTTTTTCCTCGACCCCCCCGTTTTATGAAAAACCCCCCCCATGGCTTTGTGCTAATTGAGCACGTTCCAAAAACTGTCGTCTAGACTTGAAGCATAAATTTCTGCACTGTAAAATTTTTATTAACGCGGAACCCCATTACACCATCCGTATCGATGACGTTTGTTGTTTGTTTCTGTCGATGGAAGACGGGAGCTTTGCGTATTGGAATAGGTTCTGTACGATTTCTGTTTATATATCTCAGTATACTTTGTGTGAGGTTAGGTTTCACTTTTCGCTGGGCGTTGATAAATAAACAAAAGACAAACGTAGACGGGGGCAGCCGAGCATGAAATGAAATGGTGCGACTTGGATCTCGATGGTTATATGCATACGGTATGCAGAGAAAATAAATTATAAAGTTGTTTGGGGATCAGAAAAAAAGCTTTTAAAACATTATTATAATAATATATTATATGATGCAAATTTTCATAATTTTTAAAATATTTGGTATGCGATTTATATATATTATTCAGAACTAGAAACTAAAATTTTCTTTTTCTTAATGTGTAGTTAATGTGTTTTACATGTAGGGACCATAAAAGACCTTCGAGGGTTTGGGGAAACTGAGCAATTAACGACCTTTTTTTTGGTGGGGCAGTCAAATTGAGGAAACATTAAAAACAGCGCCACATTCAGACACGTTTTGTTCTTTCAAAGCTTTTGTTGCGGACACGCTGAGTAGTTCCATCACAACGGGTGACCACTGTGGCGTCAGACTCCCCCACAAAATTTGTAACCGCAACCAAATCTGTAAAACCATTTGCAAATTAAAGCGCATAACGATGTGTGGGCAGAAAGAGAAATGTTGGAGAAATGGAGGAGGAAACCTAGGGAAAAGGAGCGGCTCCAGAAGGGAGTCGAGGGAACTGCACTCACCTTTTGTTGAATATCAAATCAAGTATGCATTGCTTACTCGTTTTCCACTTGGTCCTCCGCCCTCACAACCGCAAAAGCTATTAATGAAATCTTTGCCAAAACGACACGCACACTGAAACTTAAATAAACATATGCACAGGGGGGTAACGAGTACAGTGGTTGCTGCAAGTTATGAAACATGATTATAGGGATTTATTGAAGAGTTAAGTGAGCATTTTCCTAGCTTACATTTAAAAAACTTTTTCTAAAGTTTTTAAAAATTTAATTTATTTTTAACCATACTATAAAAATGTATAGGTATTGGAAATTTGCACATCTAACCACTGTATCTGGTGCATTGCAGCAGTCCACACACCCACACGTTCTATGGGCGCCTATCGAACGGCGCATGACTCTACGGCGGAAAGTTCCCTCGACGTCATTATTGTCGTATTTTCATTGCCAACAGACAATGCCAGGGCAACTCCATCTCCGCCTCTTCCCTTTTCCCCTGGAATCTCCTCCTGTATTTACCACCCACATCCGTATCCACGTCCATCTATATGTGTAGACACATGTGTGTGCGGCTCCATCCGCAGGCTTTTTGCCAACTTTAAAGGCTTCGTTGGCTCAGCAGTTTCCGTCCCTCTCCGCTTCGTTCCATCTCACTCTCTTATGCAGAACTTAAATCTGCACGGAAAACAATTTGAATTTAGTTTGGTTAATTTAAAATAAAAATACATTATTTTAAAAATGTTTATTAGTTGTTATGAAAGTTTTAGATTTTATGTATTATGTCTTTCTTATACCGAAAATAATGGTAGGAAATTACCACTATTTTATTATATTGAGAAAAATAGTTATTTTGCTAGGATCTCAGGATCACAAACGTTTTCTGCAGTGCACTGCTTCCCGTTTTTCCCACTGCTTGCTGCACTGCTTCCCCATTTTAGCCAGCATGATGTCGTCTGCTGGTTCATAAGCCAAGCTTTTGGGAGTGTGTGTGAGTGTTTATCTGTCTGCCTTCCGTCTGTCTGTGTGTGTGTGTGCTTTTAGGCTTTTGTGTTGTGCCATTCAGCCAAATGAGAAAGAGAACTCCCCCCTCCTCCTCACCCCCTTTTCAACCCCCTCTTTTCCACTGCAGGCTGAAATTGCAATCAATATTGTTGTTGTTGTCGAGCAGCTGCCAGACACAAAAATAAAACGCAACGTGCAAAAAAAAAAGAACGAAAAAAATGCAAAAAAAGAAGTGGAAACAGTAAAAACGAGCCTGGCGAAATGAAAGAGCAAGGATGAAAGGTATGGATGGTATGGAGTGGGCGGAGGGGGCGTGGATGAACAAGTTGAAAAGCGAAAAGTAAAACAGAAAACAGAACAGGAACGGAACACAAAACATGAAATGTTTGTGCAAATGAAACAAAACTGTTGTCCTGCTTCTCGTCCTCATCCTTCTTCCCTCTCGCTCTTACCGCTTATCTGTCGGTCTCTTTCGGACCCAGCTGGAGTTCTGATTGGAACTCTCCTGCTGCAGTTGGGATCCTATAGGAGTGTACTGAAAGAAAAAGAAGAACAAATGGGGTAATGGATTCCATAAATATTTGATGGCTTACAGAATATTTCACGAGGATTCCTTTTATTAAATTAATAACACCTTAAATTATAGAAAAATGATATTGGAATACTATATTAAATTGCAAAAGATTGTGATATTAGGTTTATATTTCATTTGAATTAAGATATGTATATATGTATACATAAGAATCTAATCAAAATACATTAGAGTACGAAAATTCCCAACGATTGGAGGAAGAACCCCTAAAATCGTAATCCTTTTCTCACAGTGCTTGTTATGCATTTGGACTGCTGCTGCATTGCATGTGTATATTTGTGTGGGAATGTTTGTTTTGTTTCCTATTTGATATCCATTAAAACGATTCCACATTCGGCGTCTGTCTGCTGCCCCTGACCCTGTGTCCCTGAATAAACTCCCTACTTTCTCCCACTTCCCACTTCCCACTTCCCCTTTCTCCAATTCTCCACTTGCCCCCTTTTATTTTTGCCATTCAATCTGATTGCGAATGCATTCAGGCTTTTGTGGGCGTGGTGCTGCCCCCTGAACTGTATGGAGATTTTGTGTTGCATTTGCAATTTGTGTCGCTTGCAGTTCGTTTTTCCTCCTATATTTTTTTTCCACCTCTGCCACTCGGGTGGTTTTCCATGTTTATTTGTTTATTAGTTGCAATTTTCATTTGGTGAGGAGGGTAAGCTAGATAAAATGGGGAACGTGGTGGGGGAAGAAATTGAAAATTGACAGTCTGGCAGTTTTTGCAACATTTTAACCCTTTGCCATTTTTCCCATTTTCCTCATTCAACTTTTGACACCCACTCAATCACAGAGTCTCCTTTGGCTTAGCCATGAAAAATCCTCAATCATTTTCCCTCACCCTTTAAGAAAAGCCAGACAAGAGCAACAAATGAAGCTTAAATTTTAATCGTCACTCTGACGATAATGTTGATGATTCTCCTCCGCGCGCTCTTCATCTTTTTTTTCACGCTTTTCTCCGTCTTCATCTCGGTTTTGGGGTTCTTCTTCCTCTTCTGCAGTTTCCTTTTCTTCATCTGTGTGCTCTATGCATCCTGTCAAAGGACAACGAGCGGAGAGAACGTTTCGACGCCGTTCAAAGTCATTTGGTTTTATGATTATTAGCTTGTTTAGTTCTCTTTCTACCATTTGCCATACCCTGTAGTTAGGGTCCAAATTAAGGGATATACAATATGGTTTTCTTGTTTAAAAAAAATGAAATATCTCTTAAAATTAGTTAGTTATAAACTTAATGTTTGGCAGGATGTTGTCTAAGGCTATAATACACTGGTTCATCCAATTTCCTAACGTTTGAAAAATATTTATTAAAATCTCTTCAGATATTGTTGATATACAGGATATCTTTTAGGCCTTACTAATTTTTAAAAAATATTTTTTCTAGTAGCTGAAGCTGGTATTTTTTTGTGGGTGCGTCGCTTGAAGGCAAACATATTCTTTATGCTTATATAATATCTATTTAGTTGCACTCAGGCAAGTGCTTACCCCGCCCATTTAGTTTGCCCGTTTGTAGCTTGTTTGTTTGTTTGTTGGCTGGCTGTCAGTGTCCCCATTCTCGGTCTCTTTCTTGTGCACTATGGCTATCTCTATCCTGCGACACGACTGATTGCGCTTGTTGTGCGATAACCGTTGCCATTTGTATCTTTTCCATCTTTTGGCCATAACAATTTGACGCTCCATGACTTTGGATAGGGACAATATGCCACAGGCGAGCGATTGAAAGAGATGGGGCTACCGAAAACGAAGGAGATGGAGTGCTGCTGTTTGTTTCGTGTTAACAACAATTGCGTTTTGTTTAATTGAATAAGTGCCTGGGCGGTCCGGCAAATGTCAATGGCTCTCAGCGAACGAAAATAAATATAAAATTCGTGGCTTGAGGCGTTGATTTGCGGATTTTCTGCAGTCTTTCGGACTGCAAAAAAAGGGGGAAAATAAAATAAAGCAAATTAAAGATGGGGAGACTCAAAGGTCCCGACTTTAGCAGCATGACGAGGACATAAAACGCATTAAAGTCTCTGTTTTTTTTTTTGGTTCTCCCCCCATTTTTGGGTGCATGCAACCGAACCAGCGGCAACATCATTTGCCCCGTTTTGGGCAATAAAAGCAAATTATTTTTACGATCAAACCGCCGCAAATAAATAAATGCATTTTTGTAGGTTTTCTGCTCCCCCTTTTTTGGCTGTTTCCCTCTTTTATTTCACTTTTTTTTTATTATTCCAAAGGCGACGACACCAAATGCATTTTTATGCGTTCGCCTCGGGGCGTGACAGATCATTAGCAGAGGGCTAAAAAATTCGCTAAATAAAAAACTAAAGGAAATAAGGGGAGAAGAAAAGAAATAAGAAGCACACGCAAATTTCTTAATCGCATGAGAGGGAATGGGAAAAAGTGTGGAAAGGAATTAAGCTAATTGCAGGATAATCAGGCGAAATTCATTTCCTGTGGCCCAGAAAAAAAGTCAAGAAACGTGGGGGAAAAATGGAAGGAATATTTAAAGACATTTAAAAACTTTAGAACATTTATAAAGTTTGGTGCTCCAGTTTAAGGTTCAGTTTTCAGGCTAACATTTCTCACAAAAAAACTTTTTTTTTTAATAAAAACTATTTATAAGTATACACTGATAAAAAATATAATAATAAAAAAAAAAAGATTCCTCTTGAAAATTTAAATTAAATAAAAAAACGTAAATCAAAGTTTAACGCTTTTAAATTAACTATAATTGTGAAATGTAATATTTTCATATTTAAATTGAATAAAAACAGCAATGGATAAAAATCAAAGCGAAAAATATTTGGATTGAATATGAAATCTGTGCATTTACTATGTTTTTTTTATCAGTGTACAATTTGCTTACATCTTAGGGAATATCTGTTTAATTTAGATCATACAAATATTAAATAAAAGAAGTTATAGCTGCCAACTTTTCTGGATCTATCTGCCTCCCCCAATTAAGTTCAGATCCCCAGAGGTCCCCGAACCCCATCGAGGGTTCCACTCCCACAGAGTCGCAAAAAACTAAAACTTTCTCACGCCATTATTTCTATGTTCAATATCGTGGCCACTTCGCTGGCGAGCAACCCAATCACCGATATTTGTAATTAACAATAACACACAGAGCTATAAATACACACACATAAAGTGTGCAACTCTTTGGGGCAACGATCGCTGCCTTTTGATATCCGATGATCGAAGCGAATGAAATCGGAAGGGGAATGGCTTCATTTCATTGCATTGCATTGTGTGTGCCATGGCGGCAATTGCTGAAAGGCTCGTTGCACATGCGAAAAATGCAACGTATCTGTATCTACTATATCTATTGCAGCATGCCACATCGATCGGCAGCGGTGGCAGCAACATCATCATCATCATTATTATCAGCCAAGACAAGTTTATTGAACTTGGGCAGGCGGCGCCAGCGGCAATTAAAATTAAATGTTAAATGTGGCCAACTACTAAACTACAGCTACAGTGTGTCCAACCTTAAACGGACAAAACGTTGTCGCTGATTCAATTAAAGCAAAAAACTAATCAACAAAAATTGGGCTCGAAAATGAAAGAGAGCAAAGTAAAAAACACATGTGTGTTAAGCCAAGTCATTTTGTTTCTTTTTTTCTTTCTGTCTGCCTTAAAAAGTTAACTTTCACTTTCGAGTGCAACTCCTTTTCTCCCTTCTTCTTCTTCTCTGCTCTCCTCTCCACCTGATGACAGCCCCCCAGCAAAATGATAATAAAAATGCAACATTTATTGAGAGGAGGCACGGGGGTTTCGTTTTATCGATGATATGGCCGTTGCCTCGATCAACTTTACTTTCGTTTCGTTTTATTAAAAATGTGAGTGCAATAAAAAACGACTGCATTTGCCTGAGATTTAAATCAATAAAAATCAATGAAAATGGTCAAAAGCGAAAGAAAGTGACACTCATATCCAACAAAAAAAAGAAATGCCTATAAATAAATATTTACAGTTCTCGCCTTCGATTTCTGGCCTTTTTTCTGTCCTCGTTCCTGTTTTCTCGCTGACCTGGAAAATCGAAAGCCCTGAATACTTTATAATAAAAGTGTTGCTGTCGATGCCTTTGTAATTGCTTTGACTGATAATACTGCAGCTTCTTTTTCTTATTTCCTCTTCTTTTACTCGTGATTTTCATGTTGATGTACGAGTTTCTTGCCGTTCGTGCTGAAATTGATTGGAATACTCTTCAAAAGGGTGGTATTGAGAAGTCGGGAACTTGGCAATAAAACGGACCTAAGACATTTTCCCTTTTTAAAATTTTTTTACATTTTCAAAGTTAAATATTTCGTTTAATTTTCTAGTTATCTTTTTGAAAATTTATACAATGCCTTTTCATCGCATAATACAATAAAATCCTGGGTTTCATATTAAATCCTTGAAAATAAAAAATCCAAAAGAGTATCCCATTTTTCAGAGCCCCATTTTAACCCCTATTCTTCTTTATCATCTTCACTTTCTTTTGTTGTGGCTGTATTCAACCTTCTTCGCCTGTTGCTGTAAAATAAATAAATCCAAAACAAAAAATTGTTTACCCTTTGGCCATTCGGGCAAATGTCCTGCAATAATTTGCAGCATTCGACTGACAGCGACAGATATCTTGAAAGTGCGGGTGGGAAAGAGACAGCACGATTTTGTGCTGCACATGACCGTGTTGCATGACTTTGTAGTAAACCTGAAATTCAGTTTGGAGTTGACTTCGTTTCGTTTCGTTTTTTTATTTATATATTTTTTCTTTCTCGTTTTTGTCCCGCATCTTGTTTATGCACGCGATAAAATTGTTGTACAAAGAAACCAGGGAAAAAAAACCGAAAAATGTTTAAACGTAAATTCAGGCAACAACAAAAGCCTTGAGCATCCGTTGCCAAGCTAAAGTTTCTGGGTTTTAATCTTAAGGTAGCATCTGCTGGGCAAGCTGACATACAACTCTTTTTAATCCTTTTTTTTTCTGGTTCAGGGTGAGGGTTCTGTTTCTTATCAACAACTGAACTTGTCAAGGTTTTAGCCTAGGCCCATTAAAAAGTCAGAACGGGACATGTTTCAGCCTGCAATCTGTATGATTGTTTATTGTTAATTAGCAAGGTGAACAATTAAGAGGAAAATAAGGAAACAATTTTTAAAAATGAAAGGATAAACAAGAAAACCAGATATTTTATATTTAATTAATTATTTTGAATCTTAATCCTCTAAATTATATTACTATTATTGCCCCTATTTTAAGCTAATCCCAAATGCTTTCCATCAATTCAAAACTAATCCCCAATATATTTTCTCTTTTTATCTTTGCAGGTAAGTCGAGTTCCCTGAAAAGATCCACCTTCTCTCAAGTGCAGAGGCCATAAATCGCGGCAAGTGGCAAACGCAGAACTTTAGCTCTATATTCCAGGTGGGAGGATGGTGATTAATGGGGCAGAGATGGGGTTTTCCTGGGGAACAGCTCCCTCTGAACTCCCTGAATTATTTGTCGACGCTTTAAGTTAAACGCTCCCCGTGGCGCCATAAACAAAAAGCAAGCGGCTAGCATTTAAGCGCAGTTTAACGGTTCAATGACATAATGAATTTAAACAGTAGGAAAAATTAGAGATTAAATTAAAAGAAAAAAAAATTGTTTATAAATTCTAGAAAGAAAATCTTTTTTTAAAAAAATGTTCTATAAATTCTAGAAAGAAAATCTTGTAGGAAAACCAACTTAGTAAAGAATATTTTTAAAGGTCAAAGTTTAGAGCACCTTCTTCTACTTTATATGTATTTTCTCCCTGTGCATCAGTAGCCTGCAACAAGAAGCTGGCTAACAAAAGAGGATTCTAGGATCCCAGGACTCGTCTGCTGCTCTTGCTAATTAGCTGCATTCATAATTTCGTGCACATTATTTACATGCTAAGCAGGCGCAGACAAAAGGCAAGGGAAACTGAGGGCAGGGAAATTGAAGCTCAGACAGAAGGCAACCGCATTGTGGTTGCCACGCCCTCCGCCTCCGCCGCCGCCTCCATCTTTTGGCTCATTTACAGTTATGCCGAGCATTCCTTGGCAACTGTGCAAAAAGAACACCGAACTCTTACAACTGCGAAAAGAACACAAAACACATAAAAAGAAGGCTAAAAGGCTGAGGGCCAAGAGGTGACAGCGTGTTGCAAGTGAAAACTTTTTTAATTGAATACATTTTTCAAGTTTATTTTGTATATTGAACCCAAGTTGCAGCTGAGCAAGTTTCTTAAGTGTGGCTAAGTTTACTCACCCCTATTTTTTCCGAGTGTAAACGACTGCACTTGGCTTAAAGCTGTCTTAAGCTGAAGTTGTCGTTTTTTTTTTGTCATCCTTGTTTTTCTAAGGTTTCCCTCGCAGCGGGCGATTTTTCTTTTAACTCGTTTTTTATTCCCTTTTCTTGACTTTGACATTGGCTTGGGGATTTTTTGAAACCCAATATTAAATGCTCAATATAAACAGATTAGTTTTTAAACCAATTATGATATTTAAAAGTAGTTTCAAGTTTTGTTTAGGGGTCAACTCTGTTTATACCCGATACTCGTAGAGTAAAAGTATGTAACAGCTAGAAGGAAGCATTTCCGACCCTATAACAACAATTTTAAAAATTTTAATATTTTGGAAAAGTAAAAAAGCAGTTTTATTGTGTTTATCAATACCTATCGAAATTTAGAAGAAATTTTTTAAATCGGATCATTCGTTAAAAAGTTATGCCCGATCAAAGTTTATATCTCCATCTCCTTCGCACTTCCTTTAGCTGATAGTCAGGGCACCCGACTATAGCGTTCTCTCTTGTTCTAGGTTTGGTTTAAGGGTCAATTCGTGGGTAAATGACATTTTACTACCGTCTCTTTTTTAATTTATTATTTATAAACTTAAAAACTGTGATTATAAGGAATTATAAAATTAATTTTCCAAGGATTAACTTAAAGTGATTGACTTTGAAGTCAGCTTTTTTGGTCCTTTAAGCTGCCTCGCCACCCTCAATCAATAAAATATTTAAATGCCAGCAATCAATTTCCATTTCTCGCTACTCAGAGGGAATTATCGCGGCGCCATCTTGGCGGACACTTACCAAGAGCCATATCAAGTGGCCCCAGAGGTGCCAAACAGAAACCCCCCCCCTCTGTTTTCCGATTTATATGGAAGATAAAGAGGGGGAGTGGCAGAAGGTCAGACACGCTAATTACCCGATCAACTGTCGTCCTTCCTCCTCGCAAGCAGCACTCAACTTGTGCCGGGAAAATTCCGAGCTGAGTTTTCCAGCCAGCCAGACATTTCATTCATTCAACTTTATGGCTGGCTGTCGTCTGGCTAATACGTAACTTTTATTTTTCAATTTTGCCGCAACTCTTTTTTCTTTTTTTTTGCCCTTGCCGGTTGGTTTTCATGTTTTGTCAACGTTTTTCCGCTTTGTTTGTTTCGTCTGGCTTTTCCTTAATTTTCCCTCGTTTTGTTTGCTGTCCTTTGGCTCTTTTATGATTACAGTTTTGTTATGTTGCCCATTGTGTGCAGTTTTGCAGTCCACAAATCAATTTTCCCCTAGTCAATTTCAATTATTCAATAATTGTTTATTGTCGTCATTAATTTTGGGATTGTCATCCTCGCTGATTTGCATTTTGCCTGCCTGCCAATGGAAAAACGGCCGATGAAAATCCAAATCGAATATTGCAATTGCCTATACAAAAAAAAAACAAAAAAAAAGTCAAAGCTCAAATTCGGTTTTGTGGCCATAAAAAGCTTTGTTTTTGGCCACTTGGCTGCCAGCTGCCATTTTTCAGTTTTCAACTTTTGGTTTTTCTCTTTTTTCGTTCATTACGCGGCCTGTCAAATTAAATTTGACTTGCAGTTGCCAAATTCGTAAGATAAAATACAAAAACGAAAAAAAATACGAACAAATAAACACAAACAAAAATGTCAAAAGCACAACAAAATAAAGTAAAACAAAAGCGTATGAAATGAAATACGCAACTTGCTGTGCGATCAGAAAACGGCAAACATGAGACTGCAATTTTAATTTAAGTTTTGGCGGCTTAATTTTGCATTTTATTAATGGGTTGTTGAATATTTTAATGTGATTGCTGGCGCCTTCGATCCGTTTCATTTTAATAATAATTATGCAATTATTTTATTGCCTTTTTCAGTTTTTTAATTCTTTTTAAATTGGTTTTCAAATACATTTTAGTGTTCATTGTTTTTGCTTTAATAATTTTTACAACCGATTTTAATTTTTGTTTGTTTGTTAATTGTTGAGAATTTCGACATTTATGTTTCTTTAATTAAAACCAGACTTTAATGGTCTTTAAAAATTATATGGTAATATTTCTCAATATTTTAGGCTCTTTTTAAATGGATTTTTGTTTCAAGTATATTCTTTTCCTAAAATATATTTTAAAATAATATGATCAATTTATGGCAAGCAGATGATTTAACGATTTCCTTGCAGAAGTTCTTATATTTCTCCCCATTCTTCGATTAATGAATTTAATTAACTTGCCGGCCGCTGGGAAATATTACTCATACGCTCGGGTATCCGATTCGCTCGATCGCTGAAATTGGTCATAGGAAAACGCGTTTAAAACTAGTTGTTTAGAGTAAGAAAAAAATACAAATAGAGTGCGTAGCTTGATACCTTTCTCTCTCTATTTTTCTCTAACCAAATGCGAAGCGATTGCACAAAAAAACGTGCCACGCATTTGAGTGAAGTCAATCACACGCCCGTTGTTTTTTTATGCTTCTTTTTTTCCTTTATTTATTTATTGCACTGGGAGGTAAATGCACTTTACACACGCCGCCACGCCCCTTATTTTTCCCTCGTTTTTTTTACGCAAGTTACAACAAAGTGTATACAGGCAAATTTTATGAAATATTTCCATTGCATTAGGCGACAATTTATGACTTTTAATTAACCATCCGAACCAGTTGATGAAAAAACAAAACTTTCAATTTTCTTCAAATTTGCATGTAGATTAAAATGTTGATAAAACAAAAAGCATAGTAAAAGCATTGAATTGAAACTTTTTGGAAAAATAAATGCCAGGGAAAAAGAGCTCCATTTATTCAACTGTCAATTTCTAGTTAGCAAATAACCAAGTGTAGAAAAATAAACGAAAATCCAACTGGATAAGCCCAGTGGGTGGGAGGGGGAGTTTTTAGGGAAGCCTTGAACGTGCCTCGAATGTATAAAAAGCGGCAAAGTGAAATACCGAAACAAAGCAATCGGATTTAGTGGTCTACCGGGAATGGTTCTCTATCCCTAAAGCCACGACAAAATACAGTCAAACTTGAGGAATTTAAAGTTTTTAACGTTTTTTAACTGAAATTAAAAAAAATTCTAAATATTTAATATATAAACAATATATTATAAACTTTGTGTATGTGATATTATCTCCCCCTTATTTTATTCTCCCTGACCCTGTGTGTTTATATTGTTTCCCTGAGTTCTTAAGCTCTGCCTGCATTATTTTTATTTTAGTTACAACCTTGGGGCTTTGTTTCAGCGGGCATTAAACTACGACTACGACTATGTGGGAAAGAAGAGTAGCTTCAAGTGAGCGAGAGGGATAGGACGAAAGTCTACGATATCAGTGTCAATATTGCGCTCGTACGCCGTGTAATTCTATTAATTATATTTATAAATTACACGCATATAAACCAGAGAGGCATTGGCACACAGATGCACTGAGAGAATTATTTGTTTTTAGATTTTAGAATTTTATGGAGGTTTCTACTTTATAAAATTTGATATAATATAAACTAAAGTTGGTATTAAAATAACATTATATTATATAATATATATTTTATATTTTCTTCAATAAAATATTTTATCAGTTTTTTATATTAAAATAATTTTTATATTTTTTTTTTGAAAAACCATTTTTTATTTTCTGTGTATTATGGCACACCGATGCACGATGCAGTCATTGCAACAGACTCGCTGCTTCGCGGTTTTTCAATGGATCTGTCCTTGGCAAAGTGCATTGCCGGCAGAGCAGTCGGCGTCAGCAGAGCGTTGCATTGCGTTCATTCGCCTCGAGTGCAGTTGCAGTTGCAATTTTTGTTTGCAATTTTCGCAGTCTCTGCCGCCCGACGAGCCAGCAGCTCTGCTTTTGCTCTGCAGTTTCGTTGCCGCCTGCTTTTGCTTAATTTATTGACTTGGCTGCGGCAATTTATTTGCCAACTTGACTAAAACTTCAATTACGCACGCACTTTCTAAAAATACAGCCCAAAAAAAAAGAAGTAATATAAAGAGACTCTGGAAAAGGCCGAAAAATGGTTCAAGTTTCATTTTCAGTTTCTCGGATTGCTGCAAATATTTATGAAACGAACTTCATTTCGTCGGGCACAAAAGACTTGCATTGTTGTTTGAGGGCTGTGAAAAGGAAAGTACACAAACACACGCTAAGTGGGTCACTTGAAAAGATCAGCTGTCATATATGTACATATATGCATACAACTGGGGTCGGAATAATATATCTCGTATTTATTATTTCACCCACATGTCTACCAATCAGAATTTAATCACCCTCTGAAAGACCACACACTTACAAAACTGATAACTTTTGTAGATCACTGGATCAAACAGAATTCGAGAATTATTTGTAACCCCACATTAGATCGATATGAAATTCGGTATTCGTTTGTATTTCGAGTACTTTTCTTCCTTGGTGCCAATAATTTAAACACAGCTGTGTGTATATAGCAAAGTTTTCAGGCTCAAGGCTTGAGCTTGTGTCTTGATAAGAAGAGTTTTTATGAACAAAGGAAAGGGGCCGGACTTTATCGGTTTTTTTTCCTGCTGCAGCTGGCACTTGAGCAAACATCGTCGTGCGTCTTATCAGGACTAAACTTTGACTTTCATTTACAAGATTTGTTTTTGCATTGAACACAGAAGAATGGAGCCCTTTCATTAGCTAACCATTAATGAGAAATTATATTGACAATTGTTCTGCGATTGTTCGTTCGCCGCAATCAATGGATTTGCATTGTTTTCGCAGTGGGTTGCCTTTTCCTGGCGCCATCTTCTGGTCAACTTGGCCTAACCTTTGGCCACGCCCTACGCCCACGTCCGCAGAAAATCCGATTATTCACATGAGATAAAGAGTCGAACAAGTTTTCGGCCAATCCTGTCCATTTCAAAATTAATATTCTCACGGCGCAAAGTTTTGGTTATATTATTATATTTTTTGGGTTTCTCTCCGATTTTTGCAGTTTCGTTTTCAATTGCATTTTGGTTGTCTGTTGATTTCCTGCTCTGTTTAAGACCCCTCTCACCTCTTTTTAATATTTTCTCGTGTGTAAATACACTGGAAAAAAGTTTTGAATTTATGTTGGTTTCCAATTTAAATTGAGTATTTTTAAAATTTTTTTTCTTATTTTGTTATTAACTATCTGAAAATTATAATATTTTATTTCTGCCATGTTGATAATGTTCTTAAAATTATATATCTGTTTTATATTTTTCCTTGTACCTACTATTTCTTCTCCGTTTATATCTCTATAAAAACCATATTAAAACAATATTTTTTTCTTCTGTGCAAAACATTTGTTTCTTGTTTATTGCCATCGTCGTCGTCTGACGATTTTTGTCAGTTGATCTTTGACATATTTCAGGGTGCGGCTCTTCAGCTCCTCCCCCTGTGATTTTTTGTTGATTTTCGGCTCTTTGGCCT
This sequence comes from Drosophila prostipennis, assembly GCA_037075205.1. Lineage (NCBI taxonomy): Eukaryota > Metazoa > Arthropoda > Insecta > Diptera > Drosophilidae > Drosophila > Drosophila prostipennis. The sequence goes on from JBAMCJ010007248.1 coordinate 92,656, forward strand.
GTTTCGATTTTGTTTTTTCCTGTTTTTTTTTCTTTTTGGGGCTGTGAGTAGGTGACTTTTCAGCTGTTTCAGATGTTTATCATGTCTCTTCCTCTTCTTCGAGCGACATGTGCACGTACAGCAATTGTTTTTATTTTTGTGGATTTTTTTAGCCGTGTGTTTGTATTGGCAGCATGTTCCTTTGTGATGGGCGATTAATTGCATATTAATTTTGTTTATTTTTAAGGGGGCTGAGGCACCGCCGATCTTGGCACGTTTCCTGCGGTAAGTGGGTGAAAAGCAAAAACTCAATCAAAAGCAAACAAAATCCATATAATAATAGCAAATAAAATGTGCTTAAAATTTCGTGCGCGTGCAGTAGCTTTTTTTTTGTTTTATTTTAATTTTATTTTTGAGCTTGTCCCCCACAGCGTGAGAACAAAAAACGAAACTCTGTCTTAAGTTTTTTAATTAGTTTTTTTTTTTAGTTTGAAACATACACCTGTCACCCTGAAAAAAATTAAATTACATTTCCAAACTGCAGTGAAGTTGAAATGGAAAGCAAATTCGCTTTCAATTTTGGCATCAACTTGAATGCAATCTCCCTGTTGCCATCTCTTTTCTGCTTCTGTTTGCCACGCCCTCTTTTTTGTTCACTTGGCAGCTGCCAACGACCGTTATTTTTCTATTACCCGTGTTCGTCTTTTTTTTTTTTTTTGCAACATCATCTTCATTAGCGATCGGTAGCAAAGGTATAGTGGTTCGAAGTTTATGGGATTGGGTAATTTATTTATATAGTTGAGGGATCTCCAATATTTTATATTATATTTAATATAATATATTTACATATTTATAAATACTTGTTTATTATTATAAATAAATTCCATTTAAAATATAATTACTAATTTAGGGAAAGGAGTAACTATCTACTGAGAACATACTTGTAAATATTAGCTTATTTGTTCATTTTAAAATGTTCTTTGTTGGAAGGTTATTTATAAAATATTTTTTTTATTAGTAGTTCATTTTCCATAAGTTTAATTATAAAATATGTAATACAATTTAGATTACTTATTTTATTTTCCATTGATTTTAACCCACTGTTCACGTCACTTTTCCTGCTGCTTCTTTTTGATCATCTGCTGCTGCAATGGCAAATAAATTCGTTTTTTTCTGCTTCTGTTACAAGTTACTTAAACAATTGCCTAGTTGTGGTTGGTACTTTTTGTTGTTTACTTTTTTCGTTTTTTTTTTTGCGCTTTGCACAATTTTGCGTTTGTTGAACCTCGTTTGTTGCTGTAGCTGTAGCTTTTGCTTTTGTCTTTCGCTCTGTGTGTGATTGTTGCAAAATTAATTTTTAAGTGTATGAAGTAGAAAGCTCAACAAGTGGGCAATTGTGGGCGTGGGCCTTTTGAGGCAATTTGTCCATATGCTTGTTGCTTTTGCCCGGCGTCTAATTTGAGTAATTATATTCAAATTTAAAACCATGTAAATTTCTTACAAAATTATTTGCATTTAAATTGCCTCAGCGGGCATCGCGCGAACGAACGTCATTGTTAACAATTATTGTGAATTACCTATATAAGTATTATATATAAAAAATGGGATTTGCTTTTGTGTGTTTCTCATTTTCTCTATGTTTTTTTCCCCCTATTTCTCGAGCTTTAAATGAAACCAAATTGAACTTGTCGCCCACACACAATGTAAATGCGCCCTCTCTTTCTTTCGACCACCCCCTATATATAGAGCTCTCTTTCTCTTTATTGATACAGCTCTGGATTGCTGACATCATACTATTATTATGGTTATTGTTGTTGCTGCATTTAGCTAGAAATTGCAATGCACTTTTAAGTCAACTTGTTGTCGCTCTAACAGTAAAAAGGCAAATAGCAATAAAAACAACAAAACGGACTAAAAGCTGCTCAATCGAATGATTCGAATGATTCACTCATCAACTTGCGCAATATTTGCACACGGAAAAATGGGAATTACCATAACTTAATAGGTATTTGATTTAAATAACACATTTAGCAAAGGGCAGATGAATTAAATAAATTCTTAACCCAAGGTTAAAATGGTTATTAATCTACGGATTAAAAAACATGTAATCGCAAAGCATTTTCCCTTTGATCGAAATAATATAATTATCTCAGGGCAGTTAAACAAATCTAATAGAATTCTATATAAAACAAAACGTTATCCTATGATTAAAAATTGTTAACCTATGGTTAAAAACTTGCAGTGCATTTTCCTCACGTTTTTAAGCCCAAGAAAGCAGCAAATTAACCGTAATTAATGAAATGTCACTGCACAAATCGATTGGATCGATGAACGATCGATCGCAAATGGAACGGAATAGCTGAGTTGATTTGAGTCGTATGTAGATGGCTCTCAAATTGAATATTGCAGTAATTAAAAATATATTCTAGTTGACGGTGAATTTATCGCATTTGTTTGAATAACAATTAAGCGCTTTGTAATTTATGGATTGCTTTGAGTGAAATCTATTTTTACACCGTGCACTTAATAATATCTGTGATCTGTGATGATGACATTGTCTGGTGGTCTTGACACTGGTGCCACTGATAGAACGATTTTACATGGGCGTTTGCCTAGTGTTCTATACCATTTTTCAAAGATCTCCGGTTTTATCAATTAGTCATGTGTCGAGCGGTGCGAGCTTGTTATTATTATTATTATTTTCATTTTTTTTTGTTCTTTCACCCAAGCTGAGGGTAATAATTTATTAAATGTATCGCACTGCCCACTCCTTTGTTTGAGCTCTGCTCATATTCGTTATCTTTTTCCCAGCGGGTTTACTTTTCTTATCGCTTGCAAACCCGGCGTATGCTTAATGTGAGTGCAGTCGGAAATTTTTCTATTGAAAGTTCCTGGCTTATGTCATTCCCGATTCGGGGAGAGATTTCCGGCGTATTCCCCAAGGGAAAAAATAACTTTGTTTTTCATTCTTGACTCGGCAGCTGTTTCTTGGCAATTTCTGGTAGATTTTTGTACCCTAAAAAGAAAAATGAAACGAGGAGAACCCTTTTGTTGTCATAAGTCTGAGCCACATTTATTATGGCCCTAAACAGGTAAAGAAGTTTGGGGAAGTCTAGCCCTATCTTAATAAGAAATCTCCCGACCGCATAAATAACACTTAACATGTTGTGGTCTCAACACATTTGGCCCTTGGTTTTGTCCCTTTCTGTTGTCTCACTTCCCCTTTTTCTCCTTTTTTTGACCATATTTCATATGAAATTTGCTTGGTATATTTTTCTACTCTCTATAAAAGGTTGCTTTAATTTGCTTAGAAAGTTTGTTGTTGGATATCTTATTTGTTATATCTTGTAAGGTTTAAATATATATTTAAAAAAAGATATAAACCATTTCTAACTACCTAAATACCCAATAATTTCTATTAAAGCCACCAGAATTTTACCTGACTCTTTAACTAACTTATAGGGGCGAGAAAAAGTAGTTCTTTTGGTATAGAAATACTATGGTGGTTGCTCCCTCTTTTCTCCCCCATCAAAGTTGTCAACATAAATAGTGTAAAAAGAGCCGCCGCCTTTGTAGTTTGGCCAGCAAACATGTTTGGTTTTGGTCTAATTATGCTGCCATGTGGGTTTTTAGTTTGGCTGCCGTGTTGTTAAGTGAATTGCCTTTGCCTTGTGACTCGACTAATTTCGTTTGTTTTACCTTTGGCCGTCCGCTGGCTAATGAATTTTAATTGCAATCTGGAATAATGCACTGTGACCCCAAAACGAAAGGGAATTCCCACAATTTTCCGCTGACATTTTCCCTACTATTTTTACCCCAGAATTTTCACGCCAACGCCCACACGAAGTCGTAACAAATTGTGTGGCGATGAGGTGATGATGACTCAACCTGAAAGGGGACGAGGTGGTTGTTTTATTTTATTTCTTTGGCTGACCACAGACAACAATTACACAATTATGCGAGAGAAGTGCGAAGGGGGAAACGTGTGCCGTAAAAGCCTTGAATTAATTAAAAATCTAAGCCTAAGCCAGACGGCCACAATAATATAACAATGCCACTGGCCAACAACAATATGATAATAATAATATTGTTTACCAGCCGGCCAGAAAGAAAGGCACATAAAATGATTTTGTAACAAAATGTACAAGTACGAAACATGATTCAGAAACTATGAGCACATTTTTAGGAGTTTGTCTATTGGATAATTGCAATTAAAGTTTAAGTGCGATTGGCTTGAAATGGCTTTTCATACAGTGCGAGACATGGCTCTAAAGACATTTATGGTGCGGTGATTGATGGTTGTAAAAGTACATATTAAACAGGAAACAAATAGTAACATAATGCGAAGAAGTCTTTAAACGATAAACACATTTTGTTAGCAGGAGAAATAAAATTAACTTTTTGGCTTGCAAGTTAGCATTAACTTTTTATGTTAATCAAAATTTGTTTTTGAAAGTTTATGTGCCGTAAAAACGTTCATAATGTTCCGTAGTTACTGCGGTTTCGAAATCTCCTAAAGTTTTCCTACGCACTGTATATCGTGCTTAATTGAATGCATAAATCAAACGAGTGCATTCATTTAGAGTCCTCAATACCGCCCCTCGTTGGCATGTCAAGTGTCAGTTGCACAAAACTCTGAAACTGAAAATGTGGATTGAAAATGGGTGGAGTTCAAATCACCTCGAATCGTGCCTTTGTCTATCGTCTATCGGCGTCCCAAAGAAATAGTTAGACACACACACAAAAAATACAAAAAAAAATACGAAAAAATAACAAATGAAACAGAAATCAACGAAGCACTGGAAAAATATTGCCAATTAGAATTAATGTGAGCACTCGCGATGAGATTTCGCCGTCGCGCAGACATGTTTCCAATTATTTTTGAATATTTCTCTCTGCTATTTGCACTTGTCGGCGTTATTTGGCCGAAACTCAAAAGTAACGAAAAAATACATTGATTTATAGAGGAAGTTTGCCGGCTGGCTCAAAGAGTCGCCGCTGACAGCTCAATTTGTCATGAGATACAGATACTGCAGACACGTTACTCAAAGATACACATAAAATTCGTGGCTTTCGTGGGTTCGACCTTCTCCTGGTTGCTATTTGCCCAAAGATCTTCCAACTGGTATTACGCATGGGAGTCTCTAAGTTATCCCTCGATATTTGTTATACGCTATTTGAGCTGGCTAAATATTGATCGATCACGAATTCCGCGAACTGCAAATAATCTTTGAAAATTTGCCAGATTTGCTGGCATATTTAGTCTACTAAAGCTTAAATATTGGGTTAAGTTATTTAGATTTTTTAGAAAACAATATAATATATAAATATATAAAGACTTTTAATCACAGGTTTATATAACTCTTTTAAAATGGTTCTTAAATATTTTCCCCTTTTAATATCGATCGTTAGCTGTGTCTTTAAGTTGTTTAGTTCACTAAATACACACATTAGTATGTAAATGTTGTTCTTTCACACGAAATTCCCGCTCAAATGGCATAACTTCTTGGGTTAAATGTAATTAAATGTGTTTACCCAAGAAAAGCCGACGAAAGCAGGCATTAATTAAACAGAAAATAATATTCAAATGTGTCTGGGCCTGGCTTACACATGTTGCCCATCGATCTGTCCGCCTTGTAGTTCCCTTCCTTCCCCTTCCTGCCGCCTTTTCAAAACATTTGAATACGAAATAAAATGTTAGCTGGCTGGCAAAAGTTGTGGCAATTAATTTGACGCCTCTGGAAAAAAATATGTCCCCACATGTGCTGGGTGTTTTGTGTTTTGTGTTGCAAGAGAGCCAGAAAATCCATTTTAATTGCAAAAACTGTGCGTGTGGCATGAGAAGTAGTGAAAAGGGATCAAGTCACAGTTGCCGCCTGGCCTGCTCTATATATATAGATGCAGATATGGATATATATATGTATATGGTGGATATACTATATGTTTGTGTATCTATGAACTTGCCACCGCAAAACACGCGAGCTGCGGTCTAGTTGCTGCCCTCTCCTTTTAGTTTGGCCCCACAAAAACTTGGCAACTTTGCACATTTGCCCCAACTCTTTGCCAACCAACCAACCAACACTGCATATTTGTCCAAAGTAATGAGACTTTTCACAGCTCTTTTTTTGTATTAGTTTTTTTTTTTGTGTAGCGCAGCGTGAAGTCGAAGTTGTCTCCTAGACAGCCTCGAAATGCATTATGGGAATTTTGTGGCATTTTCATTAACAGCTCCCCTCCTCCTTTGATTTTTTTTCCTTCATATGAGTCTGGCTCTCTGTGTGTGTCTTAGTTTTAATTTGTTTGCGATTAACACGCGAGCGTAAAAAATATTTACAAGTTTTAGACGTTTTTTCGTGATTCATATTGGGGTGAGGCTTTTAAAATGGGAGGTACCGATTAGGTAAGATTAAAAAAGGATTAGATATACTGAGAGGAAAAAACCCATGACGGTTTTTGACCAAGACATTTTCTTGTCACTTTAAATAGATTACAAAACTTGGTGTTTTAAAAAATTAAAAAACTTACGTAAAAAACTTATGTAAAATCTTCCTTTAATGGGGCTTAATGAATTATTTCGTAATTTCGGTTTTTGATTTTAGATTTTTATGTCAAACCGTTTTTGCTTTGGATTCAACCTCCACTAAATTGTGCGCCTCCTTTTATAGTTGTAGAGTAGAAAATCATATCCAAGGCGAATGAGGAATTTTTGCTTTCATCGGTTTGTCTTGATTTTCTTCCAGCTGAAGGAACCTTAAATTCCCGGCCAGCAGCTGCTGACGTTGGCAAATTTATAGGATCCCCAATCAATCCCCTTTCCCTTTTATTTTTTTCATTTTATTTTATTTGCCAACACCTCTTTGTGGGGCCCGCCTGACCGCTCGCAATTAATTAGCGGCAATGAGCTGTTGCCTCTGCCTCCGAAGTTTCGGTTTCAGTTCCAGAATTTCTAGACTTCAGTTTATGGCAACTAATGTGCGTCGCCGTTCGTTGTTTGTGTGTTGTTTGCGTTGTTATTGCTCTCTTTATGCTGCCTGCAACATCCACATTATTTGTACGTTTCTTGTGCTTTTGCTGTGCTTGGCTGGCCAATGTCTGGCTAATTTTCTATTTATTTGACCACAAAACTGGGATGGAGCACTAGCAACCACACACACACATGGATAAAGGCGCACTCCGGCTAATTTATGGGTTTCTTGCACTCTTTGCCCGGGCCCGGGAAAAAGGCATTAAAGCCTTCTTTATTCCCCTGGCTACCTCGGCTCTATTGGCTATATGCATTTTGCTCTGGCTTAAAGTTTCAGTTCGTGCCGGAAAAAGGAGGCTACCGCACCCAGAATATATATGCTGGCCGCCTGGCCTGTTGCTCCTCGGGAGGAGATGGAGATCGCACAAGAACTAGTTTACTTTCAGCGACTGTCCAATGCTCATCAACCTGATTTTACTACACCATCACGACTGGCTACAGAGAGAGAAAAAATTATAGATTTAACATGTCAAAATATTTGTAAAAAAATTATGTCTAAATACTACGGAAAATAATAAGAAATAATCGTTTAGATTGTAATAACTCACCAAAAAAAATTTTTTTTTTCTTAACACTGCTCTAAATATTAAAATTAATTTTTTTTGTATTGATCAATTATAAAAATAAATTTCTGTACCTTTAGATTTCCCTTTACTATTTCTTGCTGTCACTTTTAGATTGAAATAATTAACAAAAAAAAAAATTTTTTTTTTCTAAACACTGCTTTAAATATTATAATTATTTGTTGTATTGATAAATTATAAAAATAAATTTCTGTGCCTTTAGATTTCCCTTTACTATTTCTTGCTGTCAGTTTTCTGCTGTTGGCACACGCCCTCCCCCAAACATTTGCTACTGGGCTTAAAGTTCAGGCCAGGTTCGAGTTCAGTTCGAGTTCATGCGTGGCTTGTCCGCCCCTCCCCCTTGCCCCCTGCCCCCTTGGCCACCCAACCCGCCTCCATTTGGCCTTTGCTGCGGATTCCGATTTGGAATTGCTGTAAAATGACTTTTTGCCATGATTTATGTTTCCACGTTGCGCTTCAAGTGCAACAGTTTTTATTATATTACCAGTGGTAGTAGGAAAACGAAAAGGTTTAATGCTTTGCAAAGTCGATTTGTAACTAATATAATTTTCACTGTACGCTTTTACTGGCTATTAATGCGTTTACTAACAAATTAATATTTGCCATTCTCCAAATTATAAAAAAATAATATATTTTATTATTTATTGGAAACGATTAAAAAGATTTAACACCGAAATAAAAATAAACACCTTACTTTTAAACTCCTTTCCATACTTGTAAATTTTTATATATTTCACCTTTCCAATTTTCTAGTTTTTTGTAACACTTAAATTTGTTATTTACTGAGTATTTTTATGGTCGAGCATGAGCGTTTTTAAAAATTAATCAACTTTTAGATGTGGGTCGCTTTTGGCCTGGCATTTGTTGTTGTTGCTGGGCTGCTGCTTTAATTAGCTCAGCATTGTTTATGCTTATTTCGATTTGTTTCATTTTTTCTCCATTACTTTTTTGTATTTTATTAATTAATTTGCCCGCTTCGTACTTGGAACAAAGGCAGCAGCAAATGTGTGGCAAGAAATGAGCTCGTATATCTGTCTGTCTGTCTGTCTGTCTCTTTGTGTAAGACTCAAGACTCTAAAGACACAACCCACATGATTAACATTTGCTATTTTCCTCTTGGCTAAATTTGCGCAATTAAGCGAAGCTAAAAGTTTGTTTCCATTTTCCACTGCAATTTGAGATCGTTTGCTAAGATCGAACAGATGCGATAGGCTCTCGGTTTTTAGTGGGGGAGAGGGGGCTCAACAACTAAAACTGGTTGCCGTTTTAAGGCATAAACTACAACAATTAATAACAGCAACAAAACGCAGCGGCAACTTTTCATGGTTTCGCTTTACTTACAACAACTGGCAACTGGAAAATGTTTTAAATATTTAGCATCCATTAATCAATTTGCACTCGCCGCTGATCTTGCGTTGCGATGCGGTCAGTTTTTTGGCCTGAGCTCAGATTGCAGTACAGTGGTTAGTCGATAAAGAGGAATTACTTAACGTTTAAGCAAGTATATACAGTCTAAATAGTTATTTCCTGTAGAAAAAATATTCCAGGTGACTTTAAATATTATTTACAAATATATATATATATATATATATATATATATAATATATACTATTTTAGCGAGTCTTTACTGTTTTACTGGTTCCAATTGCAGACGAGATTGCACATTATTGTATTGCATTTCATATATATTTTGTAATTTGTTTATGTCCACTACATGAAAATACTCTACCTCCTCTCCCTAAAAAAGCGATAAGGAAAAATTCGATTTAAATGTTAATAAATTGGCATGGGATTTGGGATTTTATTTCTTTTTTTATTAGGTGGGTGCGTGTTTAGAGCATGGGAAAATTTAAAAGACCGCACCCATAGCAACAGACTAGTAAATAAAATAAAAAGAAAAGCCTAATAAAGGGGAAAATTAGCCAGCAGAGAAATGAAAGTAAAATATATTTTCCACATTTAATTTGATTTGGTTTATTCGCTGAGAGATGGAAACTCATTTCGATTTTGATTCGACGCTTGCGGTGTTAACTTTGCCATTTCATGTCTATTTTTTACCTAGACCACTCTCCTATTTTGCATTGATTTATCTCGGCTTTGTCTTTGTTTTGGCCTACTGCAGTTTTTCCAATTTTTATTTCGCTTAGGGAAAAGTTCAATCAAATGATGGGGCGTGACCGAAGCAGGGCGGTGGGATTGCCTGGCTTAATCAATAACCAGAAGCAGCACAGCACCTCCAAACAAAGAAATATGCATGGATTTATTTATTTTTATATTTTTTAAATTGAATTGCAAGTGGCCCACAGCCAGTTATTTATGGGAAAAACGTGAGAAGCGGCCATTGCACGAAAACTGTGTACGTCGCTCGTCGTCTATTTACTTTTGCCATTATTATTATTATTTTTGCATTTGTTGCGCATTTTGGGCAGTGTCTAATTTATCGAGAGGTGTGGCCCCAAAAGCAGAAATAACAGCAATCGCAATCAAATTATCAAATGTACAAATCTCTACGACAATTTGAAGCGCTTGAAGAATCGCACGGACAGGTACTGGGAAATAAGAAAAAAATTCGCAATTGGCGGCGCCCAGAATTTGGTAATTTATCGATTAATTGCAATCGCGCAGTTATGACATTTGTTTGGAGGCCAAACCCATCGTAGGAAGAAAAGACTGACCTAAAGAAGCTCTGATCTGCATTCAAATGGTGATTATTATATGGTCAAAACGAAAATGAGATCAGTTCAGATCGAAGCAGAGCAAAGTTTGACCGAAGAAACATGGACAAACATGAAAATCATTAAATTCGCCGAGGCAGCTGGTTGGAGACAAGTCTAAATTTAGCGGGCCTCGAGATGTGAATATCATAGAGGAACAGTTAAGATCAAAAATGTAAGACTATCGATCACTTATCGTAAAATAATCGAAAACATCGATTTTTCAAACTTTTCCAATTGATACTGATTGCAACATGATTTAAACTTTCATATTTTAAGTGATCAAATAATTTATCATACTTCAATAAATTATCGCCCTATTGAAAATTACATTATCGATTGTCCCAAATTAAACGGTTTACCATAATCGATTAATGGCATTTTCGAGTGGCGCCCTGAACACTTTCGGTTTGTAAATTATCCAATCACCCAATCATCGATTATAGCCACCTCATGTGCTCTCCGCATCCGTTGACTTATATTTTCGCCACGCACTGTCAGTGGCCCGCTCTGTATTTGCATAAATTAAACTAATTGGGCGCCAAAGCAAAGTCACCGCAAATGAATTTACATAAACCGATGGATAGTGGATGGTATGAGAAAGGGGACATACAGGGGATCCACAATCGAAGTTGAAGTGGAGCTCACTGGCTGTGTTGTTTTTTCTGTGTTTTGTGTGAGGCAATCCCAAAGACCGAGAAGAATTGGACCCACAGAAATTGAAACATTTCACATTTTTAATTTGTACGTGATAGGGCAAATAGTTTTGCCACTTGATGGGGGCTCGCTCCCTTTTCCTCCGCTCTTTTTTCTGTGGCACGGAAAATTATGCAGCACACAAATCAGCTCCAGTTTTCCTCCGATTTTCCCCCATTCTCTACTTGCATTGCATGCTAACGTGGCAGGGCAGACAAATCGACTCTTTTCTGTCTGGCAGCACTTAGCACGTGATTGAAAATTGCCCGGGAATGAAGTGATTCGGTTCCTTTCGAGGAGGAAAAACGATGGAAATGCATAGTTTTCCCCTCTCCGATTCTGATTGCCTGCAATTCATTTACTTTACTTCTACCTCTCCTCGCAGTGAATACAAAAAATATATATATATATTTCTCTGTACAAACAATTTGCGGAACTTTGCTCTTTTCGGTTTCGTTTTTGTCTTTTTCTTTGTCTTTGGCATTAAAGGCAAATTTACAAATTAGTGTGAAATTAAGGCCAAAACGAAAAAAGTACACAGAGCAAAAACCAACAGAAAAGGCACACAGAATAAACACTCAAGATCCAGAATTGACGATACCCGCTGGCCTTAGTCGTCGTTTTCGGGATTGTTTTCCCATCGAAGGCGTCGCCAATAGGAGAAGGCCACCAGCCAGAAATAGATGCTGAAAACTGATGAAAAGTTAACTGTATGATATTCTACTTTAGTGTTAGTTATATTTACTCAGGGTGATAAGAACAGGAATGGCTTCCAGGGTGCAGAAACCGCAGCTCACTCCGTAGTCGATGATAAAGGCGGTGGAAAAGATAAGATGTACTATATTGGTCACCAGATAGATGAAGACCAGCACTTCGATCTGCTGCAAGATATGGAGATCAGAGAAGGGACTTTAAAAGGTGATGACATACCAAGAAACTGCTTATCAGAAGGAAAATTGAGCCAATGAAATGCAGCATATAGGCAGCTCGCCCGAGCACCAACAACCGAGCACCTGTGTGTGATAAAAAAAATGTTAAAGAATACTCTAAATTACATAAATTTACAAGCAGAGCTTACCTCTGGCTTACCTTCTCCCGCAAAAAGGCCCAGGATCGATGAGCAGATCTCGAATAGCGCCAGGAAACTGCAGCCCGCCCTCAGATTTACGCAGCAACAGCACGACTTCAGCCTGGGTTCTCGACATTTCATTGCTTATTTGACAGCAGGCCCAAGGCCTCGCATTATATAAGAAATCAGACTAATTTGACCGTTTTAAAAATGGTAAGGTCACACTGCATTATTCTTAAGAATAAAGTGATTCATAGTACACCATGGTCACTCTAATACAAATATTATGTACAATTTTATAATTTCTCCCATTTAAAGTAACCACATTTGGCTACAAAATAGCTTATGTGGCAACACAGTTTCGCTTGTGTTTCCATTTTTTTTTCGGCCATTCAAGGTCAGAGTCAGCTGCTCGGAACATGTGATAATGTTTGGTATTCTAATTTGAAACGCCTTTGTCTTGGCTGCTCAACTCATTTGGCTCATTCAATTTGACAGGCGACGGAAGCGACGCCGCCTATAAATTACAGCACATTCATGGGTCTTGGAATTGGACTTGGTTTCTGATTCAGCTTCGGATTCGGACTTCACCAGCTGTGACTGCACTTCACTTTGAACTCCCATTGAATTCAGAAAACCACCGAAAGCCAACAAAAGTCCAGACAGGAAGAACCGGCCAGCCCCCAAACTCATTGATTGTTCCAATGACAGCTATATTCCATAAGCCATATTCTATAAGCTATATAGCTGGAGCTGACAGGAGGCGGATCTGACTCACAGATCTTGAAACGATTGGCCCGGTCGAAATGCAAAATTCGGCCATAATGGCATCTAAAAATTAAACAATTTTATACTCTGCTCAAACGAGATGGTCGATTTGAAAATGATGTGAAAATTTAATCAATTAGCTGGCTATAAAATTTAATAGTCGATTTAAATGTAGATTTTAAAATTTGTTTTCCCTTACTTCACCTGATAAACTATAATCTAATAATTATTCCAGTAAATAACTAAGGATCATTTTTGGAATACTGATATGAATTGAAATTAAAGTGATTTGCAACCAATTAAAAATCTATTCAATTCGCATAAACAATATGTGATAATAATCCATAATTTGCTGACCAAATAAAATTGATAAACTCATAACCCAAACCCAAATACGTTGCCCGATTTTATTCTAGCACTTTGTGCACCCCTATAAAGAAAGGGTACACTCATAAAAATTAAGATCGCTTTTGATAGGGGGCCTCTTTTGTCGATTCTACAGAACGAGAAAAGTAAAGAGCAGAGCGCACGTGTTCGGGCCAAAAATGAACAATAATAGGCGGTGGGAAGGCCAACGCATTTGGGCCATTAAAATTCATTAGCCGTGCACATCTCGATCTGGAGTGCGAGATCCGATCAATAAAATAAGCAAACAATAAAGAGCGGGTCGAGCACATATTCGATATGAACAATATGAACAATCTGAACGATCCAAACTGACCAGCCAGCTGCTGAGTTTTGTGTGTGTTTTCGATTCGAATTAAAATTCATATTGCCCAAATTAGCAGAAATATCTCGAGGGGTTCTACTTGTGGGTGAAGAGGAATGGAATGTACGACGCTTGGCTTAATTAACCTTTCAAATTCGAATTTCCTCACTGCCCTGTAATTGTTTTAAAAATAAATTACAAATTTTGCCGATTAGCAAAAGTCGATGACTAACTTGAAAAATGACGCGACATTCGGTCTGCTTTGTTTATGTTATATAATCGAAGCCAAGGTGTAAATAAACAACGTATTATAGCATTTCTAATGGTTTTAGCTTTCGAGTCCAACAACCAGATAAGGTATTTTTGTTTTTTTTTCCCCTTACCAGATAAGTTGAAATTCCACATGAGGCTAAGTGGTTGATAAGAGCGAGTGAGAGCGCTGTAGAAATAAAATTGAAATTAAAATAAATGCAAATAAAACCAGAGGGGAGGAAAAAAAACCAAACAAATCTATTCAATGTCAAGGTCAACAAATGAATTCGACTGTTTTGTCTCATGTCGTTTCTTCTCTCACTTTTCTGTTTGCTTTCGTTTTCTTGTTATTTTTATTGTATATATTTTTGTGTAGCTTTTTTTCCTGTCTCTTATATTGTTGATAACTTTATTTGCTTTGGCCGTAGGCAATATAACAAGCTGAAAAGAAAATATGTGAAAAAATTCCCAGCAGAGGGAATTAAATATAATTTTATTTGTTTTAATTTTTTAAGGCCTCTCGAGCAACTTTTGTTTTCTGACGTCAGTGAGTGCAAAGAAAATGTTATAGAGAAAAGAAACTAAAAAGTCACGTAGCATGCGATTAGTCAGAATAATGCCAAGTTACGTGGCTTACAGCCAATATTCATATATGTATTTACGAGTATTTCGATTTCGGAGAGGGAAATCCTTATCGCCATTCCATCCGGCTTGAATTCGAGACCAGAGGAATTTCCGCTCGCCTGTCATATTTGCAATTTTCCAGCTGTCAAAGAATTTACATTTTTATTTAGAGGAATTTGTGCATTCATATTTTTTCGCTTATCTATCTTTTTCTGATTTATGCATATATTTTTTTCCACTCTTTTTAGCTCCACATCTGGTTGCAATGGGATCTTTTCGCGTCGCCTGGACTTTTCGTCGTTCAATTTGCTGCCAAAGACTCGTTTGAATTCTTATCAAGTCAAGGTGAGTTATGAATATATATATATATAAATCAAATCCTAGGCTATATCTCTACTCACACATTCATTCACTATTGCGCTTATTCACTCATTGAGAAACCGCAAAGTTAGCTTGACTTGCCTCTGCTTTCTGGGAAGGAAAGGCAAACAAATATCTGCCTGACTTGGCAAACTTGCAATTGGATATGCCTTGGTTTAAGTGTACACATAGAGAGGGGTTTATTTTTGTTGGATTAGATAATTTCCAGCTGGTCTGCGGAGGCTGCCAAGCTGAGTTAGAATTCTCGGGAAGTGCAGCGTAGAAAAATACAAATATTCATTGTCTAAGCTGTTTTTGCAGTCACATGAGTAGCGAGAGAAAAAACTGAAAAAACGTATTCAATGTAGTGGAAGAAAAGGGAAGATCTTGTTTACTTTTTAAAGTATAAATTATATTTTTAATATATTTTAGACCATAAATAAAATATATAAAGTATCATAGCATAGCTAAATCCCTATAGTCTTTATATTTTATTTCATATAGCTTCTTTTCTCGGTGCATCTCATCATCGATTGTGAATGAGTGCATTGGAAGCCAATCAAGAGGAAAAAGTCTTTGGACCGCCTGCTTATCTTTCAATCTCGCCGCCTCTCATTCAGCCTTTTTTTTTTTGCCCCCATTCCACTCTTTTCTGATATTATTCCCTTCTATAATATAGCCTCCGATATTACCCCGATTCCGATTCCCCTGTGGGTTGTTTCGGATTTCTGTTTACACTCGGTGTAATGCCCAGCCAAACCATTTCATGGGTGTGGGAGTAAGGGAGATGGCTGGTTCAAGTGTAAGTTGATTTCAATTTGACGTCATTTTCACTGGAAAAAAAATAAAGGGAATAAATGAGAAATTACATAGAAATATAATTACGAATAAAATAATTTTTATTAGGTCCTATATTTAATTAAAAAAAATTTAAAGAGCTTAAGAAAGTATTTCAAATGTTTAAAATATGAACAATTGAAAAATATTTGATTCATATATTTGACTTATATAATTATAATTAATTAGAAAATTTTCTTTATATATTATTTTATATTAAATACAAAAAATTTAAAGACCTTAGAAAGTATTTCGAATGGGTAAAATGTGAACAATTCAAAAAATTTGATTCATATATTTGATTCATATAATTATAATTAATTAGGAAATTTTCGTTAATATTTTATTATATTTCTTTCGGTGCCCTGCAGTCATTGAATTTTGAGATTGAGGCCCTTCGAACTGCACATTGTTATGGATTATGCTCGGCTGAATCCCATTGTTGCTGTTTGCTCCGATTGATATATATGATTGGGATTGGGCTTGTGGTTAAGGCGAGAGCGAGCAGACGACGGGTATTGAACCGAGTAAAACCGATTTGGAGCCGCAAGTCTGGACTGGGAATTATTTCAAGTGGCAATTAGCGAGCCTCGAAGGCGAACTTCAGCCTTTGCGGTGGCCAAGCCGAAAATCGTAAACCATTTCGGTCAGAACTCATGAAATCATAACATATATGCAGTGTGTGTGTGGGCACATAAGGATGCACGAGTCCTTGGAGTGCGCCTTGAATATTTCATAAGTGGCAGACAGAGTGAATTTCTCGCAGGACAATTGAGGGGGGAAAATCCTGGCATACACCTCGCCTCTCACCTGTCTGCCTTTCTCCGGATTCTCCAGCCACCCCAGAGAGCTTTGAATATGTTTTGCGTAGCCAAAATTGTATCTGTATCTGCAGCTGGTCTCGGGGAATTTCCCTTTTGGCCAACTTATGCGATGTCTGCACGCAGCAGAAAGAGAAGGCATTGTCTGTCTGGCAGCGAATTGCTTTTAAAAACTTTACAATTCAATCCCCCCTTTTATTTATTTTTTTTTTTTGGCATGCATTCCGAATTGCATTTCGTATTGAATTTATAAATATTTAATGCCATTCAAAATGCCATGCAACGTTTTTTGTTTAAACTGTCTAGGATTTTGTCGGTTAGAAGTTTTTAGCCGGGCTTAAAGAACTGGAACAGGGAATAGAAAAGGAAAATTTCAAGTTTGTCCGGGTAAAGTTTTTCCTGTTTGCCCAAAGGATTTTCGTGGGTAATACCCAAGTCAAACAAAACGGATCAAAACCAAAACCAACAAAAAAAAAACCGGTTCGTCATAATTAAGACAAGTCAACTTGTTAATCATCCAGCAATTTGCTTTGCCACTCAATGATTCCCGAAAGGGTTGATGCCTGTTACCGCCTCGCTGATTTTTTAATCAGCATATCATAGACTTTTGGGGGGGGGTTTAACCTTTTTCCCAATCAGCTGTCGACATTTTGGCTGTCAAGGGATTTGCGTCAAAAAACGAGCGTAAAAAAGCGAGGCAGCTATAATTATAATTAACACAGCTCCGGGAATTGAACTTCAATTCGGACTCTGCACATCTGCTAATTGTTTCAGCTCTTCCTTAATCCTTTCCTTGTTATTATTTTTGGTTTATTTTTTGGTTTTCAAGGGGTGTAACCGATGATTCAGCTGAGATCTGCTCTGTTTTCTGCGCGTTTTTAATATGCCAATCAATCATTGTCTCTGGCGAACTTAAAGCAAGAAAATAAGTTTTTATATAAATGATTGATGAGCGTTCACTTCCACATGTGTGTGTGTGTGTCTGTATGCTCTTCGCTGCAAAATCGCAATCGCAGTCTGAAATTTCAAATTTGAATAGAAATAAATAAATGTTCGCTAGCTGTTTGCGATCATTTTCTTTTTTTTTTATTCTATTTCGCCCTCTTATTTCAAACTGACACCATACATCAGGGCATTTCCTTTTTGCTTCTTGCTGGCGGAAATTTTCCCGAGCTGTTGTCAAACTCAAAAGTTGAAGGGAAACGACAGGCACTCATTGGCATGGAATTCTTAGTTTATTGATACCCTTAGAAATAAGTGATGGAAATTGAAGAGGTTTGGTTTGGCTTGAGTTATTTTAGCTTTTAAAACTGATATTTACCTAAAACGTATTGAAAATTTGAACAAATGTGGAGCAGTTTAATGGATTTAAATATAGGATTTTCTTTTCTGATACAGAAAACTCAGAAAAATATATTCAAAAATTTCTGTACTACTTTTTAAAGGGTATTTAGATCTTGGCTTCTTCTTATGATTTCCCAAATATTTTTTTAGTGTTCCCCGGAGTGGCGACACTTTCCCAGATTGATGGCTGCACATTCAGTGCGCCAAGAGTTTTCCGTTTTCAGTTCTTTGCCAGTGTCAGCGCATTTTGAGCCGAATTCCAGCGGAATGGCAGCGGAGACAAAAATTCAGAGTTGATGGGCGCCACTACTACTGCTGGACAGGCCCGAAATTTATGCAGTCAAAAAGGAGTGCAGCAAAAAATTTGGCATATGTAGCATATATCGCGTCGTTGCAATGTGCAAATTCCGCTTGGAATTAAATTTTTATTAAAGCCAGCAAATTTATGCAAAAGTTCTCCAACTCAGACATGTCTACCTACGCCCACTCAGGTGCGACTGGAATTGCTTCGGGCCATGTTTGCCAAAGTTGTTGGCCATTGTTGTTGTTGCTGTTGCTGGATTGCTGGATGTGTGCGCGGATGTTGCTGATGGAGTTTGGCTGCCTTGGTCGTCGTCGGTCTGCTCTTCTTGAGGAGTGATGTGCCTCGCTTGACTGCCTTAAACATGACATTTATTGTAACTGTCTTTTGGGGAGGGATAGGATACCCTTGCCATTTGCCTTTGACACTTTTCCCTGCGTTTTCCTCACTGCAAGTTTCTTTGTCATGTTGCTACTGCACGGAGAAGAAAATTGCAGGAGTGGAAACTGCTGATCAAAGGTGGCACTTTCTTCAAACAATTTTAACTACTAGTTACAGTTATTGCTGCAGAAAAAATGCATTTTGAAATATTTTAACTTTCAGTTAACCTCCAGTTAAACCCTATAATTATTTTATTTCAAATAAAAGCGACATGAAAATGGCTTTTTTATCAGCATAAAATGATTATAAAATATTCCACTTATTTTTCCCCTGTGCTACAGATAACAATATACATTTTGAAAATTTTTCAAAAATCCTAAACCTAATTTTAACTTTTAGTTAACCCCCAGTTAAACCCTATTATTATTTTATTTTATTTCGAGTAAAAGCGATATGAGCATAAAAGCATAAAATGAATATAAAATATTCCACTTATTTTTCCCCTGTGCAATTGCTGATGTTGCTGCTGTCGCTGAGTAGATGTTGCTCTTGTCATTTAACCATTTGATATGCATTGTGGTGTGTCTGTCTGCGTTCAGCTGATTCTGTGTGTACTTATAGATCTGCCTGTGCATTTGTGTGTGCTTTCGAATGTTTGTATGTTTGCCAGACGGCGCCAAACGTCGACAGTCATTGTCATGGCAACATGTTGCAGACACCGTTGCAATTGTTGTTGCTGCTGTTTGCATTTCGCTGCTGCTGCTTCGGCTGCTGCAGCAGGCAAACATTGAGCACTCCACTTCATTTATCCCCCACATTTTGCCCCCTTTTGCTTATCATCCATTTATTTCAATTTCTGCACTTTTGCGTGGTGCAAATTGCACAAAATTTGCTCAAGTGCCTCCAAAGTGCACAATGAAAATGAATAATTATGTTTGGCTGCCGTTTGCTGCTTCATATTGCATATTGGGTTCTGTGTACGACTTTTCCTCTTTCTCGCTTCTTATCCCCTTGACGTTTGGTATGCTTAATTAAATGCCTTAGAGGCAGTGACAAAAACATATTTCTAATAAGTAAGCAGAGAGATGTCTACAATTGGGGGCAACACAGTAGTGCTGCGGGCGAAAATTAGTAAATGATTAATTCTGCTGGAATTTATCTTTCTTATAAAATTGGAATGGGGTAGTAAAAATAAATATATCGAGCCTTATTGTGAATTTATCGAGTCCACATGAAATTTATCGAGCCTTCTATTGCATTAATCGAGCTTCATATGAAATTTATCGAGCTTTCTATTGCATTAATCGAGCTGTTTATAATTTTTTTTTTGTTTTTTAAACATTTACGCTTGGTTATCTCTTATCCCAAAACAAAGTTCATTGACCCAACGGCTAATGGTCCTTTTTCGGTAGCCAGCTTTGAATGGCATTTTGTGGGGGAAATTTAATTTCAATTTTCCTCATCAACTTATTGCGGTTATGTCTCTTTCGCTCTCGAATTCACCCATCTCTTTCTGCTGCGCCGTTCTGTGTGTGTAGGTGATTTTGGCATTTCCCGTCGTTAAGTTTGCCGCCTGGCTGAGACAGGCACAGGATAATGCCGGCGCCGTCCTTGTCCCTCTGCAGAAGAAGAGGAGACACAAGGACAAATGGACAGACAGGGACGAAGACATGTACTGACAGACATTGAGAATGATTGAAGGAGAGGCAGGCACGAAAGGGGCCCAGAAGACAGAAGACAGAAGACGCACGAGAAGAAGAGGAACGAGGAGAACGGAGTCTGAAGACCCAGCGACCGACATTGAAATGTTGTTGAACTTGCCTCGCTTTTCTGTCTCCATAAACAGGGATGCCAAATGTCAACCCAGGTGGATTATGGGGAAAAGGTGAGGCTGATGAACAGCTCAACGGAGACATCAAGGCTCGCGGTCTGTCCTGCCCGTCATCTCGTATTGAATATTTACTTTATCACATCGATTAGCTCTTTGTGAACGCTGGGAATACAGTGGAAATATATTGAGAAATTAAAAAAAAAAATACAAAAAAATAAAAAAAAGATTAAAATATAAAACTTTTTTCCATATAATCGGTTTTAGATTAATCATTTTTTTATTTTTTTAAAAATATAATTTCATAATTTTCGACCTCATTTTCATTTTATTATATATTTTTTTAAGCAATCCCAAACCGACTCATTCCACAGTAAACTCTCGTTGGTCGCGCTAATTACAACCGCAAATGCTAAAAAGGCGCGCATTAAACAAATTTAAAATGCATTGACTTGCGATGTTAACGAGCACGCACACAAACGCACATTTATTTAACCTAAAAAAATGGCAAAAACACTTCAAAGTCTGCTGCCCACACATTCCAAAAACCAAAAAAATAAAATAAAACAAAAAAAGCACACATGTCAGCGTCATTTGCATTCGACAATTAAGCATTTGTTTACAATCCACAAGAGCAACAATAAAAACAATAACACCAGAGTGAGAAAACCAGCAGCAACAACAAAAACTGATTGTTGTTGGATTTTTTTTTTAATGTTCATTCTCCGCTTGAGTTAATCTCACACCCACAAAACTTCGACGTTGTCTCGTCTCAATTTTTATGATTTCATTTAGATTTATCGCACACACACACGAAAAGTTGTGCAAATAACAACAAAAGACTGGCTTTGTTTATAACAATTACACAGAAAAGAAAACAAATAATTAAAGTTTAAAAAATATTTTAAAAATATATAAAAATGCACTATATCGATTTCCTTACTTTTATTCATTATAATATTATATTTATATTAGTTTATATTCGTTTTTTTAAATGAACATACACATATTTTTCCAGTGTATTTATTAGTTAACTTGAGGAGGTGTTGGAATTTTCGGACTCCGATTCGAGGCCTCTGTGGACATAAAAATCGAAAATGTATAAAGTTTTATTTTAAATGGCTTAAAGTGCAACAACAAGGTCAGTTTAGCTGACATTTCAATCCAGCTTCCACTTAAATGTACTTGTTTTCAAAAAGCAAGATCGGTAAAGTGCAAATCATGTTTTTTACAAAGTTGCACATAAATCAAGAGTAATGGAAAATAAATTGCTTCAAATGAAAAAGAAAAATATTTTATTGAAATATTATTCAGAGATTTTCAGTCAAATTAAATTACCTTTTCATTCAGGCCTATGTTATTTTTTGCTCAGCATTCGGTTAAATATTTTATATATTTACCGCTATTTTCCCTTGCAATTTTCCGCATTTCTTCGGCATTGTTTTGCCCGCTGGAAAGTTAATTGAAATTTTTAAGGCTCGGCCTGGAATTATTTTCGTCGTCGATGTGTTGCAGTTGCATTTTCAGTTTTCAGTTGAAATTGCAGCTGCCGGTTGAAGAGCCACTGAACCGCAACGGGTTGCAATTTTGTTTGCTGTTTTTTTCGCTTCTTTTCCCCTCTGTTTTTTAACGCTTCATTTGCCTCGCAGAGAGAGATGGTGAGGAGAAATTGGCCAAAATGAGCCGAGGGAATATATGGAATAAACAAAAAAGAAGCGAGGATGAGGTGCAGTCTACAGTCTGGAAGTGTAATTTATATGTACGTTATTTTTTCCTTTATTTATTTCATTTGTTTGGAGTGAATTTCGGGGATTGTTTGCCTTCAAGTCCCGGACAATTGAGCTCCGGGGTCTGTATGACAGCTGGCTGACTGACATAATGTCCGATTGCCCCGATGCTAATGACGATCATCACCCAGTGCAATCATCATTATCATCATCGTGTCGAGCGTTTTCAAGTGTCAAGAGGAGGAGAGATGTCGGGAAAAAGCAGCAGCAACTGCAACTGAAGGAGAGCTTATTGAAAATTATTGTAATTCGCCCGGAATGGCAGGCCCCAGATTCAAATCCCCTCGGCTATCCCCTGAAAAAACATTTTAATTGAATCGATTTCAACTCTGGCGATGACATAATTCCTATAGAGCCACCCTCAACTCGAGTCACCTACATACATACATCACCCTCTTTTTTTTTTGTCAGCTCTATAAATCTCCTTAGTTTGTCTTTAGTTTTAATGCCCCATGTTTTCGATTTTCCCACTTGACTTTGATTTATGTTACATTTGGGCTCTTAATTGTTAGCTGGTTTTTCACGCTAGCGAAAATGTGGTGGAATGTCAACATATGTGAGCGAAATTCAATTAAAATTTTCCTCGACTTGATCATTTTCGTATGTGTACATATATCTACGCTACGCTTGAGGGCTGCAGTCTTTAGTTTTATTTGCGTTAATGAAAATAAATTGCCTAATTTGTTTAGTAGTAATTTTTTGCGGCTTGGCTACGATGAGGGGCAGGCAAAAATAAATTTTAATGTTTTTCGGGCTGACATATGACAAGCAACAACAAGGCCAGTTGGTGCATAAGCAAAAGTAAATGGAAAATGTTAATTATGCTTTTGTTAAGGTACTTAAATTGCATTGCCATTCAGGGTTATATTTTTGTTGTACTTATAACTTTTTGGTCAAAGGTCCTTGGAAAATCCCTTGCTTAGTGCAAAAACGAAAACTTTGTTAGCAAAGATCGTTGACTGGCTTTAGCTTTAGCTTATGGCCAAATAATCGAACGATATTTCTGAGCTGCTCTGAGCCGGGCCAAATGCTTTTTATGGCCAATCCGCATGCAGCACGACAGGGACAACAACGTCATTATCCTCGTTCGCCTCATCTGCTCTTATCCAATGTGCGTTGAAATTACCAATTTCTGGCCATAAAATCAAAGAGAGAACAAGTTGGCCATTGTGTCTGCCCCAACTCCGCAATGTTTACTTTTTATCCCTCCAACTTGCAACATTTGCTGCACACTTTGCCGTTGCAGTCATAACGATTCTAAAAGCTTACTTTATGTGGGCCATTATCGGAGGGATCCTGGTTAAGGATGCATTCTTGGTGGATTTTGGTTTCAATTTCCTATTTTTTGCGGGTTTTTTTGGATGCTTTTTAAGTGGCTATTTGAGGAAATTGATGATTTTTTTAATTTTTAGAATTTTATTTAAATTAGATTTCTTTTAAATGGTCTCTTTTGACTTAATAAAAATTAGTTTTAATTGTTTCAAGTCATCAAGAAAATATAAGTATTAAGAATATAAATTTTTTTAATTTTTAGAATTTTATTTAAATTAGATTTCCTTTAAATGGTCTTTTTTGACTTAATAAAAATTATTTTTAATTGTTTCAAGTCATCAGAAAAATATATGATTTTAAGAATATACATTTTGAAATGCTTTCAAATTATTTTATCATACGAATCCTGTGCAACCTTTGAATTTCTTGCAATTTCTGCTGTTGACTTTTTATATTTTTTTTTGGTTTAATTTGGTATCTTTCTTTTGGCGGTTTTTCGGTACTCGTCTGTCTACAAAGTTGCCAATTAGGCGAAAACTTTTTAATAACAGCAGCTGCAGTGGCAGCAGCCTGAACTCAACTCCATTTCCCTGGCCACTTTAACTTCCCTTTCCTTTTTATATTTTTTGTTTTATATCTTTTTTGCTTTCGACCAGCCACTGACCTCGTTCAATTGAGTAATTGTTGTTGCTGCTGTTTTATTTTATTCATCTTATTTTTTCCGTTTTTTTTCTACTTCGCTTCGTTGAGCAGCTCTAACACCTGTCAGCCTCAAAAAAACAGAAAAAACCCGCTGAAAATGCGCTTTGAACCTGAAAAATGGAAGAAAGCCAGAGCAACCAATCAATTTTATGACAAAGCTTCTCCTTCTTTTGACTTTATACCGAAATTCCGAAATTTAAATATCAAATATTTACAGTTATGGGAGGGCGAAAAAAAGGAATATCAACTTTTATTGCCCAGGACCCCGGCTATTTATTGTCTGCCGGTTCAGACACCTTGCACCGTATTTACTTTTTATTCTCCCTTCTGATATTAAATTGTGTCTACAACGAAATGCCATAAAAATCCCACTTAAAGTTGGTCCATCCCCCCTTCCCCTCTCCTGGATCTAAAAACTCAGATTTTCCCACGCATATATACAGAAGGCAGCTTTTCCCCTCTTCTCGAATTCGACCTTCGCCTTGAATAATATATAAATGCGTCAGTCTGGTTTTTCGGCGGGGGTCAGAAAGTCTGCGTGCCGCACACATTTGCCAAATAACTCCCACAGGAGGCGGAAGGGGGCGTGGCAGGGGGCGGAGGAGATAGGTGCAAGGACAAGGTCAAAGCACCCGGCAAAGCTTGTGGGTTCTCGAGAGGAAATGAGGGGATTTTCGGGGTGTAGGCCTGCGCACGCCCTCAAGTGTGTAGCCACGGTTTATTAACATTCACAAGGAGGCTCTTACACAGAGAGGAAAATAATAAATTATAACATTAAAAGCAGTGGCGGATAAAATTATAGCATACTTTTTGAATACAAAAATCTTCATCCCGAGTGGAGGGTGATAATCACCCATCACCCCCCGTGGACCGCGCATGATTAAAATTATATAAATTAATTTGAATTTTAATGTTTTCTATATTTTAGATCCTGATTTTATAATTTTCGTAGATTTGGGAGTTAAAAAGACCTGTGTTTATATTTTATACCATTTTTGAAAAAGAAAATAAGTAAAAATATTAATTTTTTTTGTTGTAAATTTGGTTAAAATAAAAATAAATATATTTTTCTACTTATAAAAACGCTGATAAATTATCCTTCTTATTTTTCCCACTGCTGCTTCCTTTTCCTCTCAAAAACAGCCTGAGGTTGAGAATGAAAAGAAAAAGCGGTGGCAAAAGGAGGGGGTTTCATTTGGGCTTAGGGGCTCCTCTAATTTTGCGCCTACGCAAGGGCAAGTGCAAGGACAACCATTTGGAGGGCAAAAAGGGGGGCTGTGAAGGGGGAGTAAAAGTGGGAAGGCGATGGCACTTCAATGCCAGGGCCATTGTCACGGCCATGGCCATGAGAGGAAAACCCGAAGCCGGCCGGCATTTCTCTCGCCGGGAAAAGCTCCCGAATGGAGGAGCCTCGATGACGCCTATGGCGCCTGCGTGGGAACCTCTCGCTCTCTTTCGCTGATTTTCCCCCACCTCCAACTCGGGTTTAATGTCCTTTGCAGCCGTGTAGAGACAACCGCTGGGCTTTTCCCAAACTTGGAAAATTGAGAAAGTTTCCTCGTCTGTACGATGGAGGAGCCTCTGAAAATCCCCCGTGACTAATGTGGCGACTAATGGCGTGCCGCCTTGCGGGGCGCTCGTTTTTGGTCCTTTTGGGCCTATCCTTGTCTATTTTTGAAATACTTGGCTTTTTATGGCATACTTTATGGCGTTGGAATTGCTGCGCTTAACATCACCGGCGTGAATTCCCAATGAGTTTCGACTTTCGGCCCATGAATAACACTTTTTGGCAGTGTGGCGAAAAAGGGGGCCAAAATTTCGTCTAGGAATCTCAGAAATCTTTCGCTTTTGGGGAATGTTCAATAAAAACATTTTAATCGCCGTGAAAGAGTTGCAAAATCAGGATTATTGCGGTATCTCCGGGGTATTTTATAAATTGCAAAATCAAATTTTGGTTTGCCAGAAATTTGCAAGTTAATATTCAATAAATTATTGAATTAATTAATATTTTTATATGGCTTCCTAATGGCCTCATGCATTAAACATTTTTTTATTTCGAATTTAAAAACATTTTAAGTGTTGTCATTTCGGATTAATTATATGCTTTATTTAGCATTATAAATGGATTAATAAATTAGACTTTGAATGTTTAACTTTATTGTTTCTTGTTTTATTAAAAATTTTCCAGACTATTAAGGGTTCTTCCATTTCTCGTTTGGTAACATTTACTTCAACAGCAAATCATTGGTTTTTCCCCATTTTCCCATCGACTTTTACCATATGGTTTGCGATAAAAAAAGGAGGAAAAATAAAACTACACACGCGACAATCTTTTTTCTCCCATTTCTTTGCCGAGTTTGCTCTTTGTCTGCGCTTGTAATGATTAATGTCAAGTTTTTGCTCCTCTTTTTATTTTTTTCCTCTTGCTCGTTGGCAATTCTGTGCTTTTTTTCTGTTTGAGTTTTCATTTTTCAATGTTTGCGTTTTATTTGCACTCCGCTGTCTGCAGTTTAATTTCGCTTAATGAAAAATTGCAAGTAAAACAGAGTGGGTGACTCATACGAGGGAGTCATTTAGTGAGCCTGACATTCAAAAGGAAAGTAAGAGTTATTATTTGAAGATGGAGTAATGCATATAAATGTGTTATTTACCCCCACCGAAAATACAGTTTTTGTGACAAGTTTCGCTGTCGTTTTTCTGTGCCGCTTACATTTGGCGATGATTAATGGTTCATGTTCACGTCAGTCGGGGATTGCCATTGCGGTTTAAAAAGAAAAAAACTTTGGGAAAAAAGCGTAAATGATTTTTCACATAACCAGAAAAAAAGAAACAATGAGTTTTCCCCCCTTCTCCGCTAAAATTTTAAAATTAATGAACGCTTGGGAGCAGTTCACATTTCCAGTCTGAATCATTTATTTCGCGGTCACAAAAGTTATTAAAAAAGCATTCGGAACGTTTTCTTTATTATATTAATATTCCTTTTTCGGGGTGTTTATATAATTATTTATGCGTTTTTGTGTGAGCATTTAATGATTTTGTCAAACATTTTTGTCATTAATATAAATTGAGTTGAGGATTTGATGACTTTTTGATACCGCGAACACTTAAAAAATACAAAAAAAAGAAGGTGGTTGGCGAGAACAATTAATCATTCTGGCCAGTGACCGACCATGTCAAAGCCTCAACATCATGTTGGACCTCTTCCTGGGCCCACTTTTATGCGATTTTAATGACTTTTTCCTCCGGCACGGGTTTTCCACGAGTTTTTCTTTCCGCTGAGCTTCCACTTGAGCGACGTCTTCCACTTTGATGCATTTGCAGCTTGTGCCTCTCACCTGAAAGTGCATCCATCATGAATGACTGAATGAATGAATGAACGAATGAATGGGGAATGAGCCGGTGAGGAATCTTAAATGATGGGGGAAGAGGCGTTGGACTGTGAACCAGGAGATTTCTTCTGTTTCTGCTCCGATATCGTGTTTCTTATTGATGGCATGGTTTTTATACCCTGTAGTTGGGAAATTTATGATGCATATCATTTAATTTTATGAGGTGAAAATAATATACGTACAAGGGTGTACCTAGAGTTTTAAAATCACATACAAATGTGTCTAAAAGTATGCAGTAAACAAACATATTGTAGCATACTTTTAGACACCTTTAGAAAATATTAATAATTTCAGGAATATTTTCTCCTCTTAAAAAATGACCAACTTTTACAATTCAAACTCCTTTTTACATGTTTAACAAATTGTATCAACAGTAAATTTAAATATTTTACCAATAAGAGTACTTTACCTTCGACTTGAATGATAACCCCTTATTATTGTTGTTCATCTGCTGCCTCGGCTGCTCCTTTTGTGTTTGAATATTTTGTATGTTTGGTTCTTTTGGGTATTTTGGATGGGAATGTGTTTGCCTTTGAGCTTTTATCCTGGCATCTGGCAAACAGTTCCCTTTTCTACCCTCTTAACCCCCTATATCTTCACTTCAAGTCGACAGTCACTTAAATTGCCATTTCAGCAGCTCATTTCTTCGCTTTTCGGGTTCGTTGTCTCCTGTTCCTCAGTTCACACGTGCAAATCAACAAACGGAATGAAATCGGGGAAAATGAGAAGGAGCAGCTGTGGAGGAGCTCCTGCGGTAGTTCAACTGCCATTCATCATACGCACTGTTGTGTTCGAGCAAGCATATAAAAATGTTTTCTTTCTCTTCGTTTTTTTTCGGGGTTTTACCTATTGAAGAGTTTCGTCGTTGCCTTCAAAGATAACCAGCGACAGAATAAAAAGGGAGGGTAACAGTGAACAACAGGCTGGAACTTTAAGGGCAAAAACTGGGGGAAGACCCGGACTTCTGACCACATGCTGTTCTCCATGTTTTTGCCCATACCTCTTAGTTGTTATCTGCCACAATTTAGTGGCACTTCCTTGCAACATCGTCGCCGGTCACAGAAGTGGTAACAAAAACAGATGCACTGAAAAATAAATATTTTTTCAACTGGAAGAAAACCTTTATTAAAAAAAAAAACAATCTATAAAACTATAAAATGAAAGCACGTTCTTTGTAAAGGTTCAATCTTAAGCCGAAATGGTTTGACATAAAAATCTAAAAACCAAAACCGAAATTCGAATTTAATACGTAAGTTTATACCAAGTAAAGATTTCACATTTTCAATAGAAACGCTTCTAATAAACCCCGCAATTTGTTTCTGTGTAAAACTACAACAAGCTCATCAAGAACAGGCAGCTACAACAAACCGAGTTCATTGCTCGTTAAGTTATTGTCACCTTTATAGCCGCTCGACCCGACTCAAGTGTCTGGGCCATAGACTCGCCAAGTGCTTACCTTTCCCCGGTGCCCCCAACTCCCCTTTAGTTTTGTGTGCATAAGAAATTTGTAGTAGTGCCACCCACCTGAAAAAGTCTGACCTTTTGCTGATAAAAGACTTGCGGGAAAATTCGATTTTGAAGTAAGTTCTTGAAGTCCACTTCCGTTGGCGGAGAATCATTTATGTGGCACCTGCTGCTCTGCTCCTTACTAAATACAACTAATCCCCAATGTAAACGAAACTAATTCGATTTGCCCAACTCCGCAGACCAACTTTGTTCCCCTAATTACATTCTGTTTACTTTGGCAATTAAACTCGGGGATTTACCTCTTTTTCCCCCGCAATTATTTGGAGAACACACATGTGGTGTGCATTCGGTTTAAGCCACTCACTCGAGTACGATTTTTATTTAATATGCCGGAGATCAACTTGCAAATCAATTTCAATTTCGGTTCTAGAAGAAACGGAGGGCGAATGTCGTTGACATGTAAGAGTGGTTCCCCCTCCGATTTATTTTCCTGTCTGCTGGCTTTTTAGTTCGCGCGGCACGTAGAAAGCGACTCCACTTGACTTGGCCCTGGTATAAATAGTTCAATAATAAATGTGCTTGCTGCTCCTCTGTCAAGGATTATTGTTTCAAGCACTGCTTTCGATGAGGGCAGGATTGAAAAGAGTGGGCAATATATATATATAAATTGCACCTGTGCCTGACGTGCGTTTTTCACTCAAATTAATTAAAGCTCTTCCAAGGAGAAGAACCTTTAAGCTTGCGCGGAAATGACGGGGCAAAAGTGAAGCGAGGAAGGGAACTTCGTTAGAGGTCGGGGACTTAACTTCCTTTGGCGTGTTTCCGATTGCTTGTTAGACACACTCCAGAGTGCCAGACATGCATTTTTCTACTTAGTTTGCTGTCCCGACCAGAGCAGCTTACACCGAGAGAAAATATCATACAAATTGGATATTAAAACCACTTGAAAATATGTCTAACCGTATTTGGATTTAAAGACATTAAAAATTACTTACATTCAAATCACAAAACTTCAAATCACTAAAATTTCGAATCATATTTCAAATCACTACATTTCGAATCATTTTTAAAATCATTGAAATTCGAATGCCTAGATTTTAAAACATTAGATTTTAAAATCATTTCGAATCATTATAGTTCAAATCATTGAATTTCGAATCCCTAGATTTTAAATCAATAAGATTCAAATCACCTTTCTTTAAATAATTACATTTTAAATCACTTCCTAGACTTTAATTTACGAGATTTAAAATCTGTGAAGATTTTCTGGACCATCTTGAGGATAATTTTATAATTACACATAAAAAACTCAAACTAGTTTCCAGTTTTTATTTTCCCTGTGTAATTTTCTTTTCCACTGAGTTGTGTTCACATGTCTATAGCTATTTTTATGGCAAACTTTTTATTTGCACCTCATAAAATGCGGCAAATGCGCCGTGCTGTATGCAACACAATGCCAAATAAGTTTTCAGCCATATCCCAGAACATATACGGGTTTTTATATGCAACTGTGGGTGTGTGTTTGGGTGTTTTTGTGTGTGTGTGGATATGTGTCTGCCACAAATGTGATATTTATGACGCTCGCCCAGACAAAGAATCGGAATCCTTGCCAGCAGCAGCTGCAGGTGCTCTGTGCTCCTCCAGGGAAGTGAAACTGGGATCTGAACGGACCAGAATGGATGGCCAGGGCAAAAACATTTATAGCAAAAGCAGAGGAGTTTATGTTAGTTGAGGGAAAAGAGGTACGGGGAAAGTCCCTGGCACAGCCTGGAAAAACTTTCACTGAGCTTTAGTTCTTATTCATTTATTTTCTCGCCGACCTTTTGTGGCCTTCGTCTGGACGCAAGTGTAATTAAATTTTAATTTTGCACTCGCCCAAACAAAACAAGCAAATCCCATTTAATTGATATTAATTTCATATGTTTTCTTTCTCTTTCCAGGTGAGTTTACGCTTTTTGTCTCTACCGAAATGATAATGGTAATCTCGGGTGAGTTGGTCTGTAAATTTCGCAATTTCTAGCTGCAAAACAAATCTTGGAGTGGAAATCTCTTTTTTCGTATCTTGAATAGGGCATAAATCACAATTTAATAATAATAGTTATTTGCCTAATTCTCAACGGATGTACTATTTATTATCCAAAATCTGATAAGTTTTATAGTTTATTTTTTAAAGCCCACAAATTATTGCCTGCGAAATGCGTCACTCAAAGTTAAAGCATTTCTTTTATGCACTTCGATATAAAATTAGTTAGAGTTGCCAGGAGGTAAGCACACCTTTTTGGAAGATCTTCGCACGTCTGGGGCATTCAAAACTTTTATGGACCAAATTGTGTCACTATCCCTTTAACCCCCTAGTGGCCCCCTAAGAGCTTTTTTCCGATGCGAAATGCAATTTCCTGAGCGCGTAATTTTGGCTTTTTATTTACAACGCATAAATGCGCTTAATAAACACGCTGCACATGGCGAATGTGGCACGTTGCACACTGTTTTTGCTGCCTTTTTGCTGCAC
Organism: Drosophila prostipennis; assembly: GCA_037075205.1. Classification (NCBI taxonomy): domain Eukaryota; kingdom Metazoa; phylum Arthropoda; class Insecta; order Diptera; family Drosophilidae; genus Drosophila; species Drosophila prostipennis. Next base: position 124,073 of record JBAMCJ010007248.1, read on the forward strand.
TGAAAGAGTTGTAAAACACGGCGAAATGGCCGAGGCGAAGTTCCGCTGCATTAAGTTGGCCAACAACTTGGCCAGAGGGAATGGCAAAAAGTTTATTAGTTGCCAGCCATCCAAGCCAGTCAGAGCCAGCCAGCAGTTTCTTCTAGTTTGTACCCCTGCTCATCGCTCATACGACGTGTTGTCTGTCCTGCGGGTTTTCTATACCCTTTCGAGAGATAGGTAGTTGTGCTTTTATATATTTTATTTAGATAGGTTTTTTGTCAGCCCGAGAATATCTGATATTTCTGTTGAAGCCTGAAGTAGAAATTGAAAATTATCGATAATTTCGATATTTTACAACATCGATTCGATAATATATTAAAATAAATATCGAGAAATAGCAAACTGTCGATACTGTTTTAAGCATATATGTTGATAAATTATATAAATTATATTTATTAAAATATATATTTCCCAAAAATGATAAGCAAAAATGCATTAATATTTGAAAAATATTTTTCACATATTTTTGTTTATCTATTTTAATTCTTTTGTGTATTATCCTCATTAAACAGGGAGATTGTACCTATTTGTTTTATGTAGTTTGTACAATATACTACCAATTCCACTACTTTTCTTTAAAAAGGGTATACCCCTATTTTAACCATTTTACCCCGTCTACCATTCAAGTTTTTATATGCAGCTTCTGTTTTTGCTGCTGGTTTATGTTTGGCGGGGCAAATTTTATTAGCTGCGATGGCCAACAATGGCTAAATTTGTATGCTTTTATTGCCGCTGCTGTTTGTTTGCGCAGTTCGCTGGAGCTGAAAAGGTGAACAAACCACTCGTTTTGACTCCCTTACCTGTTTCCTTTGTGTCCCCTCCAACATTTCTAATCCAACTGCTTAGTGTCGTTACCCATTTGCGTCTCAATTCGCATTGTTTTCGTCCTTGGGCTTATCTGCGGTGTCGAGTCCTTTATAAAGCTGTCACTTTGATGCCTGCGGCAGAACTACGCACTTTTCAAACACCTTCTTCTTTTTTTTCGGGGAAATCGGAATGCCTGTCAATCCAACAAACTGCGCATTCAATGAACCCGGGGGAATACTTTTTGCTAAGCTGGCGACGCAATTTCCAACTGCGCAGGTTCAGCTGGCTCAAGGGGTATATTTTTCTATTTCTCCACCCCTTCCTATCATTCAAGAAGTCAGGATCTGGTTGGACAGAAAAAAAACCGAACAAACAAGGCAAGATCATCAAATCGAAAGGAACAAAAGGCCTCAGACAAAGGGAATTACATAAGTCTTTTCCAGCTGCCTTAACCCATTGTGGTAATTGTTTTGCAAAATTACTATTGATAAGAGAAGAAAATGTAAAATGACAAGAGAGAAAAAATATTTGAGTTTTGGGGAGTATAAGGAATTTATATTTCTTATTTGAGATGTTATTTAAAAATGTTAAAACAGCTAGAATAATGTAAAAATTATTTTATAAAATTGTATTATTCAAACATTTCCGTATTTATGGAAAAAACAAATCTTTCCGATTGAAAAGCCTTGTACTTTGCATATTTAATGTTGTTTACTTAACGAGTAAAATTTCTACAACAGAGATTATAATTTTTGGAAATTCCTTCCCTCATTGCAACCTTTTTTTGTTTAGGGGTTGCCACCCCTTTTGTGTGGTTGCACATGCATTCGTTGCATTCGTCCTTTTGATGATCCTGTCTGCGTCTGCTTTAATCTGTTACGTTTGAATTGCTGGCAACTCGTTTTTAATTGCCGCACGAGTGGCTGTGTGCAAGTGTTGCAAGTAGTTTCCCTAATTGCTGCACATTGCAGACGTCGTCTGCAACCATTTTCTATATATTTTCCATACACAAATGGAATGCAAATATCGAGCTTTTTCGAGGCTGCCAATTATGAGAACTAAGCTGCATTTTGCAGACCAGACAGACGTCGTTCTGGGATTAGCCGTCTACTATAACACAGACCTCATCCTTTTTGAGCTTGTTATTTTATTTTATTTTATTTTTCTTCCTCAAAAGGCTAGTCTCTTTTATTTTTATTTATTTTTCTCAACTGCAATCCACTGGCCACTTGCTGGGAAATGGAAACTTCCTTGAAATTATGAATTTAAATTGCGGCTAATAAATCGCCGCAAATAATCATATTTTTGCCCATTTTTCTTTTACTTTTGCGGTCTTTTCGAGGAGGAAAAAGGAGCAAGAAGCCAGGACATCCTTCTGCAAGATTGCAAGTAGTTGATAAAGTGCATTTTGTGTGCTGCTGAAGCTCTGATGCAAATGACACAAACGACAACATTTCAACTTGGTCTGCTTCCTTGGGGATCCCTTACTCCTTTTGCTTTTCCCTTTTCTGCATTTTTGCAGTCAAAATAAGTAAAAATGGCCAACCTTTCCCCGTTCCGTTCCCGTCCTTTTAAGCTTTATGCAAATGCAAAATGGATTTAAATTGGCCAGACAAAGTCTGTTCAGCGAATGCGAAAGCCAAACAAGCAGACTTGCTTTAACCATTTTGGCCATTGAAAATGTGTAGTTTTCAACAGTGAAGCGCTAAAAATGCAATTAAAAGCGAATTATTTTGCCCAGGCAGGGAGTCGCCATAAAATCTCTTGCCACTTAAATAATGCACAAATTACGCTGGCTTAAAGTGAATTTCCCCCCAATTATGTAGTTTTATTTTTATGCTTTTGAAGCCACACACAAAAAAAAGATACAATTTCAATTAATTTTAAGCTCTTATTCGCATTTCGTTTACCTTTTTCGGATATGGAAATTTGATTTATCAATGGCTTAAAGGAAGGGGTTAAAGTGAAAGGGTTTTCTGCAGGGCTCATAATTTGGGTTTAGAGAACATTAGATGGGGATTAAATTCAAAGGAGCGTGAGTTATTTCCACTAGAAATGCAAACCAACTGGAAGAAGAGACAAAAGCTGTAGATACCCAAGGAAATTATTTTATAACCCCTCCTTCCCTTCCCCAATTTTTTATTTTTATTAGGGGAAGTTATTACTACATCCATAAATTCGAATAATATATTTTTTTAATGTCCTTAACGATGCCTAATCCCTTGAAATGGTTCTAGGCGAGCACTTTCCGGGGATGGGCTGGATAATTTTCTTTATGTTTTTCACTTCCTCAAGCCGAGTTTTCTCCATCTCGAATTTCAGCGCAATAAACTTCGAACAATATATGATATTACCTTTAATTATCCCCTTTTTGCCGAGATTTCTCCACCTCATTGACAATGCACGCCCCCAAAAACCGAGTTTACAGATCTCAACCGATCCCATTGGCCATTTATACTGATAACCACATCGGATATCTGCCGGGTATCGTAATTCAAACTCAAATTATATGGTCCTCTCGTTACCTGCCCCGAATTCGTTCGGTTTGTCATCTTAAATTTCCACCGATTCGGGACGCGGTATTCGGTGGGCTTCTCTTCTCGATGAATGAAAAGAGCAAAGACAAAAGCCAAATCCTGATTGTAGAGCTAAAGCTGTAGCTGAATCTGAATCCGAATCCGATTCCAAGTGCTAACCAAAGGCAAAGAACACTGGAAGAAATTAAATTTCACTGCTGGGAAATTTAAAAAAGGTATATATATCATAAAAACATCATATAGAATTTCCTCTTAACAACTTAAAATGTCTAAAATACTTTAAATCGACTTGAATTCTTACGATCCCCTTCTTACCATTTGAACATATTTTCTGTATGATTAATTGCAATTTTCCCAGTGCAGAGAGCTCACCTTCGAAGATAAAATATCTGAAGAGGCGGAATCGGAATCTTCTGCCTTCTGTGTGTCCTACCTGAAGAACTGGAATTCGTGCCGCTGTTGTTTTTCTTTTCGGCTTGGTTTCTTTTTTTTTTGGTCGGATCGGATCCCAGTTCGCATTTCCCATTGTTCATTGATCTGTCTGCCACCCCTTCCAGTTTTTTGTGAAAAGGGTCGAGAGTTTTGGGATGCGTTGACAACCCAGGCATTCGGCGGCAACCGCAACGAAGCTGATCAGATTACATAATGTGACATAATTAATTTCGAAATTTATAAGAAATCCGCGCCAACCGATAGAATCGACATAGAAGGGCCCAACTTGGGATATTAGTTAGTTAGTTGACGGGCTTTTTTTGTATTTTTGGTTTTGTAGGGCTCTTAATCGCATTTGGGTCATCGAACACACACGTGTAGGCACGTCGCTTTTTTTCCGGCTAATTTTCTGCTATCTTCGGTGAGAAGATCGCGTTCTTGTATCTTTTTCCCTTATTTTACATGGGCTGTAACTCATTTCAGCGTATTTATTCTTTCGTCGTCGTGTTGTATCTGCCGGAATATAAATCAAGCAATTGCCCTGGTCACCAGAGACAGAACACATATGTCTTCTTGCCTTTGGCCCCTCCGAAAAAGTTAAGGCACCTTAAGGTCGCACGGCTTTGTCTGGTATCTGTTATAATTTTATTTTATTTATCGCTGAAATTGAATCGTCTGCAGCCACGGAGACAATGAGACATTAACCCAATAAGCAGGGTGCCGCAGATGGAAAAGGCGAATATTTTTCTTAATGTGCAAAATGTGATTCCGTTGCCCCGAGGAGATTGTAAATTTAAGTTGAGCAAATCAGAAATGATTAACGATTTAAAAGGGGAATTTATTTAATTAAATCAATGTAAAACGTGAGTTTGATAGTCAATAAAGATTAGTGTTTAGAAAAGCCTAAAGCGAAAAAAAATAATAGTTGGAAATTTATGTTACCCAAAGTTTGTATTGCGAAGATTTTCCTTAGTTATGTAATCCCTCGCTATACATTTTATGCATTTTTCCTTTGTTTTGGCATGACAACTTCGCATTAGGGAAGTGCATTAAATCCCGTCCGATTCTATCTGAAAAGAAAACTAACACGAAATTTTCAATTGAGATGCAAATGATCAGAGAGCCATGTTATTTGCAGTTGTTTTTTGTGTTTATTGTTTTAACAATTCAATTTGCATAAAAATTCAGACAAAAATAGAGGGAGATTGAGCCAAATTGCGTCATGGTATTGTTTAATTTATTATATACACGGTGGAAATCACTCTCCCTCTCCTTCTCTCTTGATGAGCTGTACGACCCAATTTGCAGCGAACCGCAAATTCCTTGGGGGGATTTCGCAGCTATTTCTACTTGTTGATGGCACTACCTTACCCTCCCCCCCTTCCCCAATCTTCCCCTACTTATTTGCTGTTCGGACCGATAAGGTTCAATCAGCTACAACTTAAGCTGCTCAAGGATGCGAGTGCCATAAAATCCCCAACAATATTTACCATAAGTAATAAAAATGCGAGTAAATTGCTTTTTTAAGCTCAAGTAAATCAGAGACTGTGGCCGGACTCGAGAGTCTGGTCTTGGTTTTGTCTGGGGGAAAATAGGGAGACTACGAAAATACTATAAATAGAGTTATATAAGTGTATAATCGAATTCTGATAATTTGTTTAAGTTAGCAACTAACTTTCCTGATCCTGGCCTTAGAAATCTTGATAATGGTCTGATATTTTATAAATTCTTAGATAAATTACTAATGAACCCACATCCCAAAATTAGATACGGAACCCTCTAACAAATAAATATTTTTAAACATTTTAGTTAGCAAATGTACCCAATACACCCCCTACAAATACCGGGTATACCCGCTAAAATAAAAACAGTAAATGGAACAACGAAGCGGCGGCGGCGGCAACAAAGTTTGTGTTCGATAAGGGGGGCAGTCCGCAAACCCTGAAGGTTGTTCGGACTCAAATATATGTGCTTGCTGCTTATTATATGATATTTTTGTACAGTGGGGCACATATCACTAGGCGCACATATGTTTGAGCAGTGCGCAGTACTTTGTGTAATTTGAAATAGTGGCCATAAATAATCGCGGACGGATGCCATTTGCGATTGTTCATATGCGGATCGGATCTGTGGATACTATATAGCTATATAGCAATGTTATGTTGTCCCAGGACGTGACTTATGCGCTTTTCTCATGTATTTGTTGTGTGTGTGGGGGGGTTCGGATCGAAAACAAAACCATAAACCTTGTCTGGGGCACATAAAAACCTCAAGTTTCCCGCCTGCCAGAGGCGTGGGTGATTTCCATTGAGGGATCGAGGGAGCGAAACATTCCACTTCGTTTCGGTTTTTATGCAGTTTTCATAATATGCATGTGCATAAGTTTTTGGGGCCCCAGTGGCTAATGTTTTTTGAGCATTAAAAAGCATACAATAACAATAATTATGATGGCCGGCTTATATTTTTTTTGTTGCCACCTTGGACAATGCATCTTCCTAGTTTTGGTTTAATTGTGTCGTAAAGATCTTAGCATAATTGCTTTGGACTAATATCGTGTAAATACACTTATCGTTAAACAATTGACCGAACTGAAATTGTAGTAGTTTTCGTTGCGTTTTTGCATTTCCCGTTCGCTCACAAAAGCAAAACGACCGAGTTCATCGCTCTAATTCAATGAAATGGACTGAACTGGGCGAACTGGAGGTTACATACCTGTGTATATCTGTGAAAACACAAATATATGTATGTAAGAGCGAGAAAATATATATATTCCGATCTCTCCGATCTTTGCGATAGTTTGTGCTATTGACTCTTGGCCGAGGCAGCAGATCAGATAGCGAAAACATCATCATCATCAGCATCCGAAGTGCAGTATTCAATCAACGGAGAACGATGATCGCTGATCTCAGCTATCTCGTCTTGAGAATATAGTGCAGGTCAGATAAATATGATTTGGGGATAAGAAAATAAACATGGTAAATCTTTTCGATAAACTAAAATATATTTGGATACCAAAATATACGAGTATTAATAAAATTGTATATTGTGGTATTGTATACAATAGTCGCAGATCTTAAAGGTTATAAAAATAAGCTTGGAATATATGACAAGATATAGTCATATGAATTGTTATATGTGTATGTTTGTCTAACAAAGAAAAAAGCACAAAAAAAATGTTTTTCTTTTAATATTTCGCTACTAATCACCTTAAAAAATAACCAAAACAAATTTCGAATTAATTTAATTACTTAATAATGTCTTAATTATCCAATGATTGGTTGATGACTTCATTACAAAGCGCTTAATCGAATAATTAATTGAGTGGGCAATTCATTAATCAACTTAGGTGGTGTTAACAATTTAAACTCGATTAAACTGGAATTTAACCTACTGAGTTTGGAAAAACTATTTGCATGGCCAGCGGTGTGTTTGTTTTTTCGGCACATTTTATCGAATTCGAATTTACAATTTTGTTTGTTGGTGTGCTAGATCTTTCCATTCAATCAACTCTTTCCCTCTCTTTCTCTCACATATGTAGGAGAAAAACGATGCCAAACATCCGTTGTGCGAAATATAAAAAAAGGAATAAAAAGCAGATAAATAGATTAAAAAAGGAACACAATGCAAATTAATGTGAACACGGGGGGCATTAAGCATTAAATACATTAAAAGTCAAGCAACTAGCGGCTAATTACAAATTGTACCGGCATGTTGCACATAAAAAACAACAACAATCGAATCTGCGAAAAACATCAAAAGCAGCAAAGGCAACAACTGAAACAACAACACTACTCAATGCAATTAGTCAAATTCAGCAACAACAACAACTACAGATGACGAATGTTGCCTTGTATTGTTGTTGTTGTTGTTGTTGCATTATTTGATTTGCCATGCGAGCAGCGCAGCCGACGTCGCATTTGATGAGCGCCGGCAGAGGAATGAGTGCAATGCACTCAGCTAGCGTGCGAGAGCGAGACGGGTAGAGCCGGGAGCGCCAATAGTGTGCGATGGAGCGAGCGATAGATGAAACAGAGATAGTGGGAGGGAGAGGTGAGCGAGCAGCTTGGGGGGTTGTGCAGCTAGCTAGTTTTTAGCTAATGATATTGTAAGTTTTTTTTAAATTTTTTTTAATATTTTTTAAATTTTAGAAATATTACCAAAACAACTTTAGAAATACCTTTTATCAAAACGCGAATTCTACAGATTTTTATTCTACTTTTACTAGGCAAAAACGTGTTATAATTTCCAATCACAACCAATTTTAGATCAGAATCTTTTTACTGTACAAAAGGCAATATTTTATATATACAATACACTTTTAACTAACCGCGAATTCTTCAGATTTCATTTTATTTTTCGACTTTTATCTTTGAGATACTTCTTTGTATCTCCATTCAAAAAAATCTATTTGTAGCTCTCTCAATTTAGCTATTTTTGTAATCTATGACATGAGTGCGGAGCACAGCTGATGTAGTTGTAAAACAAAAAGCAAAATTGTTAAGCGCTCTTTTCTCTCTCGCCTTCTGTGATAATGGCAGCGCACAGAAAAAAAAACACAAACGTAACAACAAAACATTTGACGGGGCGACTGCCCAATAGCAAAAAATGTGCGATAGGTCGGAGTTTTCATGTGTGCGCCGCGTATTTTCCGCTGCTTTTTTCCTCTTTTTTTTTGCAGCTTGTGCTTCTTTTTTTTGCATGTTTCTGCTGTTGCTAATTGTTTGCGCTGACTGCAATTTGCATGTGTCGCGATTCGCGAAGTTTATTGACCGCTCGGCGTGGGCAGCTCAGCGGCAGCGCAGTCGATGTCGGCAGCAGCGCCTCTGGCAGCACGCCCAACTATTTATAGATAAGAAAATGTGGCAAACGGAGGCAAAACCAACTGAAAATACAAAAAACAAGAGAGAACGCTATAGTCGGGTTGGTGTCCCGACTATCTAATACCCGTCACTCGGCTAAAGGGAGTGCGATGGAGATATGAACTTTGATCAGCAATAACTTTTTAACGAATGGTCCGATTTAAAAAATTTCTTCTACATTTCGATAGGTATTGATAAACACAACAAAACTGCATTTTTAGTTTTCCGAAATATTTAAATTTTTAAAATCGTATATAAGCGATTGTGGGCGTTAGAGGGGGCGTGGCACCTTTTTGAAATAAACTTGCGCTGCGTAGGAGCTCCAAGAATCTTCATGCCAAATACCAATCCTCTAGCTTTTATAGTTTCCAAGATCTCAGCGTTCATACGGACAGACAGACAGACGGACAGACGGACAGACGGAGAGACGGACAGACGGACAGACAGACATGGCTAGATCGACTCGGCTAGTGATCCTGATCAAGAATATATATACTTTATGGGGTCGGAAACGCTTCCTTCTAGCTGTTACATACTTTTGCACGAATACAATATACCCTTTTACTCTACGAGTAACGGGTATAAAAATATAAAAAAATTCAATAGGAAAAACAACAAAACTAAGCTAGTTGCGCAAGCCATTAAAACACTAAAAGAAATTGCAGTCACACGAGGAATTTCACTCAAGTGATTCGAGGAAATTCGAAATGGAATTCCTGGGAAATCTGTCGCATTGTGCTTGAATTAACATTCTTAATTAAATTTATACTTAATCAGAGGCAATACGAAATTTTAAAGATATGGAAAATGCATAGGTTAATTTATTTATTTAATGTGACCTTAAAACTCGAGACGCGAATTCTTTAGACTCATAATTTTTTATTATGCACAATTTTAAAGACACATCGATAAATAAAAATATACAAAGTTTAAATATATTTTAAATTAAAATTTAAAATAAAATTAGTATTCTTCCCATATTTGCTTACTTTACGTTAAAGATGATCACATCGCTCAATAAAAAGAAGAAGCTGCCACATGAGATGTTGCTGACCGGATGTTGCACATTGCAGCATTGCTGAATTGCAGCTGTTGCTGCTTGCTGCCTTTTTTTGTTGTTGCAATCATAGCGCAAATGAAGCAAATATTTGCTGTTAACAACTTAATGCGCTTGTCGCCGCTGCACCGCCGCCACCTGCCCCGCCCCCTTTTCCGCTGATTATGCGCCTCAATCAACAGCAAGCAGCAGCAGCAAAAACAACAAGAGCAACATCAGCAATGTTGCTGCTGCACTTCATAATTTCTGCTATCTTGAGCTTCGCTTTTTATTTCAGTTTTAATGCAATTAACTTGGCACTTGTCTGACTTTCCGTCTCAGTCTTTCTGTCTGTCTGCCTGACTATATATATATATAGTCTTTTTTTCGCCAGACATCGGTTGACAATATTCATTCCCCCCTTTTTCAGACCAAGTCGAGTGGGCCGTCTGCTTTATGGCCAGCTAATGCTGTTTTTATCTCTTTTTCTTGGCCAAGATTTATTTTATTGTTATTGGAACTTTCAATAAAAGTTGCCCGTTGCCGTGGGTTTCGCTTGCAGAAAGAGAGGGAAGCAAAGTGGCAGAAAGAGACGGCCAATCTGGGAATCTGAGCTCCTTCACCAGCTGAAGCTGTTTGTCTGATTAATTCGCCATTAAACTGTGATTAATGCTGTTTATTCTGCGCCAACTTATTAGCTAAATGTGTTAATTATGAGTGTCGATTGTTCGGATTACAGCATTATCACTTTTTTTTGTGTTTCGCAGTAAGGGAGATGTAATAGTTTAGTAGTCACGATAGTAATTAGAGTTGGGAAAAAAAGATGTAGAGATAAAAAGATTGTTTGTATATCTATTAAAAGCATAAAACAAAAATATTAGTTTATTAGTGAGTACATTAAGAAATCATAGAACCTCCACTGCATTTGCAACGCTTTTGGCGTTGTAATGTCATAATTAACTGCCAATTATTATTCATATTTATCGTGTTCGCGATTTTCCCGCCCGCACTCGACACCAATTATCGCTGTCTGAACGATCGATGATCAGAATCCCCATATCAGCGTATCTCACCCCCGCAATAAAACACGCACTCTGGCAAATGAATTCATGAATAAATCAGACTCATGCTCGAAACTCAGACGCAAATCGTCCTTCACAGTTTGTTGGCAATTTGCATTTGCCATTTTTGTCGTCGTCGTCGCATTTTCATCACTTTTCACACCAAACATTTAAATGCGAAAATCAATTAAAAATGTTTGCTGCGGGTAAAATGACGATGGAGGGGGTGTAGTACGTAGTAGTTGCTCTCGAGGTTTTCATGGTAATGACCGACGAGCCGAGTGTCCATGACAAAAATGCATAAATAACAAAGGCAAACAGCGGCAAACAAAAACGACAGACAGCCGAAAGAGATGGCAACAAAGGGGTGAGAAAGAGACGGACTTTGAAAATAAACAATAATGATTAACGTCAAATGCGCATAAATCTTTTAAATATCGAATTTTTTGTGCCACGAGAGGGGTTTTTAGTAGCAGGATAAAGATAGTTGGAATATTTTTATAATTATACTGACAAAATGGATCCTTCATATAAATGGAATTTTGAAATTTTTTAGTAATTTGGGTATTGAATTCAGATTTTTTAAGTCAATCCGTTTTTTCTACAGTCTTATACTGCCCTAAAAAAGTGGGCCTAGTTTTATAGTGTTAGATAGATCCGACATAAAATGGTATTAAATGGTATTTTAAGCACACCCAACTACTAATTAAATATTGCAATTAATACATTCCTCGTCGCTAAGTAATGCACTTGGCAGGGCATTTATCGGCTATTGGATATATTCCCATCTATTGGCAGCATTGAGTTCGGTCACGACTTGGGCGACATGTGACACCCACGGTGAATAGAAAAGATCGAAGCAGATCAGAACAGAGCCCGCAACAAATTGTACTTGCATTTTATGTGTTCTGCTTTTTTTTGCATTTGTTCTTGAAAAGTTGCAAATGTCTGGCGGCAAATTAATTGCCAGTTTGTGTGTACCATACTTATATATCAGGGGGGCAAAAGGGGGCGTGGCTGCATAATTACAGGCGCTGACAATGGACAAACGACGAGACGGACGGCAGACGACAGTCAAAGCGAGGCTTGACTGTAATTTGACCTTAATGAGGTTGGCCGCTCAAAATGCATTTTAATTACAAGACACGAATAAATGGCACATTGATGTGGGCACAATGAGAAATTATTACAATTAATGTTTAACAGAAATGTTTAAATACATATAAATATATTTAAAAAAAATATAAAACAAAAGTTTAGCATTGGGAAAATTTATCTGGAATTCAGATAAATACTATTTTTTTAAAATTTTTTAGAAACAATTTTTTTTTATAATTTCAACGGTTTTAAAAATTTTTTTCCAGTGCTTTGTAGGAGATAGACCGAGTTTATTACCTTTTTATAATTTGTACCTACGAGACAGAAATTTGCATATTTCACTTGCGTGTTTTGGTATTCGCTTCAATATTATTTCCTCACATCAAGAACTGGGTCAATGTCGGGAAATCCCCTTCACCTCAAGAGCACTCCCCTAAATTGTTTCCCCTTCGCTTCTAATTTAGACATTCGCTGACATTTATGAGGCGGCCATAAAAATGTTTGCCCGTGTTTGGCCAGCCGATTGTTGATGTGAGCGTTGAATTTATGACGCGCACTGTACGGGTCAGCCGCCACACAAAACAATTGGCCACAAAATGTGTGTTTACGGCTACTACTTGTTTTGGTTTCTCTCTTTCCTATCCCATAGACCTATAAAGGCAGTTGGCTGCCGGCCATTTGGGTTGCTGGCTATCTTTTGCCGGCCATCTTGCTTCCATGTAGGCTTTGCACATTTGTCAAATTGATTGCGAAATAAATTCGAGTGCGGGATTTCTTCATTAGTCGCCGCCAACTGCGCTGCAGTTGACATTGTCCGAAGATGATGCATGTGGCAAGTGGCTAGAACCGCACGGATAATCTGCATAATTTAATGCTGAATTATAGACTTTGTATATTCAGCGGTGGGGTAAAGTAAAGAATATAAGAGAAGAGGAGAGGACACTTGACAATTAATGGGTAAATAAATTTTGTGCCTATTCGGCCAGCGATTCCTTAAAAGGAGATTCGCTTTTGTGGGTTAAGCCTTGAAAGCTGGCCATGGCTACCAGTTTAAAGATGTAACATGATAGAATTTTTTAATGGTAGTCTGCCATTTATTTCTGTTAGCTATTTGTAGGGATCTTTAAAGATTTTTTCTTATTATTTTCTTATAACCAAGCTTGTAGAATTATCTATATTTATGCAAAGTTCTTATCTTTCATATTCTCACCTTGCCTTTTAATTAATCACCTTTTTCCCGTTCTTATCTCATTGCAGGTATGTTCTACAATAGACTTCCTATATAGATCTATATATTCAATGCAATCGTGAGTATAAAAAGCGGCAGTTGGAGACAAAACGATGAATCAAAACCCGCTCGTTCGACTTTTTTTTTGTTTTGTTACCCACACAATCATTCTGGTTCCCATCTGTGGCTAATTTGCATAATAAGCGCACAGCTGTTAATTAATAACGGGCAGCTGCCTAAAAAAAAACAATCGTAGACCTTCGGCTGGAGATCAAAGACAGCGAAATCGAATCGAAATTATGAGAGATTTGCTATTTAGGCCGCTTAGGCAGTCATGGGTTAATGCGGACCAATTTGAGTGGGTGGAGTTGCTCCATGAGGGCTCTGACAAAAAAGAAAACCGCAGCATTTCCGTCTTGGATAAAAATGGAAGGGGGTATTCCTGTGGCAAATCACTTAGGCGACTGCAGACATGCCACGCCCCCCGCCCCGGCAAACCGTTTACAAGCTGTAAATTTGGCCAAGAGAGTGGCAGAAGAGGGTTAACAGCGAAGGGGGGGAAGAGGGGGCGACCAGGTAAACTGGCAATTTTCAAATTTGCGATCATCGACAGGCGCCACCAACGCGCAGCGTCAACTAGGCACTGAAAAAAAATACCCGCTAATAATATTGATTTAGAATAAAAAAAGTAAAAAATAGAAATAGAATTTTTGTACCAAAAAAGACAGAAAAGAAATTTATCAAAATATTCATCAGGTTTTTTTTAAATATTTTTTTTAAGTTATCTCATAATTTTTTATTTAAAGTGCAACATCGCGAGTTGCAAGTTGCCGGTGTTCAGTTGCTGCCGCCGCCAAAAGCGGAAAATGGCAAAATGTTTTGCAATTTTCGCTGCATTTGCAGACAATAAATTGTTGGGCATTTAATTTGGCCATCGCACAAGGTGGAGTTTTTGGTGGCCAAATAGGGGTGGTGAGTGCTGGGGGGAAGTGGGAGTGCCCCGAGCCAAAAGCCATGTGCAACAAACATCGGCTATCTCGCTCTTCTGTTTGCGCCAAGTAAATTGATTTGTTGCGGCTCCAAAGGCACGCAGTCAATCAAGCGCGAGTGCTACAATCTCTCTGAAAAATCTCAAAGCCCCAACTCCCCCGCCTCTGTCTACCGAAAAAGGGGGCCCCCAATGGAGGGGGGGGGGCAAGATGCCACCGGCGCGATAAGAAAATGTTGAGCAACATTGTTGCCAATCGACAAGAAATTGCACTTAAAATTCGCGCGAAAAACTAAATAGAAATAAAACGCTTGTTCAGCGCTTTTTTTGATCCGCTGCCTCGAAAAAATGGCTAAAAATGTCGAGTGCCTGAATGCCAAAGTGAGCTAAGCAGCTGAGTGAATGTGTTGCCGTACAGATTAGGGGGTATATAACTTTATTTATGGGGTTTGTGTTTATTTTTTTAGAAGTTATGCAATCTATTGCAACATTTGCTAAAAGAAGCTATAATTTTAGACGATTATTGAAATTTTAATTATTAAAAGAGGAAATAAACATAAAACAATTGTTAGAAAAATTTCTATAATCCTAGTTGTTTATTTTATATTAATATTTAATTTTTAATAATTATAAAAAAATTATCGGAAGAGATTCATTTTTACTTAAACAATTTTTTTAAAAACTTTTTTATGTCAAACCCAAATCTAAAATCCCTAAACCTATTTTTGGTAAAAGTTATTTATCTGCAAAGACCACCAACATTGTTTAATGTTATTCCACCCCTTACTATACGTATGGCTGAATACCTTAACCCACTCAACTTAGCTTTTTTTGTGGGCTTTCAAAGGAGCATTTGTCACAGATATTACGCACAGTTGGTAAAGTAAGTTGGCCTAAAGCCACACGGTTCTTCCTGCTCTCAACCCCCCAAAACCCCTATCACCATTTAACCACTGAGATGCCCAAAGTTTTTGGCATCGTGCGGTGTCATAATCGCCCTCCCTCTCTCTCTTTCTCCCCATCTCCCTCACTCATGTGAGTGCATACGTGCCAATTGTTGTTGCATTTGCCTCTACTGCAGTCGCTGCCTTCTCCCTCTGCCTCTGCCGCAGTCGACGTCGGCTGTTGTCGTTTGGCCGCCATCGCAATAATCTAATGTCAGATAGTTTTGCGGTCGCTAACCCGCCTCGCTTCGACTGCGACGTCGACTGAGGCAGCGAGTGCAACTGCAAACGGCAAACGGCAAATGCACTTAAATATATGAGTGTGTGTGTGAGTGAGAGGAGAGCGGCTGAAATCGAGAAAATAGCACAATGCACGCACTCGATTACCTTCCATCCCGCTCGCACTCGCACATTGTGCAATTAGTTGGTGCGCTGATGAATGCAAATTAGAATTAAGACCGCACAGTGGAGCCAAAAATAATGCATCATAATAATAATCGATGGAAGATACATATGTTAGAAAATTTAAATCTATAAATTTAAATTAAAATTTGTTTTTAAATATATAGCAAGATTAAATGGTAAAGAATTTCTGGATTACATGGCGGATACTTAATATTTAAGATAAAATTTAACTGGAGAGCAGAAAAACATGGCGGATACTTAATATTTAAAATTAAATGTAACTAGAGTGCCGGTCAACATGGCGGATACTTAAAATCTTTTTTTTTAGTTTAAACTACGATCTCAAGACCTTCGATCCACTGTATCCCGTCTTGGTTCTCATGTAAGCGATATTTAATCTGCCATTTGGATGCGCTTGAGCGTCTCTCCTTCGTCGCGTCGCCAAGAATGTAAGAATGTGGCTCTAAAAACCGAGAAGCCTGGCCATAAAAGCAAACAATTGTTGACATCTGCCACACGCTGCTATATGGTATATGTACATACTTACCTCTCCTTGTGCCCCGCTACTTTTTAGAAGACCCTCCCTACCCACCATTCGTTTCCTTTCGTTTGTCAGCTTGTCAATCAAGTGGTCGTCTTCCACAATTATCCATTCTAATGACAGCGAAAGACAGAGACAGCCAGTTCAAAAGATGGCTTGCACATGTTTCGCTTTGACAAAATGCCAACAAAAATGCCAGCCCAGCATATGCGGCACTTAAATAATTCTCAAAAAAAAACTGAAACCAAAAGGAAAACTTCGGAAAAAATCAAGATGTAAGAAATGGCGGGGAAAAAACCATAAGGAAAAGTCCAAAAAAGATGTCGGCGTAAACGCACATAATTTTGGTTTACTATTTTCGTTGTTTATGTGAAAATATGTCTTGAATAAATGAAATGGGAAATAACAATACATATACATTAGAATATTACATATAAATATTTCAAAAATTACTATTATTTTTTGGAAAGTTATTGGAAAAATAAAAACTAAATAATTTTATATGTAACTATTTTAATACAATTTTTTACAATTTAAAAATATTTAATTCAAGTTATTTTAAGTTAATAAAGCATAATTCTGTAATGCCTATCCTATTATAATTTTTACTCTGCTCTCAAAAAGTTTAAAATACATTTTCTGCTTGTGTGGGCCATAAACGCCGAGCAACACCTACTTTTGCTTTCAGCATTTTTTCAGTTAACGTTTTTATAGCGCTGCCTACACTAACCTATGACAATAATTAGCTGAGCAAACAAAATAAAGGGAGATATGGCACACACAAGTATCGTGCACATATATATATATATATAATATATCTACAAGAGAGATAGAGAAAATGAGCTTTGTTTGCTTGATCTTTGATATTTTGGCAGGACAGCCGCAAAGTAGGCAATACACAAACATTAATTTAAATTGCAGTTCGTTGACTTTTCCGCCGCCTGTTTGACTTTGTAAATTTGAATCGACGACTCTCGGGCGCTTTTCCATTTTCATTTTCCATTATCTCTAGTCCGCCGAAAAAAAGGTTGTGCAATTTTCCCCTTGGGGGATACAAACACCTACCACTTTGAGCTAAGTAAACGTTGGCTGCCGCCGTTGCCGTGGCTTTCTGATGAATGGTGTTTGGCCAAGAGCGAAATTATCATCATCAGCGTGGCTCTTTAAGCGGGCCAACTTCAAGATGAGCCTGCCCATGGGACGTATGCGTAATATTTCGCTTAAATCGCCTCTAATTAATAATGCAAATCGCTGTAGATCAGCGATAAGTTACAGCCAGCTAGTTGCAACAACTCAATTACCAACAGCTGCTGCAGTTTTTTCTCCTTTTTTTTCCTCCTTGGGGGCACGAGCGTGTGGCAAGCTATTTTATCGGGAAAAGGCGATCTGAAATAACGCCCATAAAGAAGCAGAAAAATACCAAGCATTATTTACGGGCCCAGTTGAAAATTATATGTTTGCTGATTTCTTTCAAGCATTGAATAAACAGCAATTGGCCATTTATAACTGCAATCTAAATTGTCAAAGGAAAATCGTCATATGTTTTAAAGAATTTTAATATTTATTAATTTATTTTAAAGTCTATTTTTCTTCAATTTATAATGCTAGCTATTATTACACTTAATAGTACCTTTGAAATGTTTTTATTTTTCTCATTAAATCCCTATTTATTTAAAAGACAACCGCACATGCCATCATTATTAAATTTGACTGAGTGCATTTCCCTTTCTGCTCCAATCAAACGTGCTTACTGGCTAAATTATGAGGCGTTTTTAATGGCTTCCTTCATTTGCAGTTGCAGATTTTTGTTCGCTTTCAGTCGTCTTCATCGTGTGGCTCGTAAAAACCGCAAAAAAAAAATGCCTTTAAATAGCAGGAAGATGTGGAGAAATCGCCTTGCAGTCTGTGCCAAAAGCCAAAAACTTGCACTTCAAGTGAGTCTGCCGTTGAGTTGAGTTCGTCGACGGAGTGCTTTGCGGGCTTTTCGCTTTATATATGCACATTTTGGTTCATTCATAAGCGAAAACGGCTGTCGAAACATGCTGATGATGCTGCTGAGATGTTTGAAGTGCCTTTGATGCTCATTTCGTTGGCGTTGTTGGAGAAATGTAAAATTTATTTTAAAACTGGCGAGGGGTCCGCCTATTGATTTTTACGACCAGCCAAAGGTAAAGTTCATCGAACTGCCTGCCAAACGGTACACACATGGACTCGAGTTCGGGTTCCTACCTGCAAAAAAAAAGAAATGGAACCCTCACATGCATATTTATAGAGATTTGGTTGGTTATTAATTTATTGGATTTAATTTTTTTTTCTCCCCCTGGGTGGGGTTGGGGGCCCCCCCTTTTTTTTTTTTTTCATTAATTTTGGCCTCGAGTTTAGGCGGCAATTAGTCGCATCCGTTGGCTCTCTCGCATAAGTAAATAAATTTTGTTTAATTTCATTTTATTTGCTCTCGTGTTTGCTGGCAAATCTTCAACTCCAGACTTTGTAGAGTCATTGACCAACTTCAGTCCCCAATATATCCCCCTCTCTTTCCGAGGGCTGCTACCCGTCTCTTTCCCTTTTTTCCCTGGTGTCCACTTTCTTTTTTTTATTTTTTTTGTTTGGTTTTCGTAGGGACAGAGGAGCCTTTCATGTCTGTTTAACTTATTTGACATGGGTCGAAAGGGAGCTTTCGAGAGTGAGAGGGGTTCCACTCACAGTAGTACACCCATCTCTTTCTAGTCGTCTCTGTCTCGTGCTTTCTCTTTCTATAGCCATCCTGGGGCAGTCCATTATGTGCCGGCTTATTTGTTTTAATATTCGCTGCTCGTTTTCTTGCTAGTTTTTGGCCAAAGTCCTTTGCATATCGGGTGGGGATAATGGGGTATATATATATATAGTATATGCCCCTCTCTGTCTCTTCTCCTCCTTCTTCTTCTTGGCTTATCGTTAACAGCACATTAAAGGATTTCAATGCCTTGGGCTGGTGGCAAACATTTTGTGCACCACAAACATTTTGCTTATTGACTTTGTTGCCACTTTGACGCCTTATCGCCCATCTACATGGCTATATCTTGTTGGTGCTGCCGTCTGGATTTCTGGATGTCTGCCGTCTGCAGACAGAGAAAAGGGGGTACTATATAGTATGGGATGTGGAGGGACACGAGGCAGACAAACATTTCCGCTCTGCTGGCCGCCTATGGTCACGTGCCGCTGTCGGGATTTAACTTGCTCTTCGATTTGGCTTGTCGGGGATTTCACTTCCTTTCAGCCATCAAGGACACAAGTTGCCAGTCGCAAATCAATAAGCTTAACCCCAGACTTGTAGAAATTTCAGGGGTTAATTGATAACTAATTTAATTAGAAATCTTACGATCCCAAATAACATTTTCCTTAAACTTTAATTCTTGAATATAAAGTCCTGTTTTAATTTAAACTATGATTATCCTTAAATCTTTACTTTTTGGTTCACCATCTCTAAGGTTGAACTTTAAATATTCCCTTCGGTCGCTTAAATTTCATTAAACTAATCCATCAGCGCAGTTCAATGATGGATTTCCCTTCAAAAGCATCCTATCTCTCTCTATACTCCCCGTCATTATCTCTTTTGTCTGCAATTCAATCAAAAATTTGCCTTGGCTTTGCGCAAAAACAATTGAGTTTGTCTCGGCTTGAGTGGGCGATGGATTGGGTTTAGATTCACGCTTAAGGATTCTCCTCCTGGCCATCATGGCACTTCCCTTCACCCCTTCCACCACCTGAATCCTGGAATCCTGGACACGCCCCAATTGTGTTTTTGGCATTGTCGCGGGTTGTGTCTGACAACAACTCTCGGCAGACGCCACTTGTCACGGGTCCTCTTTCCGTTTTCCAACTTCCAAAGTTCAGCGGAGGTTTTCTTTGGACGGATAGTCTTCTATATAGAAGGCGTTTTTCCTTGAACACAGAAAAAAAACTGCTTTTAAAAATATTAAAAATACATTTAAGTCTGAAAAGTCATTTTTTATTGAACCAAGTTGAGATAAACAGAAATGTTATACTATATTTAAAGATTATCAAGTTTATCCATTGGAATTTTTATCTACTATCAATGTTTATCATATTGTAATGATTTATCTATTATCAAGTTTATCCCTTGAAATTTTTATCTGTTATCAAGTTTATCAATTCAAATATTTATTTGTTATCAAGTTTATCAATTCCAATATTTATCTGTTATCAAGTTTATCAAATTCAAATATTAATCTGTTATCAAGTTTATCAATTCTAATATTTATTATACCGTTACTGAGAGTAAAAGGTTGTTGGAAGGTGAGAGGTATGGTTTTTGGGGGGTGCCTTTTGTTTGTTGTTGGGGGGGAAAAGAGGGTGGGTTGGTGGGGTGTGTGGAGGGTGGGGGCCCCCACCAATATTTTATTTTATTTTATTAAATAAATTATTGGAAAGAAATGGTTTTTGTTGTTTCATAGAAGGAATTTTTTTTTTTGTTTTTATGTTTTTTGGGTCTGTTATCAAGTTGATTAAATATCATAGTTTTGTAGTTATTAAATATTAAGAAAATATTTTTATGGTTCACTTGTTTACACATTACATTTCGAATCAAATTTTCATCCGTGTAATTTTCCTGCATTTTAAGTGCTCGCTGTGGCTCCTTCTAGGCCACCTTCAGATCCTTAACTTCAACCTGCCCAACCCATCGCTTGTGTTAATGTCACTTGGCAAACTTTCGCTGCATCGTCGTCGTCGTCGACGTCATTGTCTCTTGTGCCTCCTCTTCTATAGAATCCTGTAGAATCCTGCCATCCTAAACTTCTCCCCCTTCGATTTGTCCTGGTCGTTATCTATTGCTGGCAACGACAGGCAGCATTGATTTAATGACATTGATGGGGCGCCACTCCGCCCCTGCAGACCCCTCTTTTCATTCCCCCTACTTCAGTCTCCTCTTGATGCTTTATTTATTGATTTAACTTTGCAATATCGCCGGCATATCCTTTCTGTCGCTTTTTTTTCTTTATTTGGCGCACTTAACGCGTTTTTGTATCCTTGAATGGATTTCCTTTTTATTTCTGCAGCGCCGGCAAAATTTATGCGCTGCCTTTGCTATCAGCCAGCTCCTCTCCTTTGATCCCTAAGCTTCTTTTAAATAAATATCCAAAAAAAAAAGGAGCGTAGTTGAGCAGTGCATTGAACTTGTCCTTGCAGCACTTGCCTTTATTGCCTTTTATTGGTTTTTGATTTGTCTTCTACCTTTTCTTTTTTTTTTGCCTTTCCCCTTAAGTATTGTTTTGTTATTTTCTGTTCATTAGCCATAAGCAGCTCAAGTCGAATTGGGAAAATCTCAGTCGACGTAGTGATTGCAAAAATTAATTAACAAAAGGCCACGCCTCTTTCCCTTTTGAAAAAGCCATGATACGCCCTTTTCATGTCTCGTGTCTGCTGAATTTTTTGTGAGCTCTGCAGAGCCCTTTATTTATTTATTTCGGCATTTCTGTATTTCGGGATTCATTTAGGGATTCACTGTCTATCATTCTGGGCGAGTGTAATGAAATTATCCTGCGTGCTTCAAATTCTCTCTTATGCCCCGAACAAGTTCAAAATTCGTCCTTCAATCCCGAACCGTGACTGAATCCCGAGCCTTATGAAAAAATAAAAAGGCACCAGACGAACGAGAGTCGCCTGCAATTTAATTACTCTGCGGTTTGCTGTTCGGAAAACTCGGTTTGCTATCCGTTGGCTGGAAGCCCAGGAATTTGCTTTTCATAAAAGGAGAGTCAAGCACCTGGGCAACTCAAACTACTCAAACAACTGACCCTTACTTACACACACATGACGTCTGACCAATGCAATTTGTAAGCATTTCTGTGCCCCCAGCTCAACTCAGCCTCGAATGTTCATTAGTTTGATTACCCCGAAATGGAGTTGGGAAAGGACCAAGGGGACTGCATGGAGTAGTATCCTTTCGCTTGGGCGGTCCAAAACATATGCAATGAAAAATTCAGAAACGCAATCAGAAAATTTACCCCGAGTTGATAGCACTTTGAACTTTAAGCCATTACGGGGGAAAAAAAAGGACATGAACAACTTGACAAAAGCTGTGGGCCAACAAACCAGCGAAAGTTTGCCGAGGAGTTGTGGCAAAGGGATTTCACCTCTGATGCAGGGAAAGAAAAAATATCTAGGATATATATAGAGGTGTTTAAAATTATGCAATGAAAAATAAAATCTATATAATTATTTAAAGCTGTCTTAAAGCTTAAAACTATGAGCTGAATTATTAATAAAACTATCTATACAAATATTATTGGATCCATCAAAAACGGTCAGTACCAAAATTCACCGAGAACGGATTGACATAAAAATCAAAAAAAATCAAATTAATTCGGATATAATTAGGCACCGTGTGTAGGTTACAAATTAAAACAATAAACGACCCCAAAGTGCCCCAAAGTCCCCACAATAACTTTGTCTTAAAAATATTATATAGCATACTTTTAGACACCTTCTTAAATGACCTTAAAGTCCTTAGAGGCTTCCGTGTTGATAAGATAACTTCTTGATAAGATAAATCTGTGTTTTATAACTTGATATTTAAAATTTAAAATTTTTAAATTTATTTTGCTTTATTGCCTTGTTTTTTTTTCGAGTGTATTGCTTGCGTTTGTGTTGCTGGCCATGTGCTTTAAATCATTTTCATTTTCAGCTGAGCGCTGACAGCAGCTGTGGCTGTTGTTCCGCTTGGATCCTCCTCCTGTCTCGCAGGACCTGCGTCCTGTCTTCCAGCTCCTGCCGTCTCCCAACTCCTCCGGCAGGACTCTTCGCTGTCCTCCATCTGTTCCTTGGTCATTGTCCTGCGCTGATTTCTGTTTTTGGCTGTTCAACTTGGCTGCTCGTTCGTTTCTCCTGCCGTCTGAGCCAAAAGCACTTATCGCACCTTGTTTAGTCAGTTAAACTGTCAACTTGGACGAGCGAGCAGTTTTTCAACCCCTCACTCCCACACAACTCACTCACATTTTCCAGCCATTTCCACGCTTTTCTTGATTAATTGCAATTTGTGTGCGCTGTGTTGTTGATGAAGTTTTTAGTGTCCAACAAAGTGCTGTATTTTCAAAAGGATCCTGCTGGGCGGAGGGTCCTGGCTAATTATTAATGTAAATGTTTTCACTTTTAATAGAAGCTCAGCCGCGCCCTCTCTGTCTGGGTCAGTTTTTCAGTTTCTAGGGGGTGGTAAACTCTTAATTGCCGTTAAACATGCAGCTTACATGGCCATTGGCCAGCAGCTTTAAATTGAAGAGAATGGTGGGGGTTGGGGGAAAAACAACTTTCCATTTCGCTGGAAAATCCCCCTCATTTCTCCGTCTGAATTGTGGCAGGTGTCATTATCCTTGCGGCTCATATGCGAGACGACGACGAGGACGAGGACGACGAGCTTGTGCTCTTTAATTAGAAATGCTAATGAGCCAAAGCTCCCAGCCAAAAAAGCTACTTAGCGATGTTAGTGACACCTTCGAAAGTGATTCAACCGCAGGTCGTGGATTTCGGTGGCATATACAGAGAGCATTGTCTCTGTCTTCTTCTTCATCTTTTGTGGCACGATTAGCGCTCTTGATGAGCAGCCGAAAAGTTGATATCATCGCCATATCATCACATGAGTTTGGGGAAACAGTGATGGTTGAATGCTTCGATTTAAAAGGAAAGTGGGAGACATTTTAGAAAAATTTTTAAAATTATAATGAATCATAAGTTAGAATCATAATTTAAATATATTTCTAATATATCAGCTACTAACTTTAGCTACAAAATACAAATAAAAACCCCAATATTAGCTGTCGATTTAATCCCAAATTGATTAGATCTTGTAAGAGCAGCTTTCCCAAATTAATGTCTGTATTTTATATTGTACTTCTTAGAGCCTTTGGAACTGGTTCGCCCCTTCGGAAAGTCCTTCAGATCCTGCGAGTGCCAAATAAGCCCTCATTGAGGTGCAGCCACAAGGACCCTCGTCATTTATTGGCCTTTAAAGCGGCGTCGAGTGCAGTGGCTTCTATCTCTGTCTCTGTCTGTCTGTCTGTCTGCCTGTCCAACTGTTTGCCCATCTCTTTCACACTCCCGTCTGTCTGTCTCTTTCACTTTTCGTTTGTGTGCAGTATTTTCTGGCTAAAAGGACGAAAAGGGAGTTGGGGCAATTGTGGTGTCGGGGATTCGAGGTTTTTAATGTCGTGTTTATTTTGACATTTTCATTATGTGCGTATCTTGTTTGTGGTGGAATGTGTGTGTGTGTGTGCATATATATTCATTCATTGTCTGCGTCTGGCTGCGTTTTTTATGGTTGCCACCCAACCAACCACCCACCTTCTTATTTTGGCCTTCACTTGAGCTTTTGTTTCGAGTCAAAACCCCCTTTTTAATTATATTATTTTGAACCCTTAACCTGGAAATGTTAAAGTTTTCCCAACAGAGTTGAATGCATTTGGTTTCTTGTTTTTATTTTTGTTTTTGGTTGGCAGAGACTTGCATTTGAAATGGAATTCTTAAAAACTTTCCATCGCAGTTTGCCTATCGAGTGTCCTTTTTGGCCAGAAAGGAAAAAGTTTTCCCGTCTCTTTTGTTTTAATCAAACTTTGGACGGTTCTTCTTGTTCTTTTTTTTCTGTTTTCCCAGCTTATAACTTTTCCCTGAGGTTAGAATATCCACGCTTTTCCTCTTTTGTATTGTAATTAAAATGCAGACGGTTGGCTGTCTTTGCTCCTTTTTCTTTATTCCTCTATTTACTATTTTTGCATTTCTTTCTTATTTTTTTTAAGCCAGCTTGGCAATTATAAAGATATGCTCCAAATGAGTTCCATTCCAAGCCATTTCTTAGTGCGGCGATAAAAATTACAGCAAATGAGTGGAGAGGGGGAAAAAGGCTAGGGCAAAAAATAGAAAAACGCCTGGAAAAAGGCAAATTTAATTAGGTTCAACTGGGTTCCTCACCCTTTCGAGGCGATCAATTGGTGTGCAAATGCAACCGTCTCCGTTTGTTGACTTCCACTTGGCCCTACTCTTATCTGCATTTCCCCATTTTCCTCCCCATTTCCCGCAACTATTTGCACTTCGAAATGGAGGCCTGTCCACCAGGGGTTATATATGCCCGACTATTTCTGTTGTTGACAGCACTTATCGCCCGGGAGTTGGAAAAAAGTCTAGTTCGGTTGAGGTTCATTGATCCGTGGCTGCGATAAGACCTCGAGGGAACCGCAAATGGGTGCTTAACCCTAGAACGATAGTGATACTGTAAAGTTTTGAACAAGAAACTAAGCAGGTAGTGGGAATTTTAAATTAAAATTGAAAGTCTACATTATTTCTAGTTCTCAAGAACTTTAAAAACAATATTCCTGATTCTCAAGTATTTAAAAGGACAGATTATAAATTTAATGAAGGAAATCCATGTAAAGGTGTCTAAAAGTATGCAACAAAAAATCAATCAAGTTTATCATAAATATATGGGTGTTAATTTGTTAGTAACTTATTTTAAATTAATTAATATTCAATAATTAATTATCCCTTTTTAAATCTATGAAGCTTCTTTAAATTTAATTAAGTTGACTTTATAGCACATAACTCATACGCACCGTTGCCAAGTTGATAAGCAGCTACAGCAAGCAACGTAAAACAAATATAAACCCCTCGTCTTTGCCGTTGAACAAATAAAGAAGTGAGTTGCATCACCTCCCAAGTCGAAGCGATACATATGTTTGTTTGCCTTAAAGCATCAGGGGGGATTAAGTTAAGTGGAAGAAATTACACCAAAGAGGATACACTTACTCCTTCTCTTTCGGCTCCCCTTTGGCTTTCCCCCGAGAGAAATGGCTTACAGTTCGTTTAGTTTTTGGCTGCTAATGTCGTGGGGATTTAGTTCGAATCAAAGCAATGTACTGTGACTCCGTAAAATGCAGCAGGAAAAAAAATATAGTAAAAGAGAGAAAAAAGAACGCAACGAGTGCCTTAAAAAATAATTAAACAATTAAGTTTAACAAGAGAACCATAATAAAACTATTAACTGCCACCGAATGCATTTAAATTGCTTGCTTAGCGAGGAAAATGCGGGGGCGTTTGGTTTGCTGGAGTATGCGGATCCAATAACCATCAATGTCTGGCGAATGTCTGGGAGATGCCTTTGAAATTTGCTTTTCATATCGAAATAATTGTTATGCCCGAGAATAAAGTTTAAAGTGAAGGACAAGCCGGCGAAAAAAAGAATAAAAAAAAGGGAAAGGAACCTCGCGGCGGGATGCAGTTCAATAAACTGCGAAAAAAAAAGGCAAAAGCATTCTTCGAGGCGCTTCTTGCTCTGGGAGAAAAATGAAATTGGAAATTGCATTTGTTTTTGCCTTTCTGCCTTTATACATAAAGCTCTTGGCCAATCGAAGAAAGCCATTATGCCATAGCACATTGAACGCACGATAAATAACGAGAGAGCGACCCAAAGTCCAGTCTATGGCAACACAAGGGCCAAATACAATTTATTTGCAAATTGATATTTAAAGGTCAGAAGGATACTAACCGGCCAAGAGCAGCTTAGGGCCATCAAAAGCATTTGGCTAATGGCGAATGCAAAAGATGCAAAGCGTATACATACATATTTACGTATGTTCAGAGGGCGGAGAAATTAAAATTTGTTTTTGGAAAGCTTCCAGTGAAAGGAAAATTCTGTGCTTATGACAGGGGGACATCAAAAACTTGGCACAGGATATGTCCAGGAGATGGGGTCGAAAAGTTTCTTGAACTCGCCAAAAAGTGTACGCAGCTTATCAAAAAAACATTTCGAATGCGCCGCCTAATGAAGTTATAACCCAGACAAACCCTGACTAGATATGCAAAGCTCTTTCCACCTCCTCCTCTTTATTTTTTTTTATTTTTTTGTGTACTTTTATTTTGCAATTGTGTCGCGCATTTGAATTAAGTGCAAATGACATGAGATTTTCAGGGGGAAAACAATGCGAATAGCAGCTGCCTCTTAGGAGTTGCAACCCCTCGACAAGCTTTTAAGCCACTTCACAGTTGTACAACAGAGTGCAGTAGCACCCACCGCTTTTCCTTTTCCCCTCCTTTCCCCCCTTTCGACTTTTCCCTTTGACTTGGCTCCTGGCACTCCTTTTGCTTGTTTTTCCCTCCGTTTCGGTGCAGTTTTCATTGTCTGGCTTGGTACTTTTTGAATTTATTGAAATGTTTGTTTGTCTGCAATGCTTCTGCGGTACAGAGAAAATAATTTTGTATTTTAAGATGATTCAATTAAATAGTTGAATTCTTTTAATTAATTTCAAATGTTTGCCATCATTTTAGTTACTACAACTTGCTATTTGAATTATTCCCGAATTTCGGTTTTTGATTTTACATTTTTAGGCCAACTAGAAATGGCTGTATAGTGATACTTTCAAAAAAATAGTTCCTACCTAATAGGTATGTAGATAGCTTAAGCTACAATTAATTTCAGTTATTCCCCTACATTTTCTCTGTGTAGTTGTTGCCTGGTTGCATTGTTGTTGGTGCTTTTCACCGCCCCCTAATTTTCCCCCGTTTTATATTTTCTTGGATTTGGATCCTGCACAGCTGCGCCTGGCGGTATGCTATGTTTTTTCTTGTTGTTATTTGCTGCATTTGTTGTCGCAAAATATTATTACTCCATTTCATTTATAAAAGTGCTGCTGCCCCTCTCTTCGGCATTTTCCAACTGCAATTCCATTTCATTGTCAGTGTCTCGTGTTTTGTGTTTTGTATTTTGTATTTGTTGTTTGCCTTGTCGGTTGGAGGAAGTTGTTGTGTTGCTGGCTTGTCATTGGCTTTAACTCCTAATCCACAGGTCACATCTGGCCCATTGATCAAAGTGTCTTTCGGTGAGGAGACAGCAAACTTATTCCGCTGCTTAAATTAAGCACCTAACACCACGCCCACAATGGCAAACAAACGACTCAGCCCACGGAGGACTGTCAGTTTTGCCGATGACAATTTTCAAATTTATTCTGCCATTTCTTTTGTCTTTTGTGTGCGGCAAAAAACGCCTACGGTTCTTCGCGAGGGGAAAAACCATTTAAAGCGCAGACAATTTTTCAATTTCCCCACACACACGCAAACACACACGATTGACAATTGAGAATAAACAGTTTTTCCGGGTTAATAAAATAGTTTTTCCTCGTCGTTACGCCCACATTGGCTAATGAGGAATTTTCCTGCTCTTTAAGCCGTTGGAAAAAGGTAACTGAAGCGATGGAATGGGCACATTTGAGGCTCACATGTTTGCTTACTGTCTGCACAAACACTCGGCGAAAACTCACAAAGGCGAATTGGAATATTAAACACTTTTATTAACTTTAGCATAAAGCTTAAAGGAGCCAAAAAATGAGTGGGGAAAACCAGGAGGAGTGGCAGAGAAAATTCTTTCGATGAAATATTTATGGCTGGCATTTTTAATGGATTAACAGTCTCTCTTTCTCGACTTCCGTCAGCACTTAAGCCAAGAAATGCCATTTAATTTAATGTGTTTATGAAAAGCCCAGCACTTGGAGCCGAAAACTAAAGAGAATCGAATTCGAATTCAATTGTATTGCAGTAGTTTCTTGAGCCCATTGTCTCTTGGACTTTTCGGTGACTTTTGGGGTGTGGCGAGCGAAAACCTTTTTGATTTGTGGCTCCAGTGGGTTTGGTTGTTGGGAGGAAGTGCTGCTGCCTGATTTATGCGTCCAGGGGAAGTGACAACTCAATGGCTTCATTAGTGTCCTCCGATAAAGTCCTGGATAAGGAATTCAGTTCGAGAAAGTGTCGGGAGTTTATTGCACTTCGACTTTTGACTTTTCCAGCAGGGGCCATGAAAAGTTGTTGCGCTCTTGTAGATAATCTCAAATTTTAGCAATAATAATTTCATGCTTATAATTTGTTCAAGTTCCCCGTTGCGGTTTTGCCAAAAACTTTCCACACGCGACTCTCATAAATTATGAAGAGGAGTGGAGAAGGTCCTCAATCCTTTGGCCCCGTCTGAGTTCATTCTCTGTTTTTGGCCAACGACCGTCATCTCAGAAGAACTCAACTGAACGCAGATGAAATTAGCAAATCGTCACGTAGCCAACATGAAGAGGGGAAATATTTATGGCTCGAAACAGAGAAAAATGTTGGGGATACTAAAATGAAAGTCGATATTTGTGTTTATGTTCCAATAAAATTAGAATTAATATGTGTGTATACTGTGCGTGTGACGGCAGAGAGCGGGCAGATGGAATATTGTCTGTAAATTAAGGATAAACCGAAGGTAATAACTTAAATGTTTACTTATTATTACATTAAATTAAAAATAAATGGGTACACTGTGTGTGTGTCGGCAGAGTGACGGCAAATCCTACTGTAATTTAAGGAAAAGGGGAATGATAATAACAAAAATATTTAAATATGAAATCATTATTAATTCGATTAAATTTAGGTTTAATCAGAAGCAATCTCATACATTTTAAACAATTTTCTTCCTGTGTAGCGAAAACCTAGAGAAAAACTGCAGAAAGCCAGGCCAAGGTTTTGATGGAATGTACGCTACATGTGCGTCTGCATCCTTTTTATTTCATTTTTGGCCATGTCAAGTGCGATGGAGGAGAAGCAAGAGACTATGGCTGCAGTTGGCTGAGCTATCTGGGTTATTGTTATTGTCCGTAATCCCAGACAAGCACCACTCACCCACAGATACGCACATTCTCCTCGAGCAATCAACTTAATTGCTTTAGCAACTCACCCCGAGATTTTCCGGCCGCCATTCCGAGGGATTCTATTGTTTAATGAGTGAAAATTGTGCCTCCTCGTATCGCTTACCCTCCTTTTCTCCTTTGGCATTCGGCAAACATTCATTAATCGAATCCGTTGTTTTGTAACAATGTTGGGAGTTGATTTTATTGTTGCCAAGATTTATGAGCTCTCTCTGTGTGTTGCCCCCAAGAAGTTGGCAAACATACAAACATTGCAATGTGGGTCCCGTGCAAATATTAATTTGTTGATTATTTAGCTTGAGTGGCGCGGAGGGGGAATCGAGAACAAAAAGAGTGTCATCTTGAAACACGAAGCGAACAGCAAAAGTTCTGTGCAAATATTGGTAAGAGGTTTTAGCCGTTTTTACCTTACCCATTATTAAAAGTGCATTAAACCTGTCCCAGAAAGACATTCCTCAGCTGCAATTGATTGGCACTACGTGTCCTTTACCTTAATTCCCCTACATTCGAATGTCATTCTGGTAAATTATTCAACCTTTATTTATATAGTTCTATATATACCTACGTGTCTGAGTGCTGTTATTCCGTCTGGTCAGGTGCCGGACCATCGTCAATTACCCAAACAGAGTCACAAATATTCCCTCATCATTGGGTTAGTTGGCTCTGATTGGCGCTGGCTGGCTATTCCCAACTATTCCCACTTTAGTCATATATTTCGTGGATCCTTTCAACACCTCTTGGCTTTTTGACGGCTTTATTACCGGGTTGTTTGGTTGGATGAAATTGGAAGTGTGGTTCGAGTCCATCTGCCGGCTCGCCATATTGATTATCGATTTGGGAATTGGCCTGGACTGTTTGGCTGACTGACTTAACTTGGCTACAGGTACACCCCAATACACCTGGCTGTGGTTTTGTGTGTGCATTCAATTTGGGCAACGTGTTAGCCACTTTGGCTTAGACAACACGGCGGAGTTACCCGCTCTGTTTTTCCCTGGCACGTTTGGATTTTATGGTTCATTTGTTGGCGCTTAGACGCTGGCTGGTTGCTTCGTTTAGTCCCTCGGCAGACATATATTGGAAATGTTCATTGGACAGCCACCTTGAAGTTAGGGTAAACAACCTTTCTTTAATTCGGTGTTTTTTCTATATTCTATATAAGCTTATACCATTTAATAATTAAATAAATAAATACATTTAAAACCTTACCCGTTACTAAAATTTTTTCTCATTTTTTCTATATTTTCCAGATCGAAGACGAGGGCAATCATGGCAACGATGAGACGCGCCTGTTCATCCTCTCCTCGCTTGCCCAATCCCAGATGAGCCGGGTGGCCTGCATTTTGTGCGAGGAGCCGCTGCTCGTATTCGATCGCTATCCACTGGTCGATGGCTCCTTCTTCCTGAGTCCCAAGCAGCATTCCAGCGGCTGCATTGAGGTGAGTAACGATCCATCCAATGATCCGTCCCTTGTCCTATGCACAGAAAAAGTGGTGATATTAATCTTAAAAAAATTTATTTTTTCAAGAAAATTTATTTCTTTCAAACAAAAATATATTTTTTAATTTTTTACATCAAAGTATTATACACCCAAAAAAAATTTGATATGGAACGATGATCAATTTGAGATTAAGTGGTATCAACTTATGACTTGATATATGTACTTCGAACGAAGAGAATTAGTTTTTCTCACTCACAATTACGT
This sequence comes from Drosophila prostipennis, assembly GCA_037075205.1. Taxonomy (NCBI): domain Eukaryota; kingdom Metazoa; phylum Arthropoda; class Insecta; order Diptera; family Drosophilidae; genus Drosophila; species Drosophila prostipennis. The sequence continues at coordinate 155,459 of JBAMCJ010007248.1, forward strand.
AATTTCAGTCAGCATATTGCTTCTTGCTCTAGAAACAACAGGCGTATAAATGCCAGAAATTTACCATGCGCATGTCGATTTGATCCCGTGCGTTTTTTTGTGTGAATAGATATTTACCAATATTATCAAGACTAAGAAAACTTGTTTTAGAAAGTACCTAATGAGTTTATAATTTGTTTGCTACAAATATGAAAAGACATATCTTTGCTAACCCCAAGCTATGATTTTCTTTCGGTGTACCCATCATTTATTAAACGTCAAATGTGGCATGGCAACCTCTTCCACACCCACGACCATGCAGCTTTCACTCGCCCACGTGCCCCCGAGAACTTTCAGCTGCAATTAGCGGGGCGAACTGCTGCCCCATCTCCTTCATTTCGAGTCGCCTCCGACCGCCAGCCACTCCTATTTTTCGTTCCTTTTTTTTCTGTACTTTCTGGGGACAGACAGACAGACCCCGCAATTTATGACCCATTTAAGTCAGCGTAATTACGTTCAGCGCCGGAGAAAAACTGCAGTTTGCAGTTTGCACATTTTGCATTTCATATATAGAGGTACTGCACGCACGACCTACGCTTCTTCCATGGGCTTTATATTTCCCCTGTTTTTCCTGCTTTTTCCCTAGCTGCCTGTCAGTCTCGCTTGAGCCCACCCTCCCCCTTTTTTCCCCACCGACTTCTGGGGGCTTTAAATTAAGCCTGGATTTATAATTCATTGCCAGCTGCTGCTGCTGCTGTTGCTGCAATCGGAATTGGCTCCTTTGTATATGCCTCTTCTCCCTTGACTTTGACTTCTCCAGTCTTCTGTTCGTGGGCGGCCAACAGCAATCTCCTGGGCAAGTTTATGCATTTTGCATTTTATTTGAAATTATTATGTCGCGTCGCAATGGCAGCTCCACCACTTCCTCCTGTTCCTCCCTGTTTTCCCCTCCGAGTCCTTGGTCTTTTGTCAGGAGGCATGCAAGAATGCGCTCAATTCTCTGGGAAAAAAACCCCTCGCTTCATCGCTTTTTGACAAAAGTGGAAAGTTGATACCCTAACAAAAGAAGCCGTTTGCCAACTGGCGGTTTATTTGCCTTGCCAAGGCTTTGAAGGGTATTTAAATAGGAAAAATACATAGAATTCCTTTGTAAGTTTGTTAGTAAAAGGAAAACTGTCTAGAAAAAGGATTTTTGATAGTCTGTTTGCCTGCATTTTTAAGGATTACTCATTATTTTGTTTGAGGAGATATAAGAGTATAAATTATAAAGCACTTTATAGACCGAAAATGTTTCAAAACATTTTATTTCACAATAAAAACTAAAGACTTAACTTAAATTCCTTAAATATACCTTACATATTTATACCCGTTACTCGTAGAGTAAAAGGGTATATTGTATTCGTGCAAAAGTATGTAACAGCTAGAAGGAAGCATTTCCGACCCTATAAAGTATATATATTCTTGGTCAGGGTCACTAGCCGAGTCGATATAGCCATGTCCGTCTGTCCGTCTGTCCGTCTCTCCGTCTGTCCGTCTGTCTGTCCGTCCGTATGAACGCTGAGATCTCGGAAACTATAAAAGCTAGAGGATTGGTATTTGGCATGAAGATTCTTGGAGTTCCTACGCAGCGCAAGTTTGTTTCCAGAAGGTGCCACGCCCCCTCTAACGCCCACAATAGCTAATATACGATTTTAAAAATTTAAATATTTTGGAAAAGTAAAAATGCAGTTTTGTTGTGCTTATCAATACCTATCGAAATGTAGAAGAAATTTTTTAAATCGGACGATTCGTTAAAAAGTTAAAGCTGATCAAAGTTTATATCTCCATCTTCCACGCACTCCCTTTAGCCGAGTGACGGGTATTAGATAGTCGGGACACCAACCCGACTATAGCGTTCTCTCTTGTTTTATTTTATTATATACTATTAAAGTATTAATATTATAACTAACTAATTTGACTTAAAATCCCTTTAAAAACATTTTATTTACAAAATTACTAAAGACTTGATTTTTCTACCCAAAAGAAAACCCACTTGTTTATTCAAAGACTTTTGGCTAATAAAATGGTATATTCCTATTTATGGCAAAGTGTGTTCAGGGGCTTAGAAGTCGCCCTTGCAATTCATTCTTTTTCCTGCCATAATTTTTCATTGTCGGTCTGTGTGTCTGGTTGGTCGGTTGGTTGGTTGGTGGCCCCTGGGCTCCTGCTTGAATTATGCGGCTGGGTCCTGCCCCTTTTTGTGTCCTTTTGTCTGCACCTTTTTCACCGCTTCCGCTTTCTCACAACCCTCTGACTCCATTCCTTCTTTTTGTTTGCATTTTTGCAGGTTAAATACGAGGGACGCACTCTCTACTTGACCTCTGTTTGCATGAGCTGCCTGGACGGAACCTCCAGCAGCCGCGTCATCAACTGCAGGTGAGCATCATCAAAAAGGGGGAAAATCTTGGCAATAAATGCATAAATAAATGATAAATTTGCGTTTTCCGCATCGCTTACAGATTCTGCAAGGAGCCGTGGGATGGCTCGAGCCTGGTTTTGGGCACCATGTACGCCTACGACATCTTTGCGGCCATGCCCTGCTGCTCCGAGAGGTTCAAGGTGAGTTTATAGCCCAGTAATATTTTTGTTAGGTTTTTTAAGGAGCTTAAAAGTAGCGTACTTCGTTAATAACAAAAAATAATTTAAATAAATAAATAAAACATCCTAAAATCATATTTAAATCATGAAAAAATACTCTTGATTTTTAAAAATATTTTAATATTTTCAATCTGAAATATTTGCATGAAATTCATTTTAATTTCCCCCCTCTCCGCTTTATTTTCACTCCCTTTGCAGTGCAATAACTGCTTCAAAATGCTGATGCATCCGCAGCAGCGTCTGAGCTTCTACAGTGACTACTCGCACGGGGTAACTTGTCCGTACTGCAACACGCAGGACACGCACTTCGTGAAGCCGCTGAGCTTCTGCTACGCCAAGAGCCCGGCGACGCGGCTGCCGACGCTCGCATAACATGAGGCCCCGTTGGAGTCGCCCGTGGGAACAGGTGCCACCGCCACTCAGGTGCCAAATGCCCAGGGCGCTCCAACGGCCTCCGGCTGCAGCAGCAACATCTCATCGCATGCGAGCAAGCAGCAACAGCCACCGAAACAGCCGCTCTACAATGCCGCCATCGATTATTCGGCACCGCTGCAGCAGCAAATTAATCCGGACTTGATTGGAGCCCATCCGCATGCCCAGCAGCATCAGCAGCAGGTGCGACAGCAGCAGCAGCAGCAACCACAACAACAGCAGCAGCAGCAACAGCAGCAGACTCAGCAACAACAGTCACAACAACAGCAGCAGCAACATACGCCTGCGGTCAGCAGTTTTCAGAGGGCCAACTTCCCTCAACAGTCGCATAAAGGCAACATGAACATGATGGCCATGGCCGATGTGATGAGCAAGTACCAGCAACAACAGCAGCAACATCGCCAGCAGCAGCCACAGCAGCAACATGCAACGCAGAAAGGACTCGAGGGCCTTCTATTGACCAACAGCAACAGCAACACAACAAACACAAGCAACAGCAACAGCAGCAGCAGCAGTATTAGTAACTTAATCATTAGCCATAATTCAGCCAGCAATCCAGGCAGCAAAATGCAGCAACAACAACAACAAAGCACCAGCACCAGCTACTTGGGGCCAAAGTGATGCCATCTCGGCTCTGTGGGGCTGTTCCAGCAGCAGCAGTGGTTGCTCCTCGGGCAGCGGATCGCAGCCCTCGTTGAGTCCGACGGCCAGCAGTCATGGCAACGATGGCTCCAAGATGATGTTGTGGGCGGCGGCCCAGAGTTCGCCACAAAATGCAGCGGCAGCAGCAGCTGCAACACTCAGGGATGGATTCAAGGAGTTGCAACAGCAGCAGCAGCAGCAGCAGGTGCACCCTGCCCATGCAGCCTCGCCCACAGCTTCGCTGACCAGTTCCAGTTCCTCGTCGAACGGATGGAGTGGCTCGCATTATGGCAAGCCCAATATCTGGGAACTGCCAGGATCCGCTGGACAGAGGACACCGGCCAGCAGCCACGACATCTTCACCGATCTCCTGTGCAACCTGAGCATCAGTCAGGACAATAGCAGCAGTCAGCAGGCCAAAGTCGATGCCTCGGCCTCCGACGTCAGCTCGAATTCCTCCTCCTCGGCCGGGGAACTCCTGGAGGCCGCGAATATCTGGAGATTTCCGGAATACGCCAGTCAGCTGTACAACGAGGAGCCCACCGGTGGCGCCGCCGCCTGCATGCAGCTCTTCAACGACTATCTCAACATGAACTAAACAAAACAAAAGCCTGCAGCATTTGTTACTCTAGCTAAATTTATACAAAACAAAAAAAGAATAACGTGAGAAAAGAGTAAGCAGGAGAAGGAGGAGAAGCGAAAGTTTTAGTTTTTAAAATCATTTGATTTTTTATACAATCACACCACAACAACCAACACACATCTAAAAACCGAGAGAAAACAATGCAAACTAAAAACAATTTTCTTGTTATTTTTGTTGAGTTTTTTTAGTTCTTTGTTTACACACCTACCTAAACAAAAAAAAAAGAAGCAATTTTTAGTTTTATTTTATAAAGCAAATTTTTTTATACATTTTACCAAAAAAAAAAACAAAGCGAAATGTAAAACAAAAAAAAAAAGGAAAACGAGGAAAGAGGGACAAAAAACGAAACATTTACATCACGATTGAGGGAAAAGTTTTATTTAGCAAAAATTGAAGGCAGGGCATTAAATTGTTTAAACAAATCATGATAATTGCTGTGCTGCTCAATAACACAAAACAAAAAAGGATGAAAAGCAAAAACGGAGAAGTAGGAGAGTAGAGTAGGAGAGTATAAACAAAAACGAGAAGGGGAGAACATGAAACATTTGCTACAATTTATGAAACCTAAAATTACACAAACCTAAATTTAACAAAACAACATAAACGATAAGTTGCACATCTTTACCTAAGCGATTGGTAATTATTCCTAGTTTTAGTAAGCGAAACGAGAACCTCTAGAACCAATTAAGTTTCTCCCTCCAGTTCAGAACAGTTCAGTTAGGTCCTCAAAGAAATTCCACCCCTAACACAACGCCCACCCACCCAAAACGCCTCTCACACACACATAGCAGCCAGGCGGCACATGCAACAAGGTCATCACCATTACCACCCCCTTTCAGGAGTATTTCAAGCAGTCCACCCCCACCCACGCCCCCCAAACTCTCTTAGTTAAGTCCTCAAAAAAAAAAAAGAAAATATGATAAAACTACTTTCGGCGCAGCGTGATCATTAATTATTAAGCATAAGTGTTAGGTTATAGCGATCTTCTTTGTATATGTCTAGGGTTCTTCTCTTTGTCTTAAAATAGCAGAGCAGCCGTATGTGATGGATCTCTAAAGGTAGAGTGACGACCCCGCAGGTGCGAACCAAAAAACACATGCAGGCACTCACTATCGATAGGTTTAGTAGGTTGTAAGGTCGATTTTTTCTAAATTTTAAATATGGTATGCAAGCAAACATCCAACAATTTATAGAGCGGTTCAATGTTTCCTGTTTTGTGTTTACTCCGTGCTTAGAAAAGTCACCAAATCCCTGGGGTAAAAGTCCTTCCCAATCTCCTTGTTCCCCTATACCCACTCGCAATTGTGAAATTTTAATCGAATTAAAATAAAAAATTCCCCCTGTGAAAATGTTAGGCAGCCTGAACTTTAAATTGTCTTTTTAATAATTTCTATCCACTATCTGTGAAATTTTTAATTCAATTAAAAATAAAAACCCACTTGATATGTCCCCTATCTGTGAGCAAAAGTATAGGATACCTAAACCAGAAGCTGTTTTAGATTTTCTACACCTCCACATTTATTTTATCCTCTCCTCTACTCAATTTCTTTTTTTTAAATCCCTGTGAAAATTTTAATAAAATTAAAAATAAAACCCACTTGATAATATCCCAACTGTGACAGGACTTTAGGCAACCTAAACCTTAAAAAACATTTTAATGAAATTGAAAGTAAAAACCCATTTGATATGACCCCCAACTGTGACACGCAGTTAAAAACCGCAGAAACTCTCTGAATCTGTGTTAAATTTTTCATTTTTTTGTGTGTCTATTTTTCAATTTATAAATTCTGTGAAAATTTTAATGAAATTAAAAATAAAAACCCTTTTGATATGACCCCATCTGTGAAAAAAGTTTAGGCCAGCTAAACCTTAAAAAAGATCAGCAGAAACTGTGTTAGATTTTCCAATTTTGGTTCTCTTTCTTTCCCATTTTCAAATTGTGTGAAATTTTAATAAAATTAAAAGTAAAACGCCTTCTTCTGTGAGAAAATGTTTAGGCAGCCTAAACTCAAAAATTCATTCAGCAGAAACTGTGTTATATAAACCCCATTCCCCAAAACCCTTGTGTTCGTTACGAACACTAAAATTTAGAACCCATAAGTTTCGTCAAATCATCTGTGAATAGAGTGATAGGGTCTTCTTTAAAAAGTTTTCAATTGCGAAAACTAGATATTGATGAGAAGACTCGACACTTTTATAAAACCTTCACTGTGAGTGTTCGAAAGGAACGAAATTTTTATGAAAAATTCTAAAACCACACCAAATTGTGACTAGGCCAGGCCCCAAAGAAAATCCCTTGTGAAACCAAGTTGAAAACAAACATTTTCAGAAAATGGGTAAACCCAGACCCCAAACCAAAATTGCCTCCCTTAAGACAGCCAAACTGTGACAAACCCCCATTTGCTCATACCCCTGTGAATTGCCCTTGGAAAGGATTACCAATTTTTGAGAAAAATTTAAAACCCCAACCCCCAAAGCAATTGTGAATGCTCCTAGAATTACCGAGTTTCTCTTTCGTTTCCCATTATTTTTGAAAGTTTTCAGCAGTGTGATATTATTTGGATATATATTTCTGTGTTTCGATCAAGGCATTGCCTGAAATTTTTTCAAAAAGAATTGAAAACCATATTCTCAAATATCTGTGAGTCCCCCTCTCTTAAATCCCCCTCCTATATAACCCCTTTTATCCCCCTTTGGTGACTTTTGGTGAGGGATCTGCTTGAAATACAAAACCCTGGGGATCACGAATGGCATCCTACCACTTGCATGTGCTGCAGTTTTTCCAGTAATCACAATTTGAACGCCTCCTTTTGGGCATTTAGCATTGCCGCCATTTTACATACCAAATATAATACACGTTAATTTAACGACAATTTTTTCAGAACGCATGAAGGGACAAACTGAGTGATAGTAAATTTTTTTTGTATACAAAACCTACAGTAACGAGACGTCTTCGTTATGCCTACTTATATAGAACTACCGGTTAAGTTTATAAGTACATACCCTATACCCTATGAAAACCTACACCTAACTAACCTAAACCTAAAACCTAAAACCTAAATTTATAGAAACTAACGACAAGCGACACTTTTTGGCATTTACTTGAGAGGATTATATATAAGTTTGGCACAGTTATATATAATTTTCGTCTAAATTTAAGGTTTTAATCTAATATACGCGAAGGAGAGGAAGTGAACTTATTTATAGGCAAACCCCACACACACACATACAAAAAACATGACACACAAAACACACACAGATACAGCATATAGTTATATAGATATTTAATTGGAGTAACCTTTAGCCCTTACACTACACTACACTACAAATTATATTGGTAATAAGTTCTACGCAAGCTAAATCTGCCTTTTAAAAGAGAAGAAAGGCAGTAGCACCCGCACCACCAACTACTACGTAAGTCAGCCCGTGTTTTAGTTTGATTCAGTGTTTGTTTTAGTTAAATGTGCTAGGACGAAGCCTCGATGGCGTCCAGTCGAGAAATAAATAAAAAGAAACCACAAACTTATGCCCACCTCAGCCACCAAGAAGAAGATGGAAAGAATCGAATTATATAGAGCGCCCCTAAAACAGTAATAGTCAGACTTCCGATCACAACTAACTCTAATGAATCGTAAACCCTAGACGGCAAATGAATAACATAGTAGAAGTCTTTAAGTAATGACGACGATGAGATGGCGATTGAGCGAGAGAGTAAAACACATTAAAATGTAATTTATATTACCTCCTTAGCAAAAATCAATAACAAATAACGAATAACAAATAACAATGTTTTCTAAATGCATATTAAACTATGATAAATCAAGGCAAAAGGAAAACAAAATATGTACGTTTAAATCAAGTAATCAATTCTATAAACAATTAAAAGCAGTTTTTGTTTAGTTCATAATTTCTACTCAATAAAAGAAAAGCACACTTTTATATATTTTATGTTAAACGAATGAAATATTTGCGCGCCTTTCCCCCCTTTTTTAATCTTTTGACGATCTTCAGTTACTGTGGAACATGCCAAAACCCGTGTAGCAGCAGCAAAATGTTTAAACTTTAACCGAAATTCTTAAAAACCAATTTTTGATAGCTCCCTCCGAGCTTTCTCAGATCATCTGATGACGAAATGTACAAATTGGTGAAGTTTAGGCACTTTCAACCGCGATCCTCCTCCGATTTCCCAAGACCAAGGCAATATGAAGCGCAGCAGATATTTCCGAAATTATACTCCCAAAAAGAAAAGAAACCCACTCTGTAATCCTCCCCTCGACCCATCCACCAAATTTATAGATTGATTTTATTTCCCACCCCGATTGTAATTTTTGTTTAATTAAATATACACACTTAGCACACTTTTGTTTATGCCTAATTCGTAATGTGTAATATATGTATACTTTGTACCTTTTTATGTTATACACAAAAGTCCTTATAATCCCCCAACCCCACAAGGAATACAATCCTCGCCCAGTGTTTTAAAGCCCCCTCCCCCTCTCCCTCTCCAACCCCCTACGCTCCTCCTCTCCTACACATTTTGGCAATTCAACTTGAATGTCTACTTTTAATGTAATTTAGTTGAATATTTTAGTTGATTTTTATTATTATTATTCGTACTCCGTATGGAAAACTAAATAAATTTAATTGTATTTCTAAATAAAAAAACAAAAAAATGAAAAAAGGACAAAAATTACATTACTTTCTGCTATTATTATTACTACAATTAATATTGAATTTTTGTTGAATTTTCAAATGATTAAATGAAATATTTTTAATAATTTGTCTTTTGGTTTTATTTACTCCCCGACTTTATTTGGTACCCTATATATTTATTTTTCGGTTGCAACTGCATTGATAAAGAAGATAAAAACTAAAATGCCGGACGACAAACTGCCGACTAGAGGAAAGAGCAGAAACGAAACCTTTACCGAAATGTATTGCTTAGCATCTGGTAGGAAACCACTACCCAACTACTTTGGTTCCCGATCCAGTTTCCTCCGATCGCGACTTAGTTTAGCAGCTACCTCAGTTTAGTCACATCGATAGAGTCTAGAATTAGACGAAACACAAGTACATATATTTTACTCGACGTAGGAACATGTTAATCGCAGCTTTTAAAACAGAAGATATAGCTTAGAACACCCAGGAGTTGTATGTGTGGATTATGCAACGATTTATTTAGAATCCTCCCGCCCCAGTCAAGTCCCCCGATTTTTGGATTATTCCCTTTCCGTTCCTTAGCCAACTTGCTTACTGAGTTACCTGCGTCCCCTGATGCACTAAATCAATTTCTTAGTTGAATTTTGAGTTGAAAAAGCGCAGAAAGCTGAGATGAGAAAGATGATGGTCAATGTTGTAGTCGAATTTTTGTTCACGTTTGTTCTCGTTAAGTTGAAGATTTCATGCCAAAGTACAAACCTTAAATCAATTCTTCGTAATTCCTAAATACCTATCGTAATACCTAATCCCAGGTCCCTCAGTTTCTTTAAAGTTTATAAACACCTACCTAAGTTCGCTATCCCAAAAAAAATGGGCTGCACTTGTTTAGCATTTAAGTGTATTTTATATATGTATATGGTAGCAAGTCAAGAAGATACATATAAAGAAAGGATCCCCGAGAGAAAACTTTAGTTGCATTTTTGGCATTTTGCACAGGTTTTGCTAGAAACGAATTTGGTTTACTTACTATAATTCGTATTCGTATTCGCTATTGGTATTGTATTTGAATATTGTATTGAATTTATCCCTAGAGTTAAGTAAGCGAGCAGATAAAAAAGAACCGATGTGTGACGAACCGCTGGTTAAGTGGACCAACAGTCGGTTGATCAGATCTTTGGGTCCTCGAAAGATCCATTATTACTAGGTGTAAAGGGTAACCTCTACTGGTAACCTACCCAAAAACTGGAGTGTTGAGCAAGCAATACGAGCGAAGGCCCCAAAAGGCAGCCAATCTGCGGAAGAAACTGCAAAAGCCCCAACTCGCCGCCTCTGGGCTTTTTGATTTAGCTAATAGATTATATAGTAGGTAAACACTACGCCACACTAAACACTACACTTCACTACACTACACTACACTACACAACACACCACACACTATATATCTATATATTATATTATATATCTTTTTTGAGGCGCACTCGTGCTGATGTGGAGTATGAATTGTCGAACAATCGTTGCCATTTATTTCGCTATAAGTCACCAGTCCAAGAAGTCGTGTCTATGTGTTGTACTTAGGTTTTAGCAGTGCCCGCAGTTCGTTTTTAACTTATAACCCTCGATGTTGTGTTTTGTTCTTCTGTAGGATCATGTATTACCCTAGACTAGAACTTATAGTATAGCCTAAGCTTCACATATATATATAGAGTATATAGAGTATAGGGATAAAGAGAGCGAAAAGCGATAAGCGATAAACGATAATCGAAGGACTGATCCTGTGCGCGTGTGTGTCGATATTTGAAATTGTGATCCAAGACTGACTGACTGAAATAAACTCCAAGCAAGCAAACAAGCCAGCAAGGCAAGATGATAAAGGTAAAGCATAAGTACTATATAGAACATCCAGGCAATTCAGGTATGCGAACTAATCAAGAATTCAAGGACTTCCAGCGAACACAGAGACTAACTACGAAGCAAACAAAAGCAAACAGAACTTTCTACCTCATTGTTGAAACGTTTGTAGCCGAGTGTGTGGCTCTTTAGCACCCGACAATACCTCAGATGCAGAACAGAACCAAAAAAAAAAGAAAACCAAGAAGAATCGAAGATCGATGATAGAAGATTTGAATGGGAAGGAAAGAAAAGAAAAGAGGATTTAGAAGAAGAGATGAAGGACTTTCAGTGTAAATTTGAATACGTATTACGAGTTAGTAATCATCAACTCCATCTCCATGTCATATTATCTCATCTCCAGTCACGTCAGTCATATCACACACACACAGAGAAACACACACACACTGCCACAGTCTCAGGACCCCCCACTCGTATCATCGCATTCCATTATCTTAGGGATATTCAGAGTTATGTAGTCACGCGCAAGAAGACAACACCAAAGCAAATCAAATCATTCCAATCGAATCATTCGAAACTAATCATTTAGGCTAAGCGAAAAGCAGGACAGCCACAAAATAGTTGATAAGCACTACAATTGGCATCATTAACAATCATTTTGCAACACACTTCTTAATTTGGATTTGCATTTTGGATTCACTTGATTTCCGATTGAAAAGAGCTCCCCGATATGTGATATTTAATTGGTAATTGCAAAATTGAATTTGAATTTGAAATTGATAGGGAAGACGACGATGAGAAACGCGAAGGAAACTCAACATCTGTGAGCATTGGCTTAGCACTTAAGTTCGAAAGAGATTAAGGATTATATATACTTGTATTAAGATTTGTAAAATTCGTAAATTCGGATTCGGAACACCAACTGTGAGCGCATTAAAGATGAACAGAGATCTGAAATCAAATGAAATTTAAGGAAATCATATGTGGTATATTTTTTGGCTTGAAATTTGTAAAATTCGCATAGGAATCGAATTCGATCGTCTATTTTGGATATTGTACGAGTACTTCGGTAAGCTTAGATTTAGTTCTTCCACAAAAAAATTGAAAAAACAACAACACATGAGTCTGCATCACATCTGCTAGGAAACGAAACAATCATGCACCTTTCGATAACTCATAACTGTGACGAAATTTACACAATCCCCCGATTCCCCCTAAGTTAATCAAAATTGAAAAAAATAAACATTTTTGTGGCTGCCTCAAAGAAATAAAAATTTAATCACTCGCTAAGTAGAATCGCTTTTGGGTCCCCTAAGGACCTCCAGGCATAGAAATCTAAGCTCTAGGCTAAGCACGCTTCCCAACTAAACCCCTTTTTTCCAAAAAGGTCTAAAAAGGGGTCCATCATTATACTCACTCTCTTAAACAACACTCACACACACGAATACAAATTAATGGAATAATTACCTCAGATTAGAATTTTTCTAGTTTAATTCTTACAAATATACATATAAATGTTAAATGACGAAAACGAAGAAAAAAGAGAAAACCAAAAGCAAAACTAACGAAAATATTATGAAAATCACTTATACACTCCACAAAAAACGAGCAAAACGAAACGAGCATTTTTTTAATGGCGAGTTATGAGAAATTTTAATAGTAAAATTCAAGAGCAATTTATTATACAAAGGCAAAGAAAAAATAACAAATAATTACCTAAGCAAATACCATACATACATCAAAATGCATGCAATCTCAAACTAAACTAAACCAAAATCAAGTAAACTAAACTAAAGTAAATTAATGCAAACTTTTAATGTTTCCCCCGATAAATATTATATATATAAATACTCATATACATATATAGACCAAGAACGCTGCCAAAAAAAAAACAAAGAATATCGAAGCTGCCACTCCCACAAAAATCAAACTCCCAAAAAATCGAAAAAAAAATCCCAGCTCAACCAAAAAAAGAAATCAGCTAGAAAAGAGAGGAGTACCATATTGTAGGGACTTTATACATGTATATCTTTTAACGTATATTGATCTTGGCTATTATTATTGCATTATTACGCATTACGCACTGCGAATATCGTATATCGAGTATCGAGTATCTATTATATATGGCATATATTGTATATGAAGTTTTCATTGTACTATTTAATAATCTATTGGAGATTGATCCTTGTATGTTTCGTTATAAGTATTTCATATTTCATATACACACTCACACACACACTCACTCATACTCACTCACCCTAACACACGTACACACACCAACACACTGACACTGATCATCCTGAAGGTCCTTTTTCCCGAGGGGGCGGGACGGGAGTCCAAAAAACCTCGGCTGGGCGTGGTCGCGCCTACTCACATAGAAGAATTTCTGCTGCTCAGGTAAAGGCGTTGACCACGCCCTTCCACGGCCCAAGGACACGCCCACCACCCCCGCCCCTTTTCCCCAAAAGGATCGAAAACAGGATGGATCGTGCCAAGGATTTTGTGTTAAATTCCGTTTATTTAGTTAAAAACTAGTATTCCGTCTCTTTCAAACTTCGAGGCTCGAAAGAAAGCAGGTGAAGAAAGTGAAAAAGGAAGCAAGAAGAAGAAAGAGAGCGAGAAGTAGAAGAGGAGCCATAGTGGAATTTTGTTTAAGTTTTTTGTTTCGTTTCTATTATTGAAAAGGAAATTTATGCAAATAATAAGATAATAATATTAAACAAAGTACACTTTACCTTATTTAGATGCAATGAAACTTTAATTCCTTGAATTAGTCAAATTTGATTTTGGACCTGAACAAAAACAAAATACAAAAACCACAAAAAAATACTTACAATTACATGTGTAATGAAATCAAATAAAATACTTGCTAAAAAATAGACAAATGTGCCGCAGGATGGGGGACTACGAAGAAAGGCTTAGACCGAAACCGAAAAAAATTGAAAATAAATATGTAGATCCCCCAATCCTGATTTGGCACTCCTCCATTTTGGTTTTTTGCCTGGAAAGCGAATGTAAAACGAATATTTATTGTGTATCTCTTACTAAGCAAACGAATGAAAAAAAGCGAGCATCCTTTGATTTCCTTGTTGAAAACTAAAGCAAATATACAAAGCGAAGAGCGAGCGGAGAGAAATTACAAAGTAACATTGAACGATACAAAAAACATGAACCTCAGCACTCCTGCATCCTAACACAAATGTAACAAAATGCAAAAAAGATAACCCTAAACAAATCCTAGCGAATCAAACGAAGAAAGCGAAGAAGGCCGAGAGCGGAGAAAGCGAAGAGAGCCCAGTGAGAAAGAAAGCAGAGAAAGCAGTCAGCGAAAGCAAAAGCAAAAGCGCCCCTCCCCCTTTTCGAAAGTACAAATTGTTTTTATTGTGAGAGGATCTTTTATCGAAACAAAGTTGAAATGGCAAACTGATCGATAATTATCGATTAGTGTCGATAGGCAGGCAGAGTCTGAGAACCACACCGTGAATTCTGTTCGATCCATAGTTTCAGCCCAACTTTGCTTCCGAAAAACCAACCGACAAAAAAACCAAACCAAAAAGCTAACCAAAAAAATATGTAAAATTAATATTAACTCGGAGAAAGCTATCCCGTAGAAGCTTATCGAATATCGTCTATCGATACCAGCAGCAATAATCCTTTGCCAGCCTCTCTCTAAGCTAAAACATACACTCAAACACACCCACACACTCATCTAGACACTCACACCCTCATCCACATTCATCTACACTCATCATTGGCATTAAATCATCAAACTAAAAAAAATATAAAAAAAGAAAAAATAATTCTAGACACACACATACAAACATATATTGTACTCCCCACATTTAGCACTTAACACATTCATACATAAATCACTCATGATATGCGTATTTGTCTCTATTTATAATAATAATAATAAAGTAATAATATACGAAATATGTAACATTTACTATGTACTACCTTATGAATCGATTACACTTCTAATTATATACCTAAAAATATATATATATATATTTTGTATAAGCGATCGGGTTGGATCGATCCAGCAGACTCTCAAAGAACACAAAGAATCTTTCAATAAAGCGCGACCATTGTCGCTTATAATCATCAAGAACCCAAAAATTGGAAATTTTGTATTTTTTGGATGGGAGGATTTACTTTTAAATGGAATAAAATGGTATGGTAAATATTTTACGGATTAGAGTTTGCTAGGTCTAGAAACAGATTACTATTTGTAATTGAAAGGAATAAGTTAAGTTTGGATTGACGTGTGGCAATGATAAATGCCCCTTGAGGCAGAATCACTTTTGTTTTCTCTATAGTGACTTGGGATGGGGTCAATTCCCTCAGCTTAGCCGATAATCGGAGCTCAAGACCAGCTGTGGCAGTTCAATTAGCGTCTTTGAAGCAGCTACCGAGTACCTGCCCGGCTTTCTAATTAACTTTGCCGGGGGGTGTGTGAGCGGTGTACTTGGGTAGCGGATTTAACCACATCTGTACCATGTTCGCTGAGTGGCAATATGGAATCCAATTTCAGCTCGGCAACAAAATTGCACTCGAAAGGAGTCTGGTACTCCCGTTCGCACTGGCGCAGCTCACACAATGTACAAATTCAATTGCAACTAATGCACTTCATGCGTCTTCTGAGTGAGGAGACCCCCAACCCAAACATATTCCCTACAAAATATCCTCGAACCACCCACTTTTCCACTTTCCCGCAGACGTGTCTGCGTGTGAAGTTTAAGCTGTTTGGCCGCGGGGGCGAAATGGCGGGAGGAAGGACTTCTTCTTCCTCGCCCAAGGATGTGTGTGCCCGGCGAGTCAAGGAGCTGAAAGCGGAAATCAAACACGAGGCGAGGATTGCTCGCTTCTTAGCCCGCAGATGAGCGTTTTGGTCCTTCGTCCGATTAGCAAGGAAGGTACACTGAAATATAATTAATATTCCAACATTTGCATCTATACAAAGGATTTTAAATATTAGGGATATAGTTTTAAACTATGGATACCACTTGTCCCAAATGTATTTTTTTTATTAAATACTATATTTTATTGAAGAGTCATATACGTAAGTATTTATGTAAATTTCTTTAAGAATTTTAATTTATTACACAGAAAGACTGTTTTAATATTCAAGACTCTTGAATCAAGAGTATACAATTTTAGATGGAGAGATATTATTGGAGTTATCATTGGTTATTCCTTATAATATGATATTATTCATCCTATTATTTTCCCTAATATTTTTAGGACATTAATTTTTCACCCAGTGTAGAAACGTTTCCTCCTCTCGAGTGCCCCGTGTCACGCTGACTTTCGGAGGTTAGGAAAAGGGAGTTCGTGGTTCGGGGGTTCAGGTTCAGACCACTCCCTTTCAGCCCGAAGCTCTTGGTTGCAGCTGTGGCCCTGGCTTTGGCTCCGGGTCCTGGTTCTAGGTGGGTTCTGGCCAAAGGGAGGGGAGTTAACGTGGCCGGCATGGCAAATATTTAACGCAAACAATGCGCTTAAATCAAAAGAGAGCCATGTCTGCGGCATAACTGCGCGTGGGGCAGACAGGCGAAAAGGGGGGTATACCCCGCCCATGTCCTCGCCATCAAATCTATTTAACCTCACACGTTGCAGGTCCTTTTTTCATGTCCTGCTGCTGATGCTGCCCTTTAGTTTTAATGCTCGAGGTCCGAGGAACTACGGAGGAGCATGCAAATCAGCTTTTTATTCGACTGGCCTCCCAACTGACTCGCCATTCAGATCCTGATCCCGATCCCCCAGAATGCCCAACCTGGGTGCATAAGTTCGCCACGGAATGACCCTCTGGGGAAATTCATAGTTGATACTTGTGGCCATTGAACTGTTTTGGGGGTAAAAAGTCAGAGGGACAGGCCATAAACACAACAGTCGATAACCAAAGTTACCGCACTGTCAAAAAGGGGATGTTTATTTATAAAACTAAAATCTAAATAGGGGTAAATTTAATCAAATTTGTAACTAAGGAAAAAAATGTAAGCCCATTAATTTATTTATTTAATTTTTGGTTCTGTTATTAAGTTTTTCAAATAACTTAAACTTTTTTAATTAATAGAAATTATTGTTAAACTTATTTAATTTGGTATTTTACAAAGTTTAATTTAAACTAATTATAGTAAAGTAAATAAAGTCTCGATAAATATTTTTCGCCATTTAAAAAATAATTACTTCCATAATCCCAGCAAAACTAACTAACATTTGAGGAGGTATACAAAATGTAATAATTAAATAGTCGAAATTCCTATTTCACTCTAAAATGTTTTGTCTTCTCAAAATCCATTTCTCAGTGCAAGGGACAGGACCTAATCTTTATCTCAGCCATGTCAAGCCAAAGTTTGTGGCCCAAAACTTTGGCTGTTCCCTTGTGCCAATGAAAGTGGTCAGTTAAAAAATGTCAATTCCCCCCTTTGAAGACTCCCGACTGAGACAAAGAGCACCGAAGTAAAGCGAAAGTAATATGTCTGGGGCATGCATAATTACCAAACTTTGCGGCAGGGACACATAAGTCATATATCCTGCCAAATGACCAAACGGACAAGAGTCCTGTGTCAGGATTTATTTATGTAAATAGCAGAGTGGGAGAAGGTGGGCTGCAAATTAAACACGACACTGCGTCGTTATCTTTATAAATCAAAGGGAATTACAAGCCCATATTCTCCAACCCCTTCGGAAAAATCCAGCCCACATGTGAATGCCGCAAATTCTGGAAATTGTTGCAAACCCTTTCGGCAAACAGCTCAAAGGATTCAGTTACCCCATTCTCCCCCTCACCGCTTGTGGACATATTTTTAATGATTTATTTCCAATTTAAGCAAGATTTCGTACTTAAGATGCTCTGCCTAATGGCCGTTTGGCACCCACCACCCCCCACAGGACACAAAATCAGTGGTCACCCGGTCTTTCCCTTTGGAATTCCCAGTCCCCAAGATCAAAAGGGTGCAGCCTCTTCATTTCCCCCGCCTTCCTTTTCTGGTAGTGTGCTAATATGCAAATCCAATTTATTGCACTGCCCTCTCCAAACTCTGGATTTTCCATCCTGCACTGAGAAAAAATCTAAATGTATCAAAAATAACGGTTCTTTCGTTACCTTTTACTTTCATTATCTTGTTACCTTAAAAAAATATTAGCTCAAAATAGGTTTTTTACTTTTGGAACTTGGTTTTAATATTTAACCTTATATTTAACATTAATATTCACAGAAAGCTAAAACAAATTAAAGGATACTCTAAAAAAGTTGTTAAAAAATTAGTTATATTAGATGTTGGATATTGATAAAATATCAACATAGTTAACTTTTTAAATATTTGACATTTTAACCTTTTTTTAAAACGGACAAACAGGACATTCTAATCAATAATCTACTCTAATCTAAGCAATAATATTTGTATTTTTAAAATGCGACATAATTGGATAAGACAACTTTTTATATTTATTTCTCAGTGCTCCCATTCTGGTTGTCCTTTCGCTGGGCGTGAGTTATACGAATCCTTTTTATCTCGACTGTCGCCTGGCGTGCGTCGGGCGCATAAATCTTGTATAAGTTCGCTCCTTGGCAAGGAGTCAATATGCTAAATCAGCAGAATCCTTTTCTCCCCTGCAAGGATTCAGCGAGGAAGGATGTTTGGACAGCTGCTAAGACATTTCAATAACGCTGTGAGCCGGTGTATACAGATATGCTGGTACATCCGAAGGCGACAATGGTTATGCTTCCTTGGCTTTATTGGATGCTCCTCTCGGCTTCCTGACCGATGTTTGTTGAATTTTAATCATTTGCGTGATGCAGACTCAAGTGGAGTTTGGTACCTATACCTACCTACAACTTTATCGATAGCGAGAGTGGGGGAAAGTGAATCGAGGAGTGAAGAAAGGTGGAGAAAGAGGGTGGATTATGTTTGAATTTGCAAGCCAAGAAAGTGCAAGGACCCCAAGAATAAGCTCGCACATTTTGCCTTCAACTTTGGCCAAAGAGTTATCCAAACAAACTGACTGAGTGAATGCAAATTGACTAGAAATTCCAATAAACAAGAATAAATGTGGTGCATACGACTTGGAAAGCTTTTAATACTTTTAAAGTCTTTAATTTGATATTGGTTCAAAGACTTAACATGGCTTTTTTGACTAATGTTAAAATAAGGAATATTAAACTTACCAAAATAACATCGGAGTCGATCGGGAACAATAAAAAAAAAACACTCGGCTACCGGCGAATGAAGAACCAAAAGCACACGGGAAAATATAAGCGCGGGTGATCATGAGTTTACTCTCACTAGCTGACAATTTGGAAATGATCTAAGCCCAAATTAGTCTATGCAGTTGAGAGCGCAGTGGAAAGACTGGAAGCTGCGGGCATGACGAGAGCGGGAGAAGAAGAGAGAGCGGGAGAGTGGGCGACCGGAACCTAAGGCTCAGCTTTCAGAATACTGATCAAGTATTACTGTAATTAAGGAATGATTTTACAAATAGTCTAAAGTCCAGTTATAATAGTATTAAAATTACAAGCAATAAATCGCAAAAGTTATTTATAAAATAGTGATATAAGATAATAAATTCCAGTTTATTAAAGTCATCTTTTAAATTTAATAGATAAATGTTCCATTGATCATAGTACTTGATCCTCTAGTGCTCTTCCAATTTCATTTCCTCGGTTGACTTTTTCAACCGGTTTGAAAGGATTTCCCGGGGGCTATGCCTGTCACTCCTAAATGGGCGCCCAGAGATTTATGGTGAGAACAGCAAACAAGCGGAGAAAGTGGAAAATAATCGGAGTGCGAGGAGTGGAGTTCAGATGAGTGAAAGACAAAGGAACTATCCGGACATAAATCATCTCCCGGCGGCAGGCGGCGAATGTCCTGCGGCGCTGGCTGCTGCCACTTGAAGTCAAAACCGGTTCAGTTCAGTTTGGTTCGGTTTGATACAGGATCCTAAAAGCAGGACAGGACACTGCAACTCCGTGGCATTCGCTTTCCAATTCTCATTTCCATTTCATGCCTATTGTCCTGGCCGGCGTTGCAAATTTGTCAGCGAACGAGGAGCAGGACAAATGTCAGCGCGATAAGCGTGCAGGCACTTTTATCTGAAGGATATGCGCAGGATGAATCACTCGCACGTCTCTTCTCGAAATATTTCACTACCAAATTGGCTGAGGCTATCTAGCCTCACACCCTAAGAAAAATATGTAAAAAAAATGTATTGTCAATTGATCCGAATTGGAAATACCCCATACTAAAAGGAGTAAATACTATCAACCAAAATAAATAAAGTTCCCACTTAAAGTCTTACAAAAATCCACTATATTTTTTTAAAATATATATTCTCCTTTATTTTATGAATGGAATTTCTCAAGAATTTTAGTCTGCGACTCTCCAATTAAATATATACCATATTTAAAGGGTACTCCATCGCTGATAAAAAAATAACATTCGCAAAAAGCAATAAAAATCATTGGCAAATTGGTCGAGAGGCATGAACAAAAGTTTGCCTCCGTTGGCCAAGATTGATAGTGGGTCCAAATGTCATGGATGGACCATTTATATGCTGGACACACCACCCAGAAAACTCCGCCCCTTTTTTGGTCAATCGAACGAATTGCGCTTAAATATTTGCGGGGCTTATCAAAAAATTTGCGGCCCATTGTCGAAATCGGATTGATGCAATTTTAAATCCGCAACGAACAAGGACATCTGCTCAAATATTAGCTTATGAAATTGTTTAAAATGCCAGGCACTAACCCATTCACTCTGGTCACGCTTCGAATAACGGGAAATCTGGTTGGCTATCGAGGGCAGGAAGAGGAAACCCGAGCACAGCCTTTTGACAGTTGCCACAATTTATCATAATTCAATGCATGGCATGTCCTGTCAATCACTCGAATCGACATGGACATGGACATGGTCGGTTGACATCGAAGGGGTGAATCGAGCACACATTAGCCCAAGGGCAAGGGGGTGGATAAGGCCGATATGGTTGTGGACATTTTTACAAGTGACTTATGAATTATTCTTTGTACTTGCTCCTGTCTTTCGATAAATCCCACACAGAAAACAATTATTAAACCATACATATTTCATAAAATATTCTAATCCGAAAAATATTTTTAAATATTTACGTTATCAAATTTTGAATTTAAAGAGTTTTATAAATTTTTTTATTATACTGGAAATACAGAGACGATTAAAAGTCAATATAGAACAAAAATGAATATTCCTTATTGAAAACTAAATATCATTAAATATCATATTTTATCATACAAAATACATTTTAAGCCTCATAAATATTTAGTTAAAAATATAAAGAATGAAAATTTTACAAATCCCCTAAAAATTTTTAATTTGAACTCGAAAATCCAAACTATTTGCCATGATATTTTTTCTACGTGCACCCTTCGACTCGCTCAACTCCCTTCTTATGGTTGCCTTTTTGTGTTTTCGAATCAGATTAGCCTGGGAAAGGGGTTAGGAGTTCGGGGTTATCCTCAGTGGGAGGCGACTACATGAAAGGGTCAATAATGGGACTCGAGACGAAGATGCCGACGTTTATCAAACGGAATATGCGATGCGAACGAACCATTAGCCACTGGCCACTGATGGACAGGCGAGACGTGATCCCAGATACGGCTCATCAAGTGCATTGTCATGGGACAATAAAGGGTTAATCGGCTAACAGAGGGATTGCCGTATTATCCTCTTACCAAGCTGATTTCATAGGGAGAGCAAAAATTAGCGAAAGTATATCTTACACTCAAAAAATTTTTTTTTTTGAAATATAGAAAAAAAAAATTTTTTGTGCTTTAGAAAAAAATTTCTATAAAAAGGAAAAATTTTCTATAAAGAGAAAAAAATTTCTAAACTTCAGAAAATTTATCTGTTAAACGATATTTTTTAGAAATTTTTTTCTCAAAATGAGAAAAATCCTTTTTTTTTCTAAATTATAAGGTGTTTTTTCTAATCTGCCTTTCTATATTTGAGGGTTAAAATCGCCATTGCTTTTAGAAAAAAAAAGACTAAACATTTCTAAAAATAAAAAAAAATCGCCATTCAAATTAAAAAAAATTCTTATATAATAGAAATATTGTTTTTCTAAAAAACAGAAAAAATGTTTAAAATTTTTCTAACATTCAGAAAAAATCACCTTTAATCGAAGAAAATTTGGTAGCCTAGGGGTCTAACGCGTGCGTGCATGAATATGTTATACATGCTAATCGCCGCAAGTGTGAGTTCAATCCCACGTCGAGACGAAAAATGCATGGCGTCTTTTTATTTTTTTTTTTAATCTTTAATATTTACATATTAATAAAAAAAAATGTGTTGCATTTTTTAAAATTTTTTTAATAGTTATATTTTGTTAAAAATGATTTTTATGTTTTTCAAATTTGAAATTCAAATACTGTTACTATTGAACCATAGTAAAATATATTTGTGTATAAATATTAAAATTAATCAATAAATATTTACGAACAAAATTAAATAAACAAAAAGAATAACTAGAAGCGAGCCAGATCGATTTGACTAAAAATAAGAGAACAAAATGTGAATAGACTTTGGACAGCGCCTCACGCGATGCATCCGTGGGCAGCGGTTAGAGTGCTGAGAAACTCCGAGGGAAGCGGTTGATTCCGCGTGGGGCGACCGAGATGTTTTTTCAAAAGTGTAAGTTGTTGGGTTTTTATATTTATAATTTGTAATTGTATATCATTTCAGTTATATTACAGGTCCGATTTGAAACTTAAAGTGATGTGAATAAACATTCTCACCTACACCACGTGACACAATATAAGGAAATTAAAATAAGTGACAAACAAGAACGGAGAACAACAACACAAGGGGGCGTGGCGTACAGAAACAACCGGATAATTCCGATTACCACCAAAGCTCATTTTTGTATTTTCTGGATTTGAGAAATTTTTCTGTATTTAGAAAAAAATTTTTCTATATTAAAAAAAAACATATTTCTATTTCTTAGAAAACCTTTATTTCTAAATTGTAAGACATAACTTTTTTACTTTCTAGTAAAAAATTTCTAAATTGCAGATTTTTTTTTTGTATTTTAGAAAAAAAACGCCATTGATTTTAAAAACCTACTTTCTTTAATATAGACAAAATCGCCAGTGACGCAAATCCATAGGCGATTTTCTAAAATCAAAGGCGATTTTAGGCGTTTTTTTTTTTGAGTGTAGTATTAAGTGTTTCAATTGAAAGGGGTATCAAATGATCTGCACTTTACTAAGTTCTCTAGGGAATTTTGAAATCCGATAGTGTTTACTTACTTTACTTATGATATTAATTATTGAATTGCCCTTCGTAAAGCATATAAAAATACCATAAAATATATTTATTTTATATTTAAAACCCCCTTTCAAACGTGTAAATCACATTCGATTTCCGTCGGAAAAAGTCCCGCAATAAGAATGAAATCACTTCCGCTATCCATCTGCAAAACAAAGCCCAATAAAATACGCACACCATAATTATTTCGTTACATATATATTGTTTATTTATTTAAGAACTTGCTCGTCTAATTGACAGAAAAATATAAAGATATAGGATGTTTTAAATGGGTTGTGCTTGAGTGTCTTCCTATGCGAATGATCGATTCCACTTAAGCCTAGGCGAAATCTCGGCGATTGCATAATGCTGAGATCCCCCTCCCGAGGTGTACGGCGAATCACAACTCAAAGAACTTAAATACTTAAGACATGCGTTGATTTTTTCATTTTTGATAAGAAAGAACAGACGTGGAATTTTGCTGTGCTGGTTTGAGGATCGCGCAGTCGAACGGTTAATTTATTGGCCAGTTGGTTGGATGATTTAAAAGCGGACCCTCGGGGAAGGCTCTTTCTCGGCTAACAGATAACAACAGAACACTTTATGAACTCGACTGGCTGATAATTTTGATGACTGGGCTGCTCCACCTTCTCGTATCTCCACCCACTTTACAGGGTCTTGTCGAACAGGAATTCGCCCAGTTCGCCGTTGGTGTCCATCATCTTCTTCAGAGTGGTCAGCTTGCCGGCCAGCTCGCGCTGTCCATGGAGCTGCTCCTCCAGGTAGACACCGGTTAGGTAGTCCACCAGATGGTAATGGTTGTAGGGCTTGCCCTCGCAGGTCTGGATCAGCTTGCGGATGGAGCGGGTGACCTTGATCTCCAGGTCGAGGGCATCGGACAGAGCGCTGGCGCCATCGGTCCACTCCTGCTTGGCAACAGTCTGTGGGGGATAGGCCAGGATTAGCATGTTTTTGAGGTTTCTTTGAGGGATTCCCAGACTTACCGGCACATTGATCAGATCGCTGACTCCCTCGGTCAGCTGACCGCGCATCGAGAGGTACTCCACCAGCTTGGAACCGTGCTCACGCTCCTCCTTGGCGGCCTTGAAGAAGTGCTCGGCGAATCCGGGGCGGTTGACGGTGTCGCGGGAGAAGTAGGCACCCATGGCCAAGTACTGGTAGGAGGCGTTGATCTCCTCCTGGATCTGGTGGCGCATGCCCTTAATGCAGGCATCCTTCATGTCCACCCAATCCTTGGTGATCTCGGGAACAGCCAGAGAACCTGTAGTAATAGGGTGGGTTTTGTTTAGTCGGGGGTTTTATAAAAATAATAAAAGCTTAAATCGAATTTATCTATCTTATGGGAAAAAAAGAAAAATAAAATTTAAATCTAAATTTTTTTTTTAATTTTTAAATAAAATAATAATAAGACATTAAACAATACAAGTAAAATTTAAAAAAAATTTTAATTTTAGTCGAAAACTAAAAAAATATTTATTGAAAAGATGAAAAAGTTATATTATGACGAAAGGAACTAATTTATAATTAAAATTTTTAATTTCATTTTAAGTTTCGAAAATTAATTTTTTAAAATATAATCTTATTTTTGTTGTCAACAAATTCGACCTTTGTAAGCTTGACTTGGGTTGTTCTTCAGTTATAGAAACCTTTGCATCCCTGATCTTGACCTTCGTCATGGTTTGGTTTTTGTTTTTCTTTTTCTTGTCGCTCTAGCTTTTGCTTTTCTCGCTCTATCTGCAGCTCTCTCGCGAAACTCTTGTTTTCTTGCTTGGCTGAGGGAGAGGGTGGGTTGAGGTTGGTGGGTTATTGCATTTAAGAGGGCGTTATTGCATAAACCTTTGAAATTGCGCTTGGAATGCCGTTATTCTAGGGCAGAAGAACCGTGTGCAAAACTGCAATGGCTTACTCTTTCTCTCCCTCTCCTTTTTGTAACTGCATTGGTAACGTGCGCAGTTCTCGCCGCCATAGTAACGGTATTTGTTTTGGTTTGGTGCCGTGTGCAAAAAGCATGTTTTTCATGCTATCTCTATCTCGCTCACGCAGTACAAGCCGTGTGCAAAGAGAGCTTGGAATTGAAATAAACTTGGAATTATTCATGGAAATGAAAGCGAAATTCGCATATTTTAATTAGCAAATATATTTATAAAAACTGGTTATCATTTCCCCAGAAGCGTAACGGAAGTATCAATAATTTAAAAATCAACTGGTTTGGTAACTTCACTTTACTCCAGGAAGGAAGAGAGAGTGAAAGAGCGCCGAAGAGAAACTGCGCATGCTCGTGCTCTTAGTGTTTTTCCACTCTTTGCTTATTGCGTCGAAGTTAAATGTGTTTTTCCATTGTTTTGTTTGGAATTTTAACTTATTTAACAAATAATACTTACACTTGAAGTCTCCATAGGCCTGGGCCACCACGGCCAACAGGAGCAGGCTAGCGATTAATTTCACCATCTTTGATCGTCTTTATACACAAAATCACAGAACCAAAATGTAATTGTCACTTTTAGTTTGTTTTGCTTGAAATGCACAAATGAGAATGAGGCGACTCGGGTTGAACTAGAATGTTAAATAGCTCTTATTCAGCTAGCTGCCTTTACACACACTGGCGCAGAAGGCGTCGCCTGCTTCTTGATGGGCTTTGATTGGGGATTACTTTTGATTCGATTTCTCGAACGACTTTCCAGTACCTTCTGCCTTGACAGCTTTAATCTGATTTTTCAGTGCAGCTAATGCCTTTACTTTGTGTTTTTAGCGAACTCGAAAGCGAACTGTCGCTCCAAACGGCGCACAAAACACTTTTAAACGAAACTCGCTCTCGATTGTGGGGCTCTGTGTGTGTGTGTGCGTGAGTGGGAGAGTGTGCACTGTTATCTTGGCGTTTCCAACATGTCGCCTTTTCTTTGTTAACCATTTAAATGGCTGATAATTGAATATACTCCTATTGATAGACGCACTTAATTTCATACACACGTCCTCAATACGGCTATACTTTGTATGGAAAGTCGGGTTTCCTACTCAGATAATCGGAGAATACACAGTAAATCATCAAATATGGCCGCTCTTTTGCGCTCTGCGTCAGCTGTTCTTTGTTTTTGTTTTGGCCCTGGCACAGAGAGCACCACGTCATGGGTTGCCAGGCGGTTTAATTTTCGCCTGACAATTTAATTCTTATTCTGTCAAGTTGATTTGTCACGTTCGGCGGGGGGATCAATCAGTAACTCTGATAACTACTAAATATGGCGACGGCTTTTTTAGGTGTCGTTTGCAGAGCCCACAGAGTGACACTTGATAAGGGGGATAAATGCTGGAAAAACTATAAGTTCCCTTTGGCTGGGGAAACCCTAAAGAATATAGCAAATTCATTGTGAGACATTAAAAACATTTTCAAAATTAGAATAAATTTCAGAAATATGTATAATTGTTCATTATAAGATAAATTCTTAATCTATGCAAAATAATTATAGGAATGAACCATATAAAAGTTGCATATCGTTAGAACTGTTAGATTTAATTTACCATTAGTTTTAAAATCTCGTTACAAAACAATCAAAAGCAGATTAATCTCTGTTATTTATTTATCACTTATCTTTTATGAAACATCAAATCCCCCTTTGCCTACTGATAAAACCCTAAGGGCACCACTTGAAATCCAAAGTGCAGTGTCCATTTTTTGCACACGTTGACAACCCTGCCGTGAGTCACTTCCAGGGGGCAACAAAAACAACCCAGCAGAGCGGCCATGTTTGAATGACAACGAAATCCCCGCACTGAGCGCAAAACGACAAATGCCCATGCACTCTCTCCAGAAAACACACACACACAGCGTTATCGATCGCATAGAAAGAGACGAACGCGACGCTATAAACAGCAGTTGATTTTCAAAGTTCCAACAAGCAGCACACAAAAGCAGCGTTCGAAAAGTTAAAACGCATAGCAAGTGAGTTTAATCAGTTACTAACTTCTTAGTGAGTGTTTAGTTAGGGAAAACTGCAGAGAAATTGCTGTGAAACAAATCGTAAACCACGAAAATCACTGAAAAACAAATTCCCTCGGTGGTGGTTTGGGTTTGTTGTGGAAAAAAACAAAGAGAACATTCAGGAAAACTCTACGACGCAAAAGGGCCATTTCCGCAGCAAACGAAAACAAAAGTGGCTGTTTTTCAATTGTCAATTATTGTGAAACTAATTTCCTTTGTTTTCGCATTTCGATTTTGGTTTTAATTTACAGTTAAACCGCCGTCAAGATGAAATTCTTCATTGCACTCGCTCTCTTCGCGTGCCTCGGCTCCCTTGCCCTGGCCAGCAACGAAGAGTACTGCCAAAACACCGTAATCACGGCCTGCTCTTCCTCGGCCTTCTCGGGTGAGTAAAAAGAGAGCGCCTCTCGGGCGAAGAGAACCTAATCTGTGTACCCTGTGTTGTTGCTTTTTTTGTATCTTTGTGAAAATAATAATAAATAATAAAAACAAGCGCTCACGGGCTTTTTCACAGGCAAAAGTAAGTGGAAAGTAGAATGGATGTTTTAGAGAAATATTTTTAAAATTTTCCGCACTTTTCCAATTTAAGTTATAAAATTTCTGGGCTAAATTCCAAATCCTTATTGGTTCAAAAAATTTGTATTTTGTAATAAACTTTTTTTATTTAAGTAGTTCTTGTTTTAAATTAAATTTTGTAAAATTCCAATTTAAAATTGAAAATTCTTAAAAAAGGCCTCTTTTACTTTATCCTTTTTTAATAATTCGGTAACATTCACCTACTATTTTCCAGTTAGGAACCATTAAAATCACATTTTCGTAATTAAAATCTGCCTTCTAAATGTGCTTTTCCTGCTCCCATTTCCATAGATTATAATTTGTATTATTTTCTTCCCCCTTTCCTTCAGGCAACTCCATTTGTAATGCCCGCTTCGCTGGCATTGACCACGTGGAGCCCGAGATCCAGTCGTACATCAACGCCCAGCTGGCCAAGTCCTACGACTATCTGCTGCTGGCCACCCACTTCAACTCGTACCAGAAGAACCGCCCCGGCTTCCAGAAGCTGTACCAGGGACTCTCCGATCGCTCCTTCGATGATTCGCATTGCCCTGATCAAGCAGGTGACCCGTCGTGGAGGAATCGTGGACTTCAACACCCGTCACGAGTCCGCTGGTTCAGTGAGCACCAAGCGCGGCACTTTGGAGGTCGATGAACTGCACTCCCTTGCCCTGGCTTTGGATACCGAGAAGCAGCTGGCCACTGGAGCTACCCACGTGCACTCCCGTGCCACCCACGCCACCGATGCCGAGCGGGATCCCGAATTGGCCCACTACTTCGAGGAGAACTTCCTGGGCAAGCAGGCCGAGAGCGTGCGCAAGCTGTCCGGCTATGCCAACGACCTCGCCAAGCTGATGAAGGTGCCGGATCCATCCCTGTCCGTCTACCTGTTCGACGAGTACCTGCAGAAGCAGTAAGGAGTGGTTATCACCAGCTCCTTCCCCCAAAACATACACTCCTCTACACTTTTCCCTCAAAATTGCTCTCATAAATCCCTTATAAATTAATTTGTTTCCTTGGTTCGTTCATCAATAAATCGCAGTGCAGCAGCAGCATTATCAAAAGCAGCCAAAATGAATGATTTACGCCCTTCCCCAAGTTCACCTTGATTTACCAGCACACCAGATTGTGATAATGTTATCATAAATAAGTTAGCAAGTTGGCCCCAGCAAAATGTATCTTAAGCATGTACGTTACCGCTTGAACAAATAAACACAACAAAGTAACTAATTATCAACTAGTAAAACAGCAGATTGTTTGTGCCTTTCTGATAAGGTTTGGGTTTTCAAAATGGATCTGGTCCTCAATGTGGGGCGTCTGTTTGCGTTTTTCTTCTCCGACTGCTGATAGCGCCGGGTAGCTGGCAATGTACTTTGGATACCACATGGAACAATAGCAAAATTCCCAGCAAACTACTCAGCTCTGCTATTACAAAAGAGTGTAATGCTTCACAATTTTGTCGTTTCTTGCTTTTTTAAAGGGAATTGAAACTATTCATTAAAGAGTTGTTTCTGAAAATAAATTTTATGATACAAACGAGATCTCAATAATAATAACTCAATCATTAGTCTTATTAGTTTACTAAATTAAATAACTATATCTTAAAATAAAAAAGTTTATAACAAATAATTTTTAAGGGGGAACTGATGTAGCAACCCTATATCATTACGTTTCTAAGTTAAACCCATTTTTTTTTTAAGAATCTACTACTTTCTATCATTTGACAACCTAAATCGATGGGGAAGAGCGAGAAGTCATTCAGATCATACAGTAATCTCCCGAGGGATCCCTGAGGCTTAAAGGAATACCACAATCTTATCAGGGAGACACTCCTCCCCCACCCGATAATGTGGGGCCCCGTTTGTTCAATTGGTTTCTATATAGCTATACATATATTTCACGAGAGATTCACTCATTTGAGCTTATCAGTGTCTGGAAATAGTGCACACGGCTTTTCAGTTCCATTCGGAGAAGTTCCGCCGGAATGAAATGGAGGATCGGGCGCCATCTTGGCCGCCTGCTGACTAAGTCGGAACCACCTCGATGACGTGGATGTCACATTGTTACGTAAGGCAAGGCAATCTCGATTTTTGCATTGTCCCCTGAATTTGCATCGCAGTTTCCTTATCGCCTTCTTCTCGCTCCTCACTTTCCTGACCTAATATAATTGTGTAAATAATTTATAATAATAATTGAAAAATCTCTGCGTATGGTAAGACATTACTTGTTTACATTGACTTTTACAGCATTACCTTTACCTTGAAGCAGATAGATGTATGGATAGAATCGGGATTAATCAGTTTTTGATTTGTTTTAAAGTTTGTTGGGTTATCCCCCTTGATAATTTATTATCTAAACTAAATTCAGCATAAAGCTATTACGCAGATGGCTTTTTATTCAGTCTTTGTCTGTACAACATGATGGTTGTCATAACGATATTAGCTTCTATAGGATGTATATTCCTTGGAAGTAAGGAAGGATACGCTTATTTACTTGAAACCAATTGTGGAACTACAAAATCAATAAAAGGTCCTATAAACGGTATGGATTCAGGTGTTAATGCAAGACTGTTTGCGAATCCATGGATGGTTTTAGTTCTTAGTGATCGTAATTGTGGCGGCTCGCTTATCACCTCTCGTAAGTATTTCAGTTTGATAATGTATTAATTTAGGATTTAATGAACACACTTACCTTTTGCAGGTTTTGTTTTGACGGCGGCTCATTGCATTTTCAATACTGACAATGTATGCGCGAAGAACCTTTATTATTCCTCAGATCTAAAAAAATGTCTCTTTTCAGGAGAGTGCGCATGGGAGACTATAATATAGAAAATCCCGGCATGGATTGCGATCCATCTGGGGATTGCATACCTAAAGCCTATGACATTAATGTCGATAAAAAAATAATACATGAAGACTTTTACGGTTTCAAGAATGACATTGGACTTCTTCGAATGGAATCAGAGGTACAATTTTCAGGTATAATCCAAATATTATATAGTACCTATAAGAGACTACAAAATTCCTTTCTTAAGATTATATAAGACCAATTTGCCTGCTCGTCAATGAACAAGTGCCAGAGATTCCAATATTTACTATCACCGGCTGGGGACAAAATAGATTTGGTCAATCAATCTCAATACTACAGACGACCACTCAACATTATCTCGATCGTAGAGTTTGTAGAAGAAAATTTGGAAGGCTTGATCAATCGCAGATCTGTGCTGGCAGCAGAGTAAGCGACGCATGTGAAGGAGATTCTGGTGGCCCGATGAGAAGTGAAATGTATTACGGGAATACTTCTAGGCATTTCCAGTTCGGCATTATCAGCTATGGATCCCCGAGCTGTACAGGTCTTGGTGTTTACACAAATGTTACTTATTATATAAACTGGATCGTGGATAAAACCAAAAACAATTATTAAGAAGTAAAACTGTAAATTTGAATTGAAACAATTAAATATTTTGTGCTCAAACAAAAAATGAAACCCTAGGAATGTTACGACTAACAAATGTTTAATCAACGTGTGAATTATGGTTTTAAAAATAAAACATCTTTAATCACTTTTGAAACATCACAAAAAATGAAACCCTAGGAATGTTACGACTAACAAATGTTTAATCAACGTGTGAAGTATTAAAAATAAAACATCTTTAATCACTTTTGAGTGTGTTTTTCCCTAAGCTTTTTCTAGAGCATTTGAGTACCTATTATACGAGTATGTGGCTATGGATCCCAGCCACGCATCAGGGCAATTTATCAATTAGCGACGCCCATTCAATGAGAGGACTATGCTCATATTGCCGAACATCCGGAATGCGGATACGGTCCACTAGCACGTGAAATGAACGTCAATTTGCCATTTTAATGCTGCTATAACTACTCTGTATAGTGGGTTTGGGGGTCTAGGGGTTCCAGGGGTCCCGGGGTCAGGGGTCATCAAATCGCAGCAGCCGTATCTGCGGCATTAAGCGAATCCGTGTAATAACTGCGTGCTCTCTTGTAATTAGAATATGACAACCATAAGGGTAAACTCCATTCGGGATCATAACAGTTAGGACGGAATGAGATTGAACTTGATGTGGTTATGATGGTGGTTGGGTTGCTCAAAACGAAGTTCTTCTGTGTCTCCGAGTGCGTGCAGTGGTCATTAAATAATAATCCACTTAATATTAATTGCCCTGATTTGCGGATGGATGCTGCCTCAATGATTTTCGTTATGCCCTTAAAATGCACGAAGAAAAATACGGTATTGAAGTGTAAAATTGATTTACTATCTGTATAATAATAAAAAATATTATTTTTGGTCCTGAAATAAGGTTTAGAAATGTATTAAAATAAATGTATGTTAAAATAAGTTAAAAACATTTTTAATAAATGGGATTAAAAGTAAACTTTCTTAGTTCTATAAAACTTTTAGAAAATTTCAGAAACATTAAAATAAATGACTTTATATATATTTGGGAATAGAAATAAAATTTCTTAGTTCTGTAAATAAATAACATTTTTTCGAGAAAGTAGAAATAGTTTCCTTTTTAATTTTACCGTTATATTCCAAATTTCAGGTCGATTTATTTTCTGAGTGCAACATCATTTTTTTATGTGTAAATACCCATCCAAAGGGCAGGGTGGCTAATTGCGGTCATTTGTGGTGCATTTGGCGAGGATCTTAACTTCGTCATTTGTAATTGTTTGGCCGTAAGCCATCGCACAAAACTGATTCCACACATGCCCTAAATGGCGGCCATAAAAAGGTGTCTTTGGCCCAAAAATAATTCTATTAATTTATGCTTTTTAATAAAAGCGTCAAGCAATTACAAAGGGTTGAGGTTGCGTATTTCGATAAGGGCAGGGGGTTAAAAACTATTTGGGAGGCCAGATGTTGTCAAAGGATTCGGGATATTTCGGTTATTGTTCGCCAGCCAGACAACTATGGATATGAAACCATATGTGGGTAAAGTGGGTGAGTGCGAGAGTGTGTGAGTGTGTGCGTGTGTCCAGGACATGCGGGACACACATAATATGTATGCAAAATAGCAATTTAATTTCGTTTTATTGCAATGCCATTTGCAGCCAGCGAAAGGCAGCTGCGCCGCCAGCTTCCGCCAGGCTCCCCATAAATAATCCTTGAACCACCCATGAAAACCACCTCATAAGTCCCCCCTTTTAAGCCCACTCCTCCTGTGTGCAATTTTAATGAAAAGTCTTGTCTCCTGGCCTTTTGTTTTTCGCCATGTTTTCGCTGGCAAGGCAGACAGACAGGCCAAGAAGCGAAATTGTTTGCCATTTTTCATTAACAAATTTTTGCTCGGCAACGGGCGGACTGAATAAGCATCCTTATCACAATGTAAATATTTCAACAGGGCTTTAACTTTTCGAATTAAAGGTTGTCGAATTTAAAAAAAGGAAAAAGGTAGGGCAATAATTAAAAATCGAATATCAAATGAGGCTCATTTTAGTAAGTTAGCTAAAGTCTGTCTGTAATCTTATCACGGTTATACTAATGTTTAGAAACGAAGATAAGAGCTTCTAAGTCTCTAAGGTGCCAAATCTAAGAATTGTGTTTACATTTAGCAATTTAAAAGCTTAATTTAATCACTTTAATAAAACGATTCCTAATAGTGATAAGAATGTTAATTTTGATTACATTTCTTTCCGTTTAAGTCAGACAATAATTACTGGTGATTACACTTTACAATTTGATTATATGGCTTTGTAAAACATTAAACAATATGCTCAAGTTTTTATAAGAAATGTATCTGCATTTATTAAAACAAGTTATAATTTAGTTTTAGTATTGACGCAATCCTTATATTACTTTATGAAAAGATATTTTAATCTTTGATGTCTGAGGCTGAGAAAAACCATTATTTATTTTGATCGAAATTTTTAAAATAATATGATATGCTGAAACTGGCTTTTTATTTTCTTTTTGAAATAAATCACTTTAACTTTAAGATGTAGGTTATAGATCTGGCTTGAAATCGATAGCTCCCCGAGCAATTTGTTCAATCATCTCGAAAAGGGGGAAATTTCCTGGGGGATTTCGCGATTAGCCAGGCAATCGAGTGGTGAGGTAAGAGGTTTACAGGCAAACAAATATG
The DNA here is from genome assembly GCA_037075205.1 of Drosophila prostipennis. Lineage (NCBI taxonomy): Eukaryota > Metazoa > Arthropoda > Insecta > Diptera > Drosophilidae > Drosophila > Drosophila prostipennis. Next base: position 189,229 of record JBAMCJ010007248.1, read on the forward strand.
GCAAAAAGACGGGGGATTGACTAATGGATTTCCATGTGGAAATTCGCGATAAGCAAATCGCTGATAAGCGAGCGATTCCCGCCCTTTGTTGTTGTTTTCCCCTGTTGCCAAATAATGCAATTTTTCGCAATTTCGCTGAGGTTTCCAAAGGGGGTTGGGATGGCCAGGATATAAGTATATATTCTAGAGCAACCTGATCCTCGATTCATAAGCCACCCCTTGGACTGTTTTTGTTGATTTTTCAGCTGCTCAATTTGCATGAATTCACTTTTCAAGGTCAGTGGGTAAAAACAAGTTGCAAAAAAAGTTCGCAAGTCGCATAAGGCACCCCATCTGGAAGCTGGAACTCGAAAGAGCCACCCCGATTTAGTCGCCAAGGGGTTGCTATTATGTTATTTTAATACCCTCTATGTGGGTAGTATGAATATTTTAAATGTTTATAAATAACCATTTAAATACTCTATATCACTTAATTTAAATAATATTAGAACTATTTGGGATATTAAATAAGACTTCTAATCGGGATGCGAACTATAAAAATAAATTTTGTTTTACTTCCAATATTTTTAAGGAGGTTAATAAATATTTATAATGAATTTGAAAATTTTTTAAATTCATTTTAACAAATATCTGATTATAAGTATCAGTATCTGAAAGTCCTTTAGAATATTATGTTTTTTTTCAAGATCTCCTGGGGATAATTTAGTTTCATCTATATACATACAAGGGTATTTCCATCTTCGTTTCCGGAAGCTATTTTTACCCCCTATTGTTTTTCTGCTCCTTGGGCTTTACTGACTCGATTCCTCGAGTGGAAATGGTCAGAAATGACATGTGGCCGGTAATTTGCATACGCACACGCACATTTGCTAAATTCCTGGCCTAGCCCACACCCAAACATCAAACAGAATACGACTCCGGGCAGCTGTACCCCGTCTCCCTTTCCGATTTGCTGAATAATGCGTGAGTCAGGCACGCGCAGAGCTAGAAAGCTGGGGGGCGACTGTACTTTTCGGCGCCACCCTGAGGGTTGCAAAACACTCAGGACAGCCCACAAACTCCGCAATGAGCGTAAATTCTGATTCAGTTTTTGGCTTCGGGCTGAGCTTCCTCAAATATTTATGGGAAATTTTCTGCACTGGCACTAAATTAAAATTCAATAAATCATAATTTGTTCTGATTTGTCTGCTCAAATTGCACTTGGCTCTATCTCTATCCAGCACTTTCGACTGTTTCATTGTTGCTTTGGAGTTTCGACCAAAAGTTTATCAAAATTTCATTAATGTCTGCGTTTTTGTTTAAGTTTTGGCTTTCCATTTTGGCAATTATTCCGCCCAGGGAAGAGGAGAGAGAAAGAGAGAGAGAGACAAGAAAAAGTTTCCTCTGAAGAGGCGGACAAACTTTCAATGTGCAATTTTTCCGGTCGAAAGTTTTCACTACTTTGATTAGATTTCCCACCCAAACCCCGACTGGCTTCAGTCCAGTCAGCACAATAATTTAACTTTGGTTTTTCCGATTTGGTTGTTGCACTTTGTGTGTGTTTGAATGAAACCTAACCTCACTCTATGGCCCAAGCTAACCTTACTTTTGGACCCAACCTAACCTGAAAAGGGAGCGCTTTCGCTCGCTAATTAATTTCGGCGTGTGGCCAACGACTTTGGCTTGCAGCTAATTGTTATTGTTTTAACTACCTTGAACGACGTCGTACTCTCCTTCCCGAAATCTACCCCCCTCCGCCTATCAATTGGCGCGCCATTTTGCGGTTTTGAAAATTCAGTGAGCGTGAGTGCAGCAAGGCGAGAATTTGCGCTATAAACATAAAAATTAACGACTGACAAAAGGTTGTAAAAGACAAAGACGCCATCTCAGGGGGCGAGGGGTTGGAACTTTCGGAACTGCCCCATAGTTTCGGCTGAGCATTAAAATCAGTTTTTACGACCCCGCCACACCCACTTAGTGGAATTTTTGGGAGGAACGTGCTGGCTAGCAGTAAGCAGTTGATTAAAAATTAACAGAAATCAACAGGACGATTGGGATTATAGTGTTCAAGTAGATTTAGACTGCATTTTATTTAATAAAGTCACAGATTAAATCTGGAAGCCTTTGACTTAAAGTATGGGAACCCGTATTTACACACTACCCACTTAAAATTCTCTTGTACTTTACCCTTCACAGATAATGGGCCATAATTATTTGATAAAGGAAGGAGCAGACAATGAAGGCTTTTCCGTCGAAGGAGTCTCAAGTTACGTTTCTTTTCGTCGAAGATTTTTCACTGGATTTGAGCCAAGTGAAATGCCAGCCGACTAAGCCGCTTACTTCAAGTGCCCCAAACACTGGGCCATATATATATACACAAATGCAATTGCGACAATTGCTGCGAGTTGGACAAACGAGCGACGGATGATGACAGCGCGATTAACTCGCTGTAAGCCATAAACGCTTCTCTGGACAGCTTCCTCCACTTTTACTCCACTTCACTCCAGAATTTGGCTCCGTATCGCCACTAATTTCGTATGCATGAGCAGAAATGAAAAGCGGGGCGGCAAAAAATGTAGAAAAATGGGTAGCCGTAATCGGCTGGGCCGTGTTCATAATGCGCCGGAGAGGCACTTAAAAAATCAAGTTAACGCGCCAGCCACACAAGGATCCTATCCTCCTTTTTCCACTTTTCCTTCTGGCTTTTCCCCGGGCAACATTTTAATCCATATTTTCTTCTGTCACAGCACTCGAAAAAAATCATTAAAAATATTTATAAAATCAAGAAGGATTGTTAAAGTATTTTTCTGAATTTATGTTAACAAAATTATAAGTTTTAGAGATTTTAATATAGAGAAAAAAACCCTTACTTTAATGATTACAAATAAGTATGAAATATTTTATTGATCAGAGAGTTTCAATTATACAATGTTATTTTAAATATGAGAACAAATTATATATTATCTAGAAAAAAGGTTTGAAACTGTGAAAAATCTATTCTAGATTTTCTTTAGTTGTTAAAAAAGATGGTTGTAAGTTCTTTTGAGTGGACTTCTCCCTGTTGCTATTGCTGATGTTGCCGCCGTGCCTGATGTTGCTGCTGCGGCTTCTGGCTGCTGTTGTTGCTGTTCCTCCGCCGCCTGGCAGACAATTTAAAAAGATAATAGCATTTTTTTGCACTTCCTCGGCAGCTGCCCTCTCTCGCTTTTTGCGGGCATTAATGGCAACGACGGCGAGGCGTACAACAAATGCAACAAGGATTACCGGGAGCCACAAAGTTGCCCGGATCCGGGGATTCCAGGGGAATCCCCACGCTCGGAGCCATCTGGCAGCTGCAGACGAGCAGACCAACGGACACGCAGACGAGTTATTGCAGCCACTGGCCCGCAACGGACTCCGAAAATGGGAGTCCTAGTCCTCAAAGTGGTGTCCTGATCCTGGCGATGCTACTCCTACTCCTGCTGCCACAAAAGCAATTCGCGCTTTGTGCGAGGACATGGCCAAAATTAGCATTTGACCATAAATTGGGCCATGCACTTGCACTTGGCCAGGAGCAATGGTAATGGGAGCAGTCCTTTAATCGGAATAGGGGATGCGCCAGATGCCTTTAAGAGCCTCAGCCAAGAAGAAGGGCGTTCGATGGGTGGAACGGGCCACCAGCTAGGGTCGTTAAAATAGAGCGTAAAATAAACTTAAGAATTAAAATGAAGAGTGTATAGGGCAGTAAAACTAAATCTGGTGTTAGGTGCATTAAATTTACTTTTCAATATGATAGAAAAAGAACTTGGTAAGTATTTAATATTTCTATTATTATATTATATTATTTTCATTGTAATATTTACTTATACCTGATTAAATCCCCTTTAAAATGGTTTATTTAAACCAATCCGAAAACAATGAACTCCATGTTGATAAATATCAAAGCCGTCTTAGTCACACCCCTATCCATTTCAATTAACAACCTTTCCCTAAACTGATGCAATGTCAACAGACCATTATCATTATCCCTCCTCCTGACCAAACACACTTGATTTGCAAATCAGTCGTTGCACTCAAGCAGCAAAGGCAAACAGGACATTACCAATGATTTCCAGCTGAAAGCGAGAATTTCAATTATTTTCACTTGGCAACAGTGAGGAATCAGCACATGACTTCCATTTCCACAGTCATTGTAGAGAAACTTGGATGATTGACAGCGACCTTTGCGATAGGGAGTCCACATTTTGACCGGCCTAATGCCAACGTGTCAGACTTTGTCAACGTTATGACAAGTCTGCATTCCTCTTGGTTCCGAAGAGGGGGCTTCTCCATAGATGGTGGCTTTCTTATAGATGGTGTGGGTGGTTGGCTGTTTGAGTGGTTTAGTGGGTGGAACAAAGCAACTGGCGACCGCGACGCGACGGCGGCACGTAGAAGCGAAACTTTCCAGCAAGATAAGCAGATTTACTTAAAGTTTGCCGAAAGTCAAAGTCTAGAATTCCCGACGTGCCTCTGCCTCTTTGCCCCATTCTCATTCCCAGTCCTCTTACTTTCCCATCCACTATCTCTTTTTAAGATTCCCATTCGCAAGATAACCCTTCACGGGGGTCATTTGGTTGGTTTCACATATTACCCCGCTGAAATTCGCGATACGTGGACACCTCATAAAGATTCGATTTGTGTGAAAAAGTTGGAGAATTTCAGGAATATGTAGTTGGTTTGGTATATTACTAAACTTTTTCACCGAATTAAGACGAATAACTATCTAGAATATTTCCTGATTTTTCAACCAGTTTTAATCCTAAATCGTATTTCACCCCAAGAAATGCATCAAATTATACAAATTATCTCAATCGATTGTAATTAATTAATTGTAATAAAGTTAAATAAGCCGTGTTCCTTTCCTGTAGACTTCTAGTGTGCTTATTACGTTAAAAGAATTTCCTCGTTCAGCCAGTTTAGAACTAGAACCCCCTGGTAATCCCATTTCCTAACCTCGTTACTCTCGAAACTCTCAACGCTGGAGTTTAGTAATTACAACTGCATCTGATTAGCCAGAAGTTTGCCACGTCTCGATGTTGCCGAAAATTTTAGTGGGTAAAATATGGGATGGGGGTTTTCTAGATGGTTATGGGTGATTTTTGGGGGATATTGGGTTGCTTTTCATGGAGTATACAACTTGGAGGGCAAACCGCGAGCTGCTTATCGATGGCTGTGTGTGGTTTGGCTCCATTCATTCGCATTAGTTGCAGACTAAAGTGCAGTGATTGTTGGTGGAAAAGAGGGGCTTGGAGGGGTTTTCAAGGGGGCTTTCAAGGGGGCTGCAGCAGGTGACAACACGTAAATGCAATCAGCCGGTTCGCACGTAGCGATACGCGAGTATCTCAGCCGAGTCACATTTTCATTTCGGCACAAAAACTTTTTGCCGCCGTTCCACGTAGGTGACTGAAAATCTCCCACTCGGATTCAACTGAATTTCGCCCTGTTTGAAGTGGATTAATCAGGGCATTTAGCGATTGACAAGCGAAGGTGAATGTCGCCAGTCGTCTCGATTCGCCCATTGTCACGTATCGGTTGGAAAACATTTTCCACGCGGCTTGCTCGGTGCGCGAATAAATAATTGCCAAAAGCCACAACAAGTTTGCAACCTGACAATAAATCAATAAATTTAATGCATTTTCAGTTAAGCCTTATGTTGAATGATTTAAAATCCGTGTTAAAAACTTTAAGGGGCAGACATTTTTAAAAGCAATTTTAACAGGATCATTCATAGGTACTAACAAGTTTTACATTACAATTAATGTTAATTTTTTACCAGCAAATTAAAACATATTTAAATTTTTGCAATAGCCAAAAAAATATTAGTAATTTAAATTAAACATTGATATAATAAAAATACAATTTTAGTTAATTTACAAAAGGTTTAACAAAATGTTTACTTTAAAACAATGTTTATTAAGTAAACCAAATTTACAAAATTAAATTTTGAAAAATTATACCTTACCTCTAAAAAAATTGCAAATTTCTTATATTAATTTAGAATATTTTTTTGCGTGTTGTTATCCATTACAATATCCATGAATATTACTGAAATATTATTCATTCAACAAATAAAAATCCAGTCAAACTGTACCAAATTCAGCAACATTTTCCACTCAAGCGCAGCAAATCGAAATAATTGTCGAAAGATACCAACGCTGCCCGTCTTATCGCATTGCGATTTTAATAACAATTTCAAAAAGATATTGCCCCAAGGGGGTGAGTAAAAAAAACCCTGTTTATCCAGCAGCGACATCATCAAACACACAACGCAAAATCGGTGGACTTATCAACGCTCCACAGAGCAGCCGCAAAAACAATAAACCATTTGGCAATTGTCTTCTCTGCCATGAACCTCAAAAACCCCCACCGCATCCCAAAATCCACATCCTGTTTGCTTTCCTGGTCGAAACTCACGTCGTTTGATGGGCATAAAGTGAAATAATAAAACATTTTAACTCGACATTTGATGGGTGCTTTTATTTTTATTTGTGCGGCATAGCGACCGGCAAATAAAAACACATCACGAAACCGAAACCGAAACCGAATATCGGTATTATTCTTCTCGGAGGACAAACACCTTGGAGCGCTTTAATTTTTACGATCCCGACGGAAAAATCGTAAATGGTATATCTCCTTTGCAGCCAGGAGAACATCCCGGTAACGAGGCGAAATTTATGCAATTAGAAATTAATATTATACAATTTGATCCATGGCCTTATGGCCGCGACACGCGTTTCGAGTGTCATAAATGTGGGCCAAAACTGCATGTTTATGCCACAATTTGAATGGGGGCGTGACCCAGTGTTTCCTCGGCAGGATTTCCATAAAAAGAAAATGTTAATGCGCAGTTCAGCCAGAAATTAATATTGGATGCTTGGCATCTCCTTTGTTTGGCGACAAATTTGACTCGCTTCCTTCCCATTCGGCGATAACTTTTATTAATCATTTAATTCGGCAGTATAAACTGGATGGAGTGAAGATCTCTGGCGGATGCCGATAAGCTGTAAACCTAAACCAAACGTGGGAATCCAACAACTGGCCAGAATGTCCAGAAGCGGGATTACCATTTCCCCGGAAAGAAACGCGGATAAAGTCCAAGTCCAAACGAAAAGATTCCAAGTCATTACAACGCAGCGCATTCATAATTAAAAATGTTTACACAAATCAACTGCCTTGGGGAAAATTCGAGCAAGTGCAATGGGCGTGAGGAAAGCCTAAGCTAATTAGTCAGGAGAGGAAAGGGTCTTTGCGATACCCTGGAAATTAATTGAAATTTAAATTATCCGAGGAAGTGTATACAAAAATTCATTAAATTTAAGTAATTTGACAAAAAGTCTTCGGATTTAAGACAAATAATATTTTTCTACGCATTTATAATATTTTAAATATTTAAATGTAATACAAACTTGTTATTCAACTAATATTATTTAAAGTTACTGCACTATAAACCATCTATTTGACTCGTAACTTTTTTATAAACAGAATTCTGATGTTTTAACAAATTCCGAAATAATTTATTTATTTTTCATATACACCTTTTAATAATTAGTAAAAATATTGAATGTTCCTAAGTATATTGAGAGGTATGTCAAAAGTCGTAGCTTGAACGATCCTTTGATTTCGATATCCTATCATTTGTTATTCTTTTCGTAGGTTTCTGATTCCATTACCTAACCCTATCACTCCCAGAACTCCCCAACTAATCAACAGCTGAATTAGGAAATCAACCTTTTGAACTCTGGCATATTTTTTAAAGGACCCTTTACCCTCTCCAGTTTCAAAAATCCACCCCATCCCCTTTGATTACCCCGTGGCTAATTACGAATTCGGGCAAAATGCGCGCTAAAAAAATACGCCACGAATCAATGGATCCGAGGGGTTGGACTTCTTGCCGCTCACACAGGAAGTTGCAGGGAAAATCTAATAAATGGAACCAAAAATGTGCGTACATCAAGGAGCATTTCGGGTGGTAAAAAGTGGGAATAACACTCTGCATAGCTAAGTGAATTTGTAGCTGCATAAATCGAACTTTCACTTTTCGGCAACATTTTCTTTCCGCTTTTTTCTTGGCTATTTGAGAAAACAGGACACGTAATGGGCGGAAAGCTGGACAAAGTACAGGAAAAGGAACACAGAAAGGACCTTTGGAAGTCCAACTCAGGGCGTTGCTTTGCCGTATGAAATTAGCATAATTCCCTCAACAGTTTTCATTATGTCTGAATTTTAAGTAATTTTTTACCCCGAGTCCTGGCATAATTTTTTTCGTACACCCCGAAAAGTCCTGGCCCATTGCAATTAAACGTGTAATTACTCGACTTGCTTAAAAATTCGAAGAGGAGGGTTTCTAATTGTTGTTTTCGTTTCATTTCTTCGCTTTTTCACGGAAGTTTTAACTTGTTTTTATTTGATTTTCTCATTTATTCTGGTCTGAGTTATTAGTGAGTTCAGACGGGGGTCCTTTTTTCTGTTTACTTGTTGTGACACTTTCAAGTGGAGCAGGGGATTGTCGTTTTTTTATTCGTTTATTATTTTTAGCTTAAAGGAGCTTTGTTTTGTATCCTGTATCCTTCTTGAAGATGCCATCGCAATTGGACACTAATCTCTCTCACTCCCCTTTTTTTCTGGATTTCTGTGCAAAGTCAAGGCAGACTGCACTTAAGGACACTCAGGAATCAGACTTTCCGTCTGGCAGAAACAGAGACAAAAAGACTGAAGAGCCAAAAAGGAAGCAACAAAAGATTCGATACAACAGAAATGATTTCCTTGGACGAAGAGGAAAAGGCGAAATTGGCAAAAACGCGAAAAGGATCCCGGGAAGTCTATTAGCGGAGCACAAAGGACTCGCCGGGCGGATAGTTTTATGATTTTGATAGCATGTGACAACACAGGATGCATGTCCCGGGGCCATCGACTATCATTTCGAGTAATTTCCCTTACAGATGATTTTCCCATCACCGTTTTTATGGCCCTCGATAATGCCTAATGGTTGTAAGTCCAAATGCCAGGCAAATTAGATGCGAAAAGGGAGTTTAACGTTCTTTAGATGGGTCAATTAGGCAGGACAAATGATGCCCATTCTTATCGTTCTCTTGAGGAAAACGAAGTTTCGAAGTAAGCTGTAAATTATCTGCAGAATAACTAAGGACTTACCGTAGCAAGTTGAAAACTTTTTCACTATATGTGGCTTTCCCTCTTTTTTAAAAACATTCTGACTTTTCAAACTGAGTAGGTAATTCCCCACTTCCTGAACTCACTTCATGCGTGCGCGATTTGCATTCCCATCCTGTTATCCTGTTGCCTGATGGCGAATATCCTGTGTGTGAAGGACTCGTAAATCTTTCACCCCCTCTTCTTCCACCGCCTGTCTGTCCCATAAATCATATGCAGCCAAGTATCTGAAACAGAAAAAAAGTAAGACAAGAGCTACTTTTACGCTTCGACGGGAGAAAGCGTTTTGCTTTTACATCTCAGTTTTTCCCTTGGGAGTCTTTAACTTGGCAATTGCTTAACTTAAGTTTTAAGATCCGGAGATTGATAAAAAATTTCACAAAAATTCATAAGCTTACTTTACTTTTAATTACGCCTTAAATACCTTGTTACAGCATTTTGAAATAGAAAAAAAAATTTTGTTTATATTTTTTAAAAATATTTGTTATTTCATAAATTCTATTTATGTGTATTTCAGAAGAAAAAATATTTGTTTTTACAAAATCTTTAATGTTACAGTCTTTAGGAAAGATTTGCAAACCTTTCTTGAAAAATGTCCAAGCTTTACAAACAAGAAACCTTATTCTTGAAAATATTTCTTACCTATCGAAAAATGCCCACTTTTTTTACCCTTGGGAATTAATGAGATCCATCCCATAATGATAATTTTGCTGGGCCAAGTCCTCTTTTAATTTGATTTTGCCGCCCAGTACAATTTTCTATTTACTTTTCATCTGCGCGGGGATTAAGTACAGCCCCTTGGCGATGGAAAACTAAAACTACAACTAATCGCAACCCTTTCGGCGGGGAAAAAGCAATCTCAGCTTTTTGCTGCTGAGCGAAAACTATCTGAAAATTAAGGAGGGGATGTCAAAATGGAAGTGGCGCACCCAGGACATTCAGAACATGCAGGATGCCCGGGAGACGCTCTGCCAATTAACAGTTACATGTGTTTGAAGGAAATAATTGGGTTGCGTGACAGCCGGGAAACTCAACTGGGAAATGGGAAAGACGAAAACTAAGGCTAACCAGCTAAATAGTAAACAAATAGAGCAAGCAGCTCTATTAAAAGCAAACAAACGCACACGCGGATAAACTATGCAATTATAGTGATTGCTGATAGTGCGTCATCGCCGTCGAGGAACTGGGGTACTCCCATCCTCATTTCCATCCCGAATCCTCATCCACATGCTCGTCATAATCATCTAGTCATCATCAAAGTCCGCCGCAGGACAAAGGCGTTGCTAAAGTTTTTAACGCTTCGTGCGGCGTCAATCAAATTGGGGCTTCCCAAGGACCGATTTGCATGTGACTGCACTGGGAGAAAAAATTGATAAAAATATGTGGCATTACAAAGAAAATCCTAAGGGTTAATCTACATAAAACCTAATCTCATTCTAAAATATTTAGCCAAATTTGTAAAAAGTTAATTTTTTTACAACTTGCATTTATGTATTACTTAAAAAATACAATTATACTTCTGTATAAATCTCAATTTAAAGGATTTTAATCATTTAAAATTTATTTCATTTAGAATGTTTATAAATCTAGAATTTAAATACAATTCCATCTTAGCAAACATTGTAATATATATATTTTTTCAGTGCATTGAGGGGAGGATACCGGCACACACCCACCCGAAATCGAAAGCCCATCCCAACCCCTTCCTTGAGTTGAATTTTTGGGCCAAAAAGAGTGGAAAACGTGGCCTGGCTGGTCCCGAAGTTTATGTTAATTTAATTGCAACACCAACCGCATTAGAATAGTTCCACGTATCCTTGGGAAGGAGCGGCTATGACTATGGAAAGGGTTTCCTCCGGCGATTGATGTGTTTGCCTTTTGCGGCTGCTCGACTTGGTTGCCATTGACAAATTTCTTGGCAGGCGGCATTCTTAATTAAGTTCCTTCGGCGAGGAGTCTTAATTGCGTTAACTTGTTTGTTTGCCGAGGTGAGCGAAGTGTGTTCCTACATATATGCATATCATCATCCATCGATAGTTCCACATTTGATATGCCATCAAGAGAGCGCACACATCAAAGGCAGACCTTTCTTCGGGATGAGATTCGAAGGAGAGGTTGGGGTTCCTGGTAAGGAGGCTGTCATTATAAAATTTAAATTACTCCTTAGGCCAAAGGATGAGGTTACTATCGTGATTTTAAAGGTTTTGCCATTTTATTATAATTTTTATTATTAAATACTCCTTTCGTAAACTAACAAACTGATATTTATATTATAAGGCTTTAAAAATTATTTAACTTTTTTTTGATGATTTGCAAAATACATACATATGTTGTTTAATTATGGCTAATAATTTTTTACTTTTTCTTTGTATCTTTCAAATGAAAAAAACTACACAATCATTGTCTTTTTTATGCCATTACATTGATAGTGATCGTTTATCAAAATCAATCCCTTGCCGAATGAGGCATCTCCGTTCTCCTTTTCACTCCCCAAAACAATTTCGGAAAATGTTTATTTATGTGCAGCGCAGTTTGTATTTATGGCCGAATCATGATGACAAATGTCAGATGTGGCAAACACTTGAAATGGACACTGGGCAGCAAAGTCCCCTCCTCGGAGAAGTCACCCTCTTCAGGGCATCAGGACACTTGGCTCAGTGTTGTGGAAACATTTTGCAAATATTCTTTCGGCGATGCGAATCGGGAATAGGAAATATTTATGGCCCGCTCAGCACATTACACACCTAATTTCTATATTAGTTTTTCTTGTCCATTCCGGGGAAAAGTGCTGAGCCTGAATATTTATACAGCTTGATTGGATTTTCGTCACGCCCTTGGACCAAAAATCCCTCCCATTTATCAGACTAAAAGTTCGGCCATATTTTGATGGTTCCATTTCTGCTTTTATGGCTGCCTCATTAGGCTCCAATTTTTCGCTTTGTGTTTGCAAAGGGTTTAAGCCCAACAAATGACTGCAATTTGCAACAAAGAAGCAGTCCCATTCCCCAAAAATCTTGTATCCATCGCTGATGATTTAATCGTGCGTAAGTAATAGTTATAAATTCCCCCCTGTCCATTATTGGTTCCAGCATTCATCAAATGGCTGTTTAAAAGTTTCCATTCAGCGCAGCTTTCATTGAAAACTCATAATTTTGATTTACGAGGACAGCTGTTGGAATTTTAACAATGGTCCAAAGATACATCCCTCAGATACCCGAATCCCACCCTCTGTTATTATGCTCATCCTAATTTTCATCGCTAGTATCACATTAACACATCATTTGGAAGCAGGGGCGGAAAAAAAGTAACAGGCTAGAAATGGTTTCAAAAGGACCTTTCTAAAAATATTTTTAAAATTTTAGGTAGAAAATAAAATTGTTATAAATGGTTACAAAAATTGTTTAATAATTTTATCCACAATTTATTCATAAATTAAAATCTTTATTGTTTAATTTTTCTCTATCAAAGTGTAAAAGTCCAGATGAAAAGCTACATTTGCATTTTCCGCTGTCAGTAGACGCTTGATTTATGTGTGTAAAATAGAAAACTGGAGCTCATGATCTGGCGGCATAAATTGAAGCTAACCAAATAATCGCCAGTTCCCAGGAGATATACGTTCTCCTGCCCCGAAAAACCAAGCTAAACAAACGCAATTGAAAGCCATGAATTGCAAATGAATTAATTTTCGGGAACAAAGGCGCAC